>LR812531.1:37422661-37827661 GCA_903798195.1 Danio kyathit | reverse complement strand
TTGGTTGGTTCGTAGGTTGGTTGGTTGGTTAGTTTGTTCAGTGGTTGGTTCGTTTGTTGGTTGGTTTGTAGGTTGGTTCGTTGGTTCAATGGTTGGTTGGTTGGTTCGTTGGTTGGTTAATTCGTTAGTTTAATGGTTGGTTTGTTGGTTGGTTGGTTGGTTCGTTCATTCATTGGTTGGTTCATGGGTTTGTTCATTGGTTCGTTTGTTCATTCGTTCATTCGTTCGTTCCTTCTTTCGTTCGTTCGTTCGTTCGTTCATTCGTTCATTCATTCATTCATTCATTCATTCATTCATTCATTCACTTACTCATTCAGTAAGTTAGTCAGTGTTTTATTTTACTTTTATTTGTTTTATTTCATTAATTAATTCATTCATTCATCCAAACAGCCGCAATAACCAAATCCAAGTAAACACAGGCCAAAAAGTCTAATTGAATTAATTAATGAATGAATAATATAAAAAAAATTATAACTAAAACCTTATAGGTAACAAAATCTTTTATGTCCACATCGTCAATTTTTTAATAATATCATTTGCTGAAACTATACTAAACACAAATAAATACAAAAAACATTATTATTATTATTATTATTATTATTATTATTATTATTATTATTATTATTATTATTATTATTATTATTATTATTATTATTATTATTATTATTGTTGTTGTTGTTGTTTTACATACCTGTAGTCAGATAAACAAACATTCACAACTAAATCTAACTAAATCTAAATAGATAAATATTTGTTATAATGTTATAGTCACAAAATCTGTATGAATAAATAAATAAATAAATAAAGTTCACTAGCAACCTGTAAAAGCATTTGGCTAAATAACGTTTAAAAAGACGCTTTAAACCATTAAAAAAAAAGTTTAATTGTATCTACATATATCTCTCAAATCCTATAGAAATCCTACATAAACTTTGAATGCGCTTAAAGTTTTATCTATTGTAGCCTGTTTCCCAGAGCATGTTAACTCCGCAGGTCACAGTTAACTTTATTGAGGGGTGAAGACGACCTCAGGTCAAACCCACCCAAACATCTGAACTTAGATTAGAACCACTGATACAGCCGCACTTTATGGGACGTCCTGAGAACTCTTTCCAAACTCTTACAAATCAGCATCTCCACTGAAGCAGCAGAAACGAGGCTGGGCTTCCTGAGCTAGTCCCACAGGCCTTCCTCCTGTAACAAATGTTTCCTCTTTAAAACGGCATTTGTTTGTATCGGGTGTCTGATGGAGGAAGATATTCATGCGCTCTCTTCTCAGAACTCATTACTGTGAACAGCGTCACCTGCACCACAAATCAAAAAAAAATGAAAACGGCTCACAAGCCAAAGAAATCTGGAGCCAAATCTTCATTAGTAAGGCTGATCAGTGACTGTGGGTCAGATGGAAGCTGGTTTTCATTTACAGCAAACTAAATTTGTTGTTAATTTACTCACCCTCGGGTTATCCAAAATGTTGCCGTTTTTTTTTTTCTTCTTCAGTAAAACTTTAAAGAAGGGTTCTAGCCGAAAGTATGGTTCTTGAGGATTTGTTAAATGCAAGTTGATGTCACTTTGGGAGTCAAAAAAAAAAACATACAGGCAAGATTTAAATGAGGACAACACATACACTTAATACAGAAATACACTTCTTTAAACATGTATTCATACAGTAGACATCATTTAGATACTATATAATTTATAAGTTTAATAACGTTTACTGTTAAAAACTAGTTACTAGTATTAGTTAAATTTATCAGTAAATAATAAAGTTATTGTAACTAATAACCTAAACCTTTCTGAATTTAATTGTAATGCAGTAATGTGCACCTTTTGTAAAGCTGATTTGAAACAATGATTATTCTGGAAAGCGCTATACAAATAAACTTGAATTGAATTGAATTAAATTTAATTAATGTCTAAGAATTAAGACACAATTAATACCCATGGCTCTCGACGACATTATTAACTTTAATCCACAGTTTCTGCAAACAATCCTGAGTGCCTGGAGCACAAGCTTCCTGTCACATAATGATAAGAGACGCTTCTTTCAAAATAATGAAAATGCAGTTTTTCATTGAGTGCGTGATTCAATGCGACTACGATCATTTTATTTCAGCAATAATGTTTTGAAAAGCTATTTATTTTAAATTAAAAGTAATTTACATTTTTTTTAAATAACTGAAATATTATTGTTTTTTTTTAAGTAATGCATTACTTTACTCCCTACTTAGAAAAGTAATGTTATTACTAAACTCACATGTTACCCCCACACTGTATATAACACATTTTCTTCATTTCAAAGAACAATATTGTTATTTTGCATTTTCCTTTTTTTCTTGCAGAGAATAACAATTGGTTAATAGCCAATATTTTAAATGTTTAAGAATAGCTACTTTTGTTCATTAGCTGTGATTGAAATCTGCACTGTATAAAAAAAAAAAAAAAAAAAAAAAGGTTGATTCAACTTTTTTTTTTTTTTTACAGTGTGGGGTCATTCCACCAAATAATGATTCTTTACTCTTCCTAAGTTGTTAATGTGTTATTGTGTTATCTAAAATGTATTATACACATGAAAAAACATTGAAACACTTTATTTGAACTCACAATTCACAGTATTAACTACTGGTTTATTACCTGCCTATTATTAACATATTAACTGTTTATTAGCATGTATTCTACATCCCTAATCCTACCCAAAAACTAAACCCAACTACTACCTTACTATTAGTTAGCAGAAAATAAGTAGTTTATTTTGCTAACACACATAGTTAATTGTTTGTTAATAGTGTGAATTGTGACAAAAAGTGTTGCATAAAAAATGTTATAAAGACAATATTATTATTTAAATTAGGAAGAAATTTCATCAATAGCTTACAGAATAAAAATAAATACATTTTACTTAAACAGATATATTTATCTATTTAAAGGTGCAGTAGGTGATTGTTTTCCGAAACATTTTTTGTTGTGCTAAAGTTGAAAGTGTCTTCACAGTTCAATATTATTGATTAAAGTAAATGATCTAAATGTATTTATATGTATTTTTATATTCTGGGTAATGCATAAAACTAAAAAATTAAAACTATAAAAAATGTTCATCCAATTAAATAGAGTAGGACCGACATCTCTCATAATTCCGATAGATAGCTCAAACTGTCTGTCAGTGAATGCAGATTTATACAACTGCACAGCCGTTTGTAAGCAGCTCTGCCGTTTGTGCATAGACGCTCTGCGTGTTCATGAGAGAGATCGAGAGAGAGTGCTAGGGTGTTGCTAGGCGGTTGCTAGTGTGTTCTGAGAGGTTGCTAAGGTGTTGCTAGGGTGCTGTAGGTGGTTGCTAAGGTGTTGCTAGGCGGTTGCTAAGGTGTTCTGAGTGGTTGTTAGGTTGTTACAAAGGCATTGCTAGGTGGTTGCTAAGACATTGCTAGGCGGTTGCTAGGGTGTTCTGAGTGGTTGCTAGGCAGTTGCTATGGCGTTCTGAGTGGTTGATAGGCGGTTGCTTAGATGTTCTAGGTTGTTGCTAAGGTGTTGCTAGGTGGTTGCTAGGGTGTTTTGAGTTTTTGCTAGGCCATGGCTAGGGTCTTCTGAGTGGTTGATAAGGTGTTGCTAGGCAGTTGCTATGGTGTTCTGAGTGGTTGCTAAGGCATTGCTAGGCAGTTGCTAAGGTGTTCTGAGTGGTTGCTAGGTGGTTGCTAAGGCGTTGCTAGGGTGTTCTGAGTGGCTACTAAGGCATTGATAGGTGGTTGCTAGGGTGTTCTAAGTAATTGCTAAGGCATTGCTTAATGATTGCTAAGGTGTTCTGGGTGGTTGCTAGGCAGTTGCTAGGGTGTTCTAGGTGGTTACTAAGGTGTTGCTAGGCAGTTGCTAAAGTATTCTGAGTGGTTGCTAGGTAGTTGCTAACATAAGTTACCATGTTTCTAGCATAATATAGCATGTCGTTAGCAGTGAGTATGAATTAGCATGTCACTAGTATGTTTCTAGTATAAACTAGCATGCTGTTAGCATGAATTTAGTATGAATTAGCATGTTTACTAGTATGATTAGTATATTTGTTAATATGTTTTTAGTATGGATTAGTATATTGTAAGTATGAATTAGCATGTTGCTAGTATGTTTATAGTATGAATTTGCATGTTGCTAGTATGATTAGTATGTTTCTGGTATGGATTAGTATATTGTTAGTATGAATTAGCATGTTGCTAGTATGTTTATAGTATGAATTTGCATGTTACTAGTATGATTAGTATGTTTCTGGTATGGAGTGGTATATTGTTAGTATGAATTGGTGTCTTGTTATGTCCAAAATAAAGTCAATGGCAGTTTTTTTTTAACTATGGAAATCTATGGAACAATTGCCAGGGTGCCGTAAGTGGTTGCTAGGGTGTGGCTAGTAAGTTAAAAGGTCATCAGTGTTAGGCAGATTGGTAGTCTGAGTTAAATGAGCCCAACCTTAAGTCTGACAGTCTGGCGGAAAGTTATGATTTTCTCAAGCCACCATAAATATGATATATTGAATAATATGATTATTGATATTTTATTTAATTATATTATAAATATTTATAATATTTTTAATTTTTTTTTTTACTGCTACTACTACTATCTATTGTGTCTACTGTTTTTTTATATTATATACATGTTTGTTACTTTTTATGTATACTTTATAAATGCTTTGGCAATACATTTGTAACATTTGTCATGCCAATAAAGCAACTATTGAATTGAATTGAATTGAGAGAGAGAGAGAGAGAGAGAGAGAGAGAGAGAGATCAAGAGAGAGAGAGAGAGAGAGAGAGAGAGAGAGAGAGAGAGAGAGAGAGGCTGAAGGATTTCTTTTAGACAGGTAATGTTCTATTTTAAAACCATTTTAGCTTCACGCAAAGCTGATGTAACGTTAGGTGTTGTTGAAATTGATTACTGTATATGCACAGAAGTGTTGTTCAGCCACTGAAATCTTCCGGTGAAGGATTGATGTAACTATTTTCAGTTTCATAAGGTCCTTTTACAGCATCGATAATGTAGATAATGTAGCTATTCCACCTAGCCTGCTTTACTGAGCTGATGTTGCTTTTATATTCACATCACATTAGTTCATTTTTAAACAATGACGACCTGTGACGCTCTCCCTATATTGTTTACCATGCTACTCTAAATATTCGCTCTGAAATAGCATGTCAGTATGGCTTAGTAATGAGTGTAATTCCTGCACACCGCCGGACAAGCACTAGTCGCTTTTAACACGAGAGAAGATTCTGCTGTCATCTTTAAGGTGCGCGTGCTCGTATTTTAGGAGGCGTGGCTCTGGACAGCAGGGGAAGGACTGTGATTCAGAGATTTATGCTAAGCTGTTAGCATTGTGGAAGATCACCTACTGCACCTTTAAATGCCGATAAATTGAGATTACTTTTAAATTTATTTTCCATAGCTGTATATAAAACATTAAGAAGCCTCTCTAATAGAAATCAGTGAGAACATTTATAGGCGCATCTCAGAAATGTAGGTTTCTGCAGAAATGTCAGTTTTCCAGTTACAAAAGCGTCAGGGCAAGTTTTCACATACTGTATTTTTGCAAAGGCCGTTTTATGAAGGCTTGCAATAGGCTGTTTAGCACAAATACACCAAATAGCAGACCAAGCTGTCACAATTATAGGAAGTCACTTTGGAAGAAAACTGATGCACATATGTTTGTAATTTTATGAAAAAAAGAGCTCATGTTACAATGGTAAACTGTAATGGTCCCACTAGGTGTCTTGAACAACTGCATCCTCCAAAATGCGTTGTTAGGCACAGTGTGTTTATCCAATTCATGTTGGATTGCAATAAACTTTTGCTGCTACTGAGGTGGAATATGGATGCGGTTTTGTGGTGGTAGGTTTAAGGGTGTTAACGTTTGGTGTAAACAGTGTAATTACAGATGTAATTAAATTCTTGTACCTGCATAATAAGTGCATTGTATCAAATAAAATATGTAAAGGTTAATCCACAGTAGTTGATGACATTTATATGAGGTTAGCTGTCACCTAAATGAGGTAGCATTAGTGTCCCTGGACCACAAATCCAGTTTTATGTTGCACAAGTATGTTTGTTATGATCACCAGTGATCAAGCAGTTGCAGATCGCTGGATAATTACACATCAGCCACTACAGGAACTACAACTAACATGATGCTGTGCGCCAATCAACACCCAGTCCAGCTCTCACACACACACACACACACACACACACACACACACACACACACACACACACACACACACACACACACACACACACACACACACACACACACACACACACACAGCTGAAACTCGTGATCAATAATTACAAGGACTACAAATACACTTTACTCACACTAGTGGCTGAGTCTTGTTATCCTGTAGCACTACGAAGAGTTTTCTTGTCTTGTCTAGCCTAGCCATGTTTTGACCCTTTGCCCTGTATTATCATTTTGATTCATTTCTGCCTGTACTGACCATAGACTAATTTCACACAGCCGCCATTTAAAAAGTGAAATCGAGGCTGCGGTGGGAGGAAACCCGGAAGTATCACCCGAGTCACACAGGAATGTTGTGTACCTGCCTGTATATCTTATCAGCGAAGAGAAAGTGGGACAAGTTTATAATTTCACCGCCTTGCAAGTGACCCGAAGGTAAAAAAAAGGGATATCATTACCTAATTTTTAGCTAAGTTAAGGGAAATGGCGCTAGTTATCTACTAACGTTATCTTTCCCAAACACACGGTTTAGATGCCATTTTTCAAACTCAAGTTAATGAACTGATTCTTTCACTATATTAGACTTGTCACGATATTGAATTCCGGTATTGAAATAAAAAAAAATGTAAATTTCCCACTAACATTTAAGCACTGTTGAACGCAACACGACTGATTTGCCATAGTGTTCACCAGTGCTCAACATAAATGACTTTGATTGGGCGTGGAGGTCATCAGTTCACTGCACTTCACCTATGTTTACCAAGTGCAAACACAGACAAGCAATCGACTGTTCTTTGTAGCTTTAAAACGCTTTAAAACATGTATTTGTGTTTGCACTCAGTGAAGAGCGGTGAACTGATGACCTTCACAACCAATCACAGTCATTTCTGTTGAGTACTGGTGAATACTATGGCAAATCAGCAGAGTTTAAGAACGCACTCAGTGGCGCTTAAATGTTAGAGGGAAATGGACGTTTTTAAAACTTCAGTACAAAGACAACACTATTACAGACAACGCGAGGATGTGCTACAGATAACTGCATCGTTTTATCCCTCAGCGAGTTACATAGGCTGAAGCACGAATGCCTCCACGGTGTTTACCTGCTGCCATAAGTTGAAGCCTAGGAGCACACTCTTAAAGAGATTGTGATTTTGTTTTATGCCTAATATGCTTTTAATTGTTTAAATTAAACCTAACTGAATGATATTAAAGTGATGTTTACACCGTATCTGTGTTTTGAAATCACAGAAACAGCTGGAGTAGTCCACAGCATGTTGCTGATCCTATACTTCCGAGTTTCTTCCCACCACATCCTCGCTTTCGTGTTTTAAAATGGCGGCTGTGTGAAATAAGCGTCTTCGCCTCTTTATGAACACAATTCTGTATGCATCTGTTTACCCCTGTTGACCATTGCCTGTCTGACTAATCTTGCAAATAAACTGCATGTCGATCCTCAACTCTGTTGTCCAGCACCATTGCGCCAAAAAATAGAAAATATTAAGTAAAGATCATGTTTCATGAAGATATTTTGTAAATTTCTTACTGCAAATATATCAAAACTTAATTTTTGATTAGTAACATGCATTGATAAACACTTTAATAAGACAACTGTTTGATTTTAACACCTTAGAAAAATATTTTTCTTTAATTTTCTTTTCCTCATGCTCAATACTATCTTATGATACATTTACGACATTCAGAAGACTTCGAAAAAGCTCTTTGTCATCAATTACAAAATGATTTCGATATACATTTACCTTATTCATCTGCAACTGAATCCTGCAACTTTCTCAAGTCTCTTCATCCGAGATGTCCAAACTGAAGGCATCTCCGCTCAGCAAGTGTCCTCCACCCAAAGGGCCCTGCTTGCTATTATGTGTGTAACCCCGTCCAGCTGTCTTGCATTCACACAACACAAACTGGACGTCTCAGCACGAACAGCACAGGCCCATGACGTTCACCAGCGGAGAGGGAAAAGAGACATACGGAACAGTTTCAGGGCTCTGATGAACAGAGAAATAAAAAAGCTGCAGAGATTTATGGGCTGAGGAACGCCAGAGCAGCTTCTGATGGGAGCAGCGTCTCAGATCTCTGGAAGTTCTGGATGGATGATCAATTGCAAAAGTTTGAAATCGCTAAACAGAAACTGATGGCCAGAACGATTGAAATCGTCCTTTTGCTTGGTGTCGCAGGACTGTTAGCATGAGAGGTATGTTCAGGCTAAACGCAGATCTCCGCTAGACCTGTTCAAGACTTTTTCCCACACTTTTTTGGGGGGTCTTTCTATCCATAGTTCCTGTTGTTGGGACGTTTGCCAGTTTGTGTTGCCAGAAAGACTTCACTTGAAGAGAAAGAGAGACGAGAAGATTGCCCGTATACACATGGAGGAGAAAAAGAATAACTTGTAAGAATAACAAAAATGATAATAGCAATTATGTGGTTATTAAAATCTGATTTGTGTTCTACTGCGTGGATAATATTCCTCTCCCTCTCTGTTTAATCTTCATTTCCTCTCTTTGGTTTTTATTCCGTGCTCTGCGTTTTGCTGGTTTTTGGGGGTCTTTGAAGTTTTACTGCTTTCTTTTTTTTCTCTACACATTCCCACTCTCAAATCTCCCTCCCTCAATGAGTAAACTGTTTTTATCTTCCTTTCACCTTTTTTTTTATTCCCATCTTCCTTCTTTTAATGGCTCTCTCCCTTCCTGCTCTCGGGTTTGTTCTGGAGCTCAGATCTGGCCAACAGTGAAGCTGTAACTCGAACATAAATGGAACACTTTATCATCTTTCTCAGTGCACAGGTGACGTCATGATCTCTCTGTGTGTGTGTGCTCATGTTCCACAAAATGTGGTGCTTTCTCTCATTACTCCAATTCAGACAGGTAATGACTCTTGGTTATTTGTATGTCAGAGGTAACTGGGGTTAGTTGTCACACTTTTTAAGGGTTTAAGTCCAATTCTGCTAAAAGTTTATCTTTTCATCTGTTATTTCATCTGTTTACTTTAGGTTGCATACAGCCTGATATTAAATTGCATATTACATAATTTTTTTTGCAAAGATTCACATTATTGTGAAACACAAAAGTATCTAAAACTGTCAGCAAAATTAACAATATTCAAGCATATTGACTTTATTCATTGCGTACGAGCGGGTGCAGCCATTTGACTCTCTTTGGCTTGAGACTTCTCATTCAATTCCTGTTAAAAACACGCTTCTTGATGTTGCGAACTGATATTTTCTTATTATATTATTCTGCTTTGTCTGTATAGTCATAGACACACTTGTTTATAGAACAAGTAGTTTGCACGTTTTCTGCCCTTTATTATTTCTAGTCATTTCTCCCATAGGCAACTGAATCGGAAGTTCTAAAACAATCGCAAAAACAAGCGCACTTCGCAGAATAAGGTCAATAGTAGCCTATTTTTCATTGCATTTTTTGCTATCAGAAACATAACATAACGTAATATTAATTTGTTTAGCTGACAGAAGTATTATCATAACAAAAAATGTAAGATAAATGTTAGATAAATTAGATTTGAGAAGATACTCATAACAAAATGAATGTAAATATTATTATAATAAAATTAGCAACAAATTGTTTTAGTTACTGAAATAATAGCAGATAAATATGAGTTGTGTTTTATTGTTGTTTAATAAAATAAAATAAAATTTTGTTTGGTTGACAAATGTTGCAATAAGACTGTTACGGACACTTTATTAGGTACACCTGTCCAGCTGCTTGTTATGCACATTTCTAGCCAACAAATCACATGGCAGCAACTCAATGCATTCAGGCATGTAGACATGGTAAAGACGATCTGCTGCAGTTCAAAGCGAGCATCAGAAAGGGGAAGAAAGGCGATTTAATTGACTTTGAACGTAGCATGGTTGCTATTGCCAAACGGGCTGGTCTAAGTATTTCAGAAATTGCTGATCTACCGGGATTTTCACGCACAACCATCTCTGGGGTTTACAGAGAATAGTCATAAAAAGAGAAAATATCCAGTGAGCGGCAGTGCTTTGGCCGCAAATGCCAAAGGCCTTGACTGGTTCAAGCTGATAGAAAGGCAACAGTAACTCAAATAACCCCTCGTTACAACCGAGGTATGCAAAAGAGCATCTCTGAACGCACAACACGTCGAACCTTGAAGCGGATGGGCTACAGCAGCAGAAGACCACACCGGGTGCCATTCCTGTCAGCTAAGAACAGGAAACTGAGGCTACAATTTGCACAGGCTCAAAATTGGACAATAGATGATTGGAAAAACGTTGCCTGGTCTGATTTGTAATTTCTCAATTTGTCTCAATATCTACAGCAACATTCGTATGGTAGGGTCAGAACTTGGTGTCAACAACATGAAAGCATAGATCCATCCTGCCTTCTATCAATGGTTCAGGCTGATGATGGTGGTGGTGAAATGGTGTGGGGGATATTTTCTTGTTACACTTTGGACACATTAGTACCAATTGAGCATTGTGTCAACACCCAAGCTGAGTATTGTTGCTGACCATGTTCATCCCTTTATGACCACAGTGTACCCATCTTCTGATGGCTACTTCCTGCAGAATACCGGGCCATGTCATAAAGCGTGAATTTGGGATGTGATGGAACGGGAGATTCGCATCATGGATGTGCAGCAGACAAATCTGCAACTGTGTGATGCTATCATGTCAATATGGACCAAAATCTCTGAGGAATATTTCCAGTACCTTGTTGAATCTATGCCACGAAAGATTAAAGCAGTTCTGAAGGCAAAAGGGGGTCCAATCCGGTACTAGTAAGGTGTACCTAATAAAGTGATCAGTGAGTGTATATTCATTGAAATTGCAATTTTAGTTTTTTTAGATTGAACTAAATTTAAAAAATAACTGAATAAATGTTGATAAAGCTGACAATTTCATTATTATTCTTGTATTTAACAACAATAACAACAATAATTCATTAAATAATTATTATTTGTTTTTGTTGTTTTATACAATACGGAAAATAATTAGCCATTTTTGTTTAGTTGATGTAGGTTAATATCCATTTATTGTTCCCTCATACTTTGTTTACTTTAAGTAAAATGTTGTTTATTTACTGTAAGGATCTTTGGTAATCCAAGCTTTTAGTTGAGAGATAATCAGACAGTAATTGCTCACACCTTCGCTCCACTGAACCTCCCTTTAAACTCTACAGGAGCAGAGAGGCGGAGGAGGCTGTCAGTGGGGAAGCATCTCTACCACTGACCCCAATCAGCCAAATCACAGAGAAGCCCTAAATCAAGCTCACACACAGAAGCAGACACTCGGAGCCAGAGGTATCGCTCAAACATTGGGGGTCATATTTACATTTGAGCTGTACCTACAAAAACATGCAAACACGTCCCTGTAGGAGGGTGAACTCTCACGCTGTGAATAGGAGAAAGAAAAACATTCCCCTGTGGTTCAATGGGGCGGCCGGGTCTGTTCACCAAGTCTGCTTCTAATTTGAAAATGAAAATGCAATCCATTCAGTGTGTGTTTTTACAGGAGAAACACCAACAGATTATTAACTGTCCATTGGGTGTTATTTACTAAACATGCGTACGCACCAATCTTTGCGTGAAATGTGCGTACAGACGTTTTCACGAATAAGTCATGATTCATCAAAACTTTTGTACTAAAATTTATGCTAAATTTATTAGGCGGGGGCATACATTTTTCGTACATTCGAAAATGTTCTGTCTAGTAAAATTGTACTACCAATGTAAAAACAGAAGAACAACTTAAAAAAAAAAAAAGCTTGTTGTATGTACACATGGAATATGAATTAGACGAATAGCTTTTGAACGTACAAAAAATGTATGCAAATACACTCAAAAAGATTGTTTGCTGTTAGTTCAAACTACATATTTAAAATGAGCTGGGGGTGGGTGGCTTAATTGTTTTATGTTCAATCCACTTACATTTGTAAAAACTAATAAGTTAACTTAATTCCTTCATGCTGCCCCAACACAAATTGATTGTGTGGAACCCAGCATTTTTTACAGTGTATTAGTGATTGAGACCCCATGTGATGGTAGTTATGATGCTATGCATGAATTATGGAAATAAGTGTTTTAAAAAACTGGGCACAGTAAGGTGTCATTATTCTCTTCACAGTTCATTCATTGAATATTAAAAGGGACTTGTTAGAATGAACAAATAGCTTTCAGCAGAACATGAATAACCCTTAAAACTGGAAACAAATCTTTTGGCAGTAATATTATGGACATATGAACTCAATGTTACGTTAAAAAATCAAATGCTACCTTATTTTCATGATGGCTAAAAATAAAGCCCAAGGCCAAATCTATCTTTCACTCTGTTTTCACTATGTGTATATTTTTTACTCAGGCCAGGCACCCAGGATGGATTAAAGTCCCCCTGTTGTGAGTAGACCCACACGGAATCTGCGCGCGCAGAATTCCGCAGATTTTCCGCAGATTTCCACAGATTTTTAGCCCATCTTTAATTCTGTTTATTTACTTAAAGTTAACTATTTACAGTTAATCT
Organism: Danio kyathit; assembly: GCA_903798195.1. Lineage (NCBI taxonomy): Eukaryota > Metazoa > Chordata > Actinopteri > Cypriniformes > Danionidae > Danio > Danio kyathit. The sequence continues at coordinate 37,814,939 of LR812531.1, read as the reverse complement.
AATTGGATTTGCATTTTTTTAAACATTAAATACAAGTTAAAAAGATATTATTTTTTATTTAACATATTAAGGTTTTAGTTACTGTATGATACTCCCAAAATAATTCCGCAGAAATCTGCAAATTTTTACCAAAATTCTCCACAGAAATAGCAAAAAACGTCCGCAGATTCCGTCTGGCCCTGGTTATGAGTTATAAAACATCATGTTTTGGATTTGGGAGTCTTCAACAAAAAGCTGATTCATGTTAAAAAAAAAAACATTCATGGTCTTATAATATTAATACTTTTTAATTATCTCAACGAGTCCCATATGATTTCTTCAATGATTCATTATTCCAAACTCCTCCTTTGTGTTGCTAATGCAGGATGATTGGTTCTATGATCCTGTTTGCAGTAATTGGTCTGATGACCTACTATACTATGATTGGTCTTCTGCATGCAGTGTGTGTCAAAAATGCATGACATTGTGATACCATGTCGTAATGTGGTAGTATCATGTATGTGGTATAACTAGATCTGTTGACTGATTGAGTCTCTCCTGCTCATTTCATTTATTTATTCAGTTATTTATTATTATTCATTTATATTAATGCCTGCCTGATACAAATTCGACTTTCAGTATTAAATAGGCCAATAATCCAGTAGGAAGATTATAAATTATGAAGATTTTCTCACACTTTATTTTGATGGTCCGTTTGTTGAGTTTAAGTTACATTGAATCTACATGCCAACTAGTTCTCATTAGATTCTAAGTAGACTGTTAGGTTTTACTTAATATAAATTGACATGTACTTGCAAATATTTTTTATAGTCAGTTAAATGTCTGTTGAAGGAGCAGTGTTAAGTGTTACTTTTTACTCTCTTACCACTGTATTCTTTTATTGTTTTGATCACTTTTGGATGTTCTTTTTGACTAGAAGTCTGTAAGATTTCCATTTAAGCAACATATTTTTACAACCTCTTAGAATGAAAGATCCATCTATGAAACGCCACAAAGTTCACCACATTCCACTGTGCTGGATTTGATGGTTCTTGATGGCTCTGGCCGGGCCTAGGATTACTTGTTGTAAAATCATATTACTTTAAATTATGTTTTATTTCCTTTGAATGAACATTCTCAAAACCTGAAGTGCAACCCACAATTTGAAATACAGTAGTCATATGTGTGGTAAAAGTGCAGCTTTGCTAAATGTATTTCCACCAGCTCCAGCTCCTAGAAAGAGGTGAAGAAAATCTTCATTACACCTCTCATCTTTCATAGATACAGATGCACCCATTTATACGCACACACACACACATGCAGATGAAAGATGCTGTTAGATCTTATATTACCAAGCATCAGCTGCTTTTGGGAGAAACTATTTATTTGTTGGTAGTTTTTTCATCTTCTTTGGTTTCAAAAGCAGCACATATTCCTGGCAAGGATCGCCTTCCTGTACTTTAAAACGTAATTAAACAAACATGTCGGTATTGCAGTAATCTGTCCGCTGCAAGCCAACTTCCAAACCTGCAGAATGTCAGGCCCAATCCTGTTCAGATCACCCCGCAGGACTCCAACAGCTCACCGTGTTCAGTGGAAACATTTCAATAGAGCCGTTTCAGGACGACCCTTCGTGACCCTCCGCTTCAGACCCACCTGTTTTGCAGTCTGCAGTCAAACAAACCAAACAGTCTTTCATTTTTAAACATCCTGACTTATGGAAATATGTGTTCATTTTCTAAAATTTGGAATGTTTGAATTGAAATTTTCAGTCAGTATCCAATGAGTGCTATAATATTTGGGAATGTAGACAGAGAACAAAAACTATATTAGGGTACACACCAGTGGACAATATTGGAGTTATAAATTATGCAGTTTTCTTGCCTGCTATTTCCAATTCTCAAGCTGAATGAATTCTGATTGACTATCAATCATTTTATTGTAACTTTTTTATTATAAGCCCTTATTGCAATTTGGTTGTCTGCTACTTTAAATACTAAAGTTATTTAATTTGATCGTCAACGTTTTATTGTTAATATTGGTGTAACTTTGTCATCTGTTAGCTGGATGGAATCTGAGTGGTTGTCAGGTTTTGCCAATGCTTTTATTATTGATCAGCTGAAAAAAAGGATGTTAGCATTCAGAGAGTTAGCATTCATACAATAATGTTACATGTGTTTTAAGTGTATGATGTTTTTTGTCTGTTGTTAAATGCTATCTCTTTAAAGCTGAATGGATTTTGATTGGCTGTCAATGTTTTTTTTAGCATTCAACTGCTAACTGTAAAAACGGTATTTTTGTTGTCTGTCACTTTAAACGCTCATGCAGGCTCTTTAAAGCTGGATGGATTCTGATTGGCTGACTGAAACTATATACACTAACCGGCCACTTTATTAGGTACACCTTAGTAATACCGGGTTGGACCTCGCATCACACAGTTGCTGCAGATTTGTCAGATGCACCTCCATGATGTGAATCATCCACCACATCCCAAAGGTGCTCTATTGGATTGAGTTCTGGTGACTGTGGAGGCCATTTGAGTACAGTGAACTCATTGTCATGTTCAAGAAACCAGTCTGAGATCATTCGCACTTTATGACATGGCGCGCTATCCTGCTGGAAGTAGCCATCTGAAGATGGGTACACTGTGGTCATAAAGGGATGGACAGGGTTAGCAACACTACTCGGGTAGGCTGTGGCTTTTACATGATGCTCAATTGGTACTAATGTGCCAAGAAAATATCCCCCACACCATTATACCACCACCAGCCTGAACTATTGATACAAGGCAGGATGGATACATGCTTTCATGTTGTTGATGCCAAATTCTGACCCTAGCATAGAAAAAAGGTCACAGCAGAAATCGAGACTCATCAGACCAGGGAACATTTTTCCAATCTTCTATTGTCCAATTTTGGTGAGCCTGTGCAAATTGTAGCCTCAGTTTCCTGTTCTTAGCTGACAGGAGTCACACCCGGTGTGGTCTTCTGCTGCTGTAGCCCATCTGCCCCATAGTTCGACATGTTGTGTGTTCAGAGATGCTCTTGGGTATACCTTGGTAAACCCTAGAGATAGTTGTGTGTGAAAATCCCTGTAAATCAGCAGTTTCTGAAATACTCAGACCAGCCTGTCTGGCACCAACCACCATGCCACGTTCAAAGTCACTTAAATCACCTTTCTTCCTCATTCTGATGCTCAGTTTGAACTGCAGCAGATCGTCTTGACCATGTCTAAATGCATTGAGTTGCTGCCATGTGATTGGCTGATTAGAAATTTGCGTTAACGAGCAGTTGGACAGGTGTACCTAATAAAGTGGCCGGTGAGAGTATGTGCATTTTACATTCTCATCAGTGGAAGATAACTTTCTGCCACTTTAACTGTTTATGCTCAATGAATTCTCATTTACTATAAATGTTTATTAACCTTAGCTAAGAATACAGAACAAAAAAGATATTTTTTGTTATTGTTATATATTATTATTACATTTTTGTTTTGTTATAGTTATTTTTTGTGCCGTTATTGTAGATGTGTGATGGACTCTGCTGTTATTTTATGATAATACTTTTTTTAGAACTATATCTGTATTGCAGTTATTGTCTTTTATACCACCAAAATAGCAGAAAGAATTTAATTCCTTCATAATCTAATGCCACAGTCACAAACATATCCTAGTAAAATATAATATAATATCACTGACGTGTTTCATATGTTTTATTATGACGGACAGACTGCAGTGCTCAGCTTAGTCTAATATCTCTGAGAATTAGGGCAAACACATGCCAACAAGTGTTGATACAAAGAGAGAAAAAAAAAACAGAGTAAGAAAATCTCTCTGGCCTCTCTGCTGTCTTGTAAAACGCATGAACGCCTACATTATTGTGCAACCGCTCTGATTTATTTTGGCTTTTATTTTTATGGCTCCATATGTACTTCCTCTCTGCATTAGAGGGCCAAAATATGAACCATCAGTGGCAGCCAAGCCGAAGTTTGAATTCTTCAGCAATGTGCTAAACATTCGCCAGGCCCAGAAAGCCTAAACAACAAGGACGGTTAAATGCTATCCACACTGCTATCGGTTATTTATAGGAAGGGCGTTAGAATACAGCAGGATGTGTCGTGTTAACACTCGTGCAAATACAGTGGGGGTTTTAATCACGTTCTTGGCGTAATATATACAGTATGACTTGTATGAATGTATACATCTATAAATGACACTACTATGGGTCAGTAAGATTTGATCTTTTTTAAGAAGCTTTAAAATGATCAAAAGTAAAGAAATGTTCTAAAAGACTTCCTTTTCATATATTGTGTAAAAATTTGACATTTGTATTGTTAAAATAATCGCCAATAAAATATTTCAGTTTTGCAAAAAATGAAGTATACTTTAGTAATGTTTTCTATGATTATATTTATAAGAAAAGTTTAGTGAGCATCAAATCAACATTTTGGAATTGTTCCTGAAGGATTATGTGGCACTGGCTAAAGTAATGACCTTTTAGCTTTGTCAAATAAAAAGTTTTTGATTATGTTTAAGTCTTCCAATAGTGCTTGTCATTTTGAAAATGATTGAGATTGGCCAATGCAAATAATGTAAGCAGGGTTCCAGTATCAGTTTAACTTGAAAAGAAAATGAGACAAGGCTGAATCGGTTTAACAGTTTATAAATGACAAATATTTTTTGATAGTGATGTTACATGACCAATAGTAATATCCAGTAATGCAAACTGAATACATTTTACCATTTTAAATTGATAATATGGCATCTTTTTATCAATCATGACATAAATAAACATTTAAAATTTACTAGATATATATGCAGTAGGAAAAAGGTGACACGCTGGCTAAGTGGTTAGCACTGTTGCCTCACAGCAAGAAAGACGCTGGTTTGAGTCCCGGCTGGGTCAGTTGGCATTTCTGTGTGGAGTTTGCTTGTTCTCCCCGTGAGTTTCCCCCACAGTCCAAAGACATGCAGTACAGGTGAATTGAATAAACTAAACTGACCGTAATGTATGTGTGTGCATGTGAGAGTGTATGGGTGTCCCAGTATTGGGTTGCAGCTGGAAGGGCTTCCGCTGTGTAAAACATATGCTGGATAAGTTGGTGGTTCAATCCACTGTGATGACTCCTTATTTTTAATTTTACTCTCAACTTTAATAATATTTAACAATATTTATTTCTTTTGGGCGACGCAGTGGTGCAGTAGGTAGTGCTGTCGCCTCACAGCAAGAAGGTCGCTGGTTCGAGCCTCGGCTGGGTCAGTTGCCGTTTTGTGTTTTTTGTGCGTTCGCTAAATTGTCCGTGGTGTAAATGAGTGTGAGTGAGTGTGTATGGATGTTTCCCAGAGATGGGTTGCGGCTGGAAGGGCATCCGCTGCGTAAAACATGTGCTGGATAAGTTGGCTGTTCATTCTGCTGTGGCGACCCCGAATTAATAAAGGGACTAAGCTGAAAAAAAAATGAATGAATAAATGAATATTTCTTTTTTTAACTACATTTTGGATCAAATAGTTGGAGATTTTGGTGAGCATGAACAGGCAAAACTAAAAAATACACTAAAATTCAAATTTCAAAAATAACTTTTAAAAAATCACTTAGAAATGTCACAATTAATTAAAAAGAAACAGCAAGTTCAATAAACTGTGTTAAGTGTTTTACTTTTGCTTAAGAACATTTACTCACCTTCAACTTATTTTCATTTAAACCTTTAATTTTTTTGTTTCCTCCAACTTTTTTTTCTATGGAAGCCCATTCCTACCACTGAATAAAAAAAGGTTACTGCAACTTTTTAATCTCAGAAAAACAAACAATTCTGACTTTTTCCGCATAATTATGAAATGTATGCTCGAAATTGCCAGTTATAAAGTCAGAATTTTTAAATATAAACTCACAATTCTGAGAAATAAAGTCAAAGTTATGAAAGTTAGAAAAGTCTGAATTCTAAAGGTAATTTAGAATTCTAAGGTAAAAAGTCGCAATTGTGATATAAAAAGTCAAAATTCTGACTTTATATCTTGCAATTATGAAAAATTAAGTCGCAATTGTAAGAAAAAAAATGATTTGTGAACTAAAAAGTCGCAATTGTGAGCTATAAAGTCAGAATTGCAAGTTATAAAATATTTTTCTGTTACAGAGACTGACCTTAAATGGTTTGTAGCAATCGGTTACCTCAAACGCTTTGAGTTGCCTTAACTTAGGTTTTACAGTACTCAGTTGGTTTGAGTTCTCTTCATTTATAGGGTTTTATTGTGCTCAAATTGCTTCGTGTACTCAAATGGATTAAGTTCACAGTACTCATTAAGATTCGTTTTTGAGCTTAAATGGTTTGTTGCAATCGGTTTTCTCAAACGCTTTGTTACCTTAACTTTTTCCATAGTTGCCAGTGGCATTCATACTAGAAAAGAAAACGCACCAACATTCATCAAAATATTTTCTTTTCTGTTTAACAGAAGAAGAAGAAGCAAAAACTATCAGGGACAAGTGGAGGGCAAGAAAATGTTAAATAAAATTATTTTGGGGTTAACCATTCACCCAAAATGAACCCTTTTGGCAATTACTGTGCTTTGCGCTGAAACTTTATTCAAATGAGATGCATGAAACAGAATAGTTACAGAGGAAATATTGTATCTGTCTATTTGAGTTTGTAAGAGTGTAATCATTCGTCACAATCATTTTGGATCATCTTTACCTCCCTCACGTGTGCAGTCTGTGGTCAGTCAGGCTTTTGATTAGTTCAGTGAGAGCGATTGCGTTCAGGTTTAATGAACAGACCTCAGTACAGTAGACGGCACACACTATCTCTACCATGTAACACAATCCACTGTGACAAATTGACCAAACTGCTCAACAAGAGGCCAGCAGAGTTCTGTAATTCTCTTTTAGACCTCAGCAAAATGAAATGTGTGCTCTTTTTTTTCCTGAAATGACTTTATTACTACTGAACACAAACTGTTAGTGGCAAAATTGTTTATTCCTTTTCATTTTCTTGTAAAATGCTTGTCTGTTTGATCAGTTAGACAAACATTTGATTTCTTTTTCTGCTCTGTCCGGGCTATTTTATTTCCCTGTCAGCAAACATTTTTCTTTCTCTATCTCTTTTTTACTGTTTTAATCTTGCAACACAGAGCAGACAGTTTCACATGTCAGTCAGAAAAAGGAGTTTACAATCTTCAAAGCATTACAAATCATAAATAAATCAGAAGTGACGTGAGATTGCAGACAATATTTCATCTGCAAAGAGACTTTTTGGTCTTTTGAATAAGGAATAAGAGCAAGATAAAATCTAAGGAAAGAAACAGATGCTTATGAATTGATTCAAATCTGTGAAAGAATCTGCTGGATGTTCCTGCCACACTTTTGTTCTGATTTTGCTGGGAAGATGAGCCATTGTTCACTAAAAATATAATTAAATGAGCTGTAATATTTAATGGGCGGCACAGTGGGTAGCACTGTCGCCTCACAGCAAGAAGGTTGCTGGTTTGAGCCCTGGCTGGGTCAAGTGGAATTTCTGTGTGGAGTTTGCGCTTGCTCCGGTTTCCCCCACAAGTCCAAAGACATGAACTATAGTTAAATTGGGTTAGCTAAATTGTCCGTATTGTATGTGTGTATGTCCTGGACCTCCAGGTTGGTGGTTGAACGTTGGGCTAACGACCCACCTTGTAAAAATTAGATGTTACAAAACACCAACATGGTGCAGCTACTTTTCAACTTCAATAGACTGTAAACAGCCCTGGGAGTAAGTAATAGTTAATATTTAGTGAACACCTATTTGTCAACAAGAGCTTTTCATAATTTTAAATATAATATCATTTATAGTAATCACTTATTATTTTATGTTTAATAATTACACATAATAAGTATTGTTTTATTACATAAATACAGCAGGGAAAATAATTATTGAACACGTCATGTTTTTTTTCTGGGAATAATATTTCTAAAGGAGCTGTTGACTAGGAATTGAACCAGATTTTGGTAAAAACCCAAACAATACAAACATAAAAATAAAACAAAACAAAAAAAATCTGAAAAATTGTTATGTGCAATAACAATGGAATGACACAAAAAGAAAGTACTGAACTACTGAAACATTTTTAATACTGTATATAAAAGGCTTTTTTGGTGATGGCAGCTTAAAGACGCCTTTCATATGGAGAATAAAGTCACGTGAATTGCTCAGGTGTGAGTTTTTCACAGACTTCAACAGTGTGTAAAAATCTTGATATTCTGTGCGTCTTGTCTATCAAATCTGATCTTTAATTTGTATTTTCTATTGCATTTAGATCAGGTGATTGGCTGGGCCATTGTATATCTTCAACATCCTGCTAATGTAGTTATTGGACTGAAACAGCTAATATTAATTTACAAAGACAAAGGGCAGAGGGTTGCTAAATAACTTCTGAAATATTTCAGCTGCTGTCTGGGCTTTTAATGCCTTTCTACACCTCCCTTGCTTCATGTGTTCAATATTTTTTTCCCTGTGTTATTTCAATTTATTACGCATAACTTAATTTGTAAGATAATTAGATTTGTACATATGGATTTGTTGCCAACATCCGGGGAAAATTTCAAGTTAACGGCATGTTTAGAAATATGTTTTCTGACAAAAATGGTGACGTGTTCAATAGTTATTTCCCCTGCCATATGTTACACTGAACGATAGTATAATTTTACGCACATTTACTTATTGGAACCATTAAAGTAGGCTTTATACTTTCATTTAGTGTGCTTGCTATGTTTATAATTCACTTTTGTGATTTTGACATTTCAACTTTGACCATATATATATATATATATATATATATATATATATATATATATATATATATATATATATATATATATATATATATATATATATATAAATAAAAATCATATATGTAAAAGTGGTTCAACATTTTAACATTTTTCCTTTAACACATGTGATATACTTTTACAATGCTTGTTTGTTTGTGAAGCGCTTGGAGCTGCATGTATATAGGAAAAGTGCTATACAAGAAAAATGTATTATTATTATTATTATTATTATTATTATTATTATTATTATTACAATGAATGTTTACAATGTGTTTTATTTTATCAATAAATACATTTTGTATTAAGCTAAGTAAAAGCTAATTTAATTTATAAAATGTAATCTTAATATTTGATTTATTCTGTAAAGGTATTGTAAAGTTTTAAACATTTCCAATAAAAATATTGACATTTACAGCATTATTCTGGTGCATTGCTATTTTGCCTCTTTTTGTTTAATCGCTAAATGCCTCCTTAATTGTAAGTCACTTTGGACAAAAGCATCTTCTAAATGTAAATGTAAATAGATACAACTTTTTGAAATATACTGTCTATATTTAGTACTGAAATCTTTCTTAACACAGATTCCATGTGAGATTGATTGAGAGTTACGGGTTATAAAGGAGAAAAAGAACAATGAAGCATTTTTAGGCAAATCTTTTTCATGAATATTGAATATATGAAATCAGTGCCGGGTAGCAATTAAAAACTGAAATATCACCACTACTGTGACAGGGACATAACTAACCGATTTTAATCTGTTCTTAATATATTGCTTCATTTGATTTTATTGTGATTTAAATGTTTAATTCCTTGCTTTATCTGTTTGTAGATTTCATTCATTCATTCATTTTCTTTTCGGCTCAGTCCCTTTATTAATCAGGGGTCGCCACAGCGGAATAAACCCCCAACTATATCCAGCATAGGTTTTACGCAGCGGATGCCCTTCCAGCTGCAACCCAACACTGGGAAACATCCATACACTCTTGCATTCACACACATACACTACGGCCAATTTAGCTTATTCAATTCACCTATAATGCATGTCTTTGGACTGTAGAGGAAACCGGAGCACCTGGAGAAAACCTACCCGAACATGGGGAGAACATGCAAACTCCACACAGAAATGCCAACTGACCCAGCCGGGCCTCGAACAGCAACCTTCTTCCTTTGAGGCGATTGTGCTACCAACTGCTCCACTGTGTATTATTATTATTAATATTATTATTATTATTATTATTATTATTATTATCATCAGTTCAGCTCTGTTTTGAGTTCTCATGCCCCTCTCTGCTGGATTCTAGTCCGCTAAATTTGTTTAAGATGAAGATATTTGCCATTCGCCTCTCATACACAAGTAATCATTATTTTAAACATGAATCCAGCCACTTGAGAGGTAATAAAAAGTAATGTTTCTCTTGTTTGCAGAGCAAATTTACAGGTGGAGTTTCGACATGTGACACCGGTGAGCCAGGGTTCATGTTAGCAGGTCCCTAATGACCAATTAAGCGATTTATTTAATCGTTTGGCTTATTTCAGCCCAAGCTGCCAAACAGTAATGTGTTGAGCCAGAGAGTACGGGGGTGTAATAACTTGTTTGAGGCTCTGCACACAGCAAAGGGTCCTTCCAAAGGTCTGTAAAACTGGCGCAGTAGTGCTTCAAATATCAGACTGAACTAGAATAAGACTCATTCGGCTCTTTTGTCCCGGTGGGGGGAAAAGGTTTTATGAGAGGACTCAGTGTGCTGATTTAAATACAATTTGTCTTTTCTTCCATTAATTCACAGAATGCTGGTTAAACAGCCCCACGTAATGCAACAGCTAATATATAAGACATTGGTCATCAGGAATTCCTCAGCGGTTATTAAAAATGACACTTTTCCTTTCAAGTAAGGGCTTTTTATTGATTGTGTGTACATTGTGTGCTGTCAATAACCCATAAGCTAGAAGAGTCTTTCTTTAGTGGGTGTTATAAAGCTTTTCTGCTGGGAATATTTACACAATGTTTATTTTTCTAATAAATGTTGCTGCAACTCAACTTGCAATCATTAAAATGTAACTGCCTACTGACACTTCATTGTGACTCTAAACAGACATTCTACTCAACATTGCACGTACATTTCAACACAGTGCTTGATTACACCTGGCTTTAATATGGATTTTACAACATTAAATACATTTGTATTACAGAATCTAAAGATTTTAAGCTTCTCAAAATCACATGTTAGTGTGCTTGAATGAATTTTAAAGCTCACAAAAGCCACATATATTGATTTTACGCATGTTATGGTACATGCTACACAAAGTTGCAGTCCCCATCTTTTTCATTTGCTTGCTTTCCCACTCTCTTGTAAATATGTTAGTTCAGTCAACTTTAATAATAAAACATAACCTTTAATCATAAAATTAAACAACACAATTTAAGTTAGCATAACAAATGTAGACAGCAATATAAATGTCCCAAGTCCTTCTGTCTTCACTCTTTCTTTTATTTTTTTCAGATCTCCTCTATGGGACACAAGACCAGTGTGTGGTTCAGGTGACACCCAGTAACACTCATGCCACAGGCTTTGCTCCACACCAACAGCTCTCAACATGCCATTCTCAGAGGCCAGAAGGTATGTTTACATTTCACTTAGCAAGTCAACTTGCATTCAAAAAATTTCACCAAATTTGATCAGTTCTTGCTGTCATTGGGAATCTAACCCACAACCTTATAGCAAAGCAGAGGGAAAAAAGAAGGAGAAAGTATTCATTTGTAGCACCATGTGCATGAAAGTGATACACAGCGAGAAAATTTTAAGTCTGAGCGCATATCCAGGTGTAACGGTAGTGCTTCTCAGCAGACAACTTGCGATCTGATCACAAAAAATCCATGTTAATGCCAGGTGGAAAAGGGGACTTAGGCCCATTCCCAATTCTACCCCTTAGCCCTTCCCCTTACATATGTGAAGAGGTTGGGGTGACCCAATTCTCTTTAGCTTGAAGGCATAGGGCAAAGGGGGAGGGCTAGATACCCCTCGAAACTGAGATTTTTCAGGACCACACTCGAAAACAAGGGGTAAGAATATTTCCCCGAATACACCATCTACGAATTTTTACAATAAACAAGCATATGTTTTAATACATTCATAACCGCGTTTGTGTTTTACCGTTATGCTTTTTTAAAAAAATGCTAATATAAAGACCCCTAAATTTTGCGATCTATAATCTATAATAATAGCTCCTGTATAACAGCCCCACTACATTCTGTCACTTGATGACACTCGAATCCCCTGTCAAAAAAATCTAGTGGCTGGGAATGACCTTTTTACAGTGTCTGCTATAGTGTTAATGTTGTTTTTGTCTGTTTACACAGATATAGCCAGAGTGTAAATGCACAGTACAGTTACGGGCTTATTGCCACATTATATATGATAACATGATATCATTGCCTTCGGTAATTTCCTGAAGATAAATACCCAAAAATAACGCAACTGGAATAACTACAGTAGTCGCCATTGTCTGATCTCATATGAAGCAAGAGATCGCGATGACATATAATGACATGTGCAGGTGTTGTAGTGCTGTCCCATTTCTTAGGAGTAAATGTTAAAGCCCTTCCCCTTCACACTCTGTTTCAAGGGCCAAGGGGAATAGGGGTACAAAAATAGAATTAGGATTGGGCCTTATTTTACGAGTCCTAAGCTAAGAGTTTACTAATTACTAATAGTATAATAACTGGTAGTTGACTTGTATTTATAAAGTTAATTTTAGTCAACAGAATGTCAAAAGAGGACAATCAAAATAAGGTGCAACCACTTGCAAAGCAGGGAAATGTGTTTTCAGGGGACTACTGTACTATTTTAAGACATCAGCTTTTACTTTTAAATGGGAACAAACTGTATCAAGGGGTCACACTGATTCCAGCTATATGAAACTTTATACCAACAGGACACTAAGGGAATTTATGCTTAATCAAAACAGACTGCACACCAGTCTTGCATCTGATAATATCAATGGATAAATTTAATCAAACGGCAGTGGTTAATTGTAAACAATTGTAAACAGTTTTTGTGCCATAGCACAAAAATGGAACCATTTACCCACTTCGTCTATATATTTTGCATTGTGAAATGAGAGGTTGTGTGTTAAATAGGGGTGAGCTCTATTAGGGGATTTAAAATTGGAACCAAATAGCTTCTCATTGTCCAAATGTCCAATATCTGCCCTTCGGCTTTGATATGGAGGCTTGATAAATTAAAGGCTCGACGCAATGGTCTTTAAACGAGCTGAAATTACCAAGCAAACTGCAAACAGGGCCGTTTTACCCTGCAGTCTTTGACCAATAATGCCTTGGATTTTGCTCCAGGCGTAATTGCTTTTCTTCTCTCTGGCATGCTTTAACTTTTCTCAAGGCTCCGCACCCAGTCAAATCATACTTCAATTATATTCCCCCTTGTTTCTTGAAATTATATCATAAACTGGTTTTATTACAATAAATTTGTATTTCATCAAATAAAACCCAATATTAGGCATGGGAACACTTCTGCGTCGGGATCAGACAGGTCTGAGGTAATGCACGGCGTTGGATAAACATCCTCCACCATCACTCTGCAATTGATATACACTTTATGAGAGTTTATGGGTTGATAAACACAGCTCTTTTTAGGCATTTGTAGCTTCTTGAATTTGATTTGTTATAGTGCGTTTTCTTAGTTCATCGTTTCTGACTCACTGTTTGAGTTCAGAAAGGAGCTGTTTTACTCACTCTGCCCATGTGCGTCTCACATGGCATCCAAAAGCATTTTCCTGCTTATTATTGGTAATTTTACTTTCAAAAGCACATTTACGGACGCACATTTGGCTGATTTGTAATTGCAGCCTCTCTATTAATAGTTCAGTAATTAAAGGGTTGCGTTGGACTTTTTGCAGGTGAAGCGTTCTGCTCTCTGTATCGCAGTGGTGTGAAGGCACTTTAGAGGTTTACAATATGGTCGTGATCATGTGGTTGCCCTTACAGAAGCCGCACACTCAGTGTATATCATTATTGGACTGCTGTTCTGCAATTACGCTTGCCCGCTTTTTAACAAGATGAAATGCCCCTGGTTAATAAAAGTTTCAGATTTGGTCTACGTTTACTTATATACTCACATCAAGCCGTTTGCGTGCATCTCATAGCCACAAACCTCATTTTGGAGCAGAGTAATTTGTCTTAATTTAGACGATTGCTTCTTCAATTAACGTCACAATCAGCGAAGACACTCCCCGAATGAAATCAGCTCAGAAGTGAAAATGACACCCGATTCGAGTGCTGTTGTTTGAATTTTTACCTCAGACGTGACCCCGAATCTGTGCCGAGTTCAATTATGTCTGTAACCAAAAACAAAGATGTTGAGGTTTGTTCTGAAATCGCTGGGCTATTACAGGGCCTGAGCGTTTCCCAGTCCGGTCGGCTCTAATGAGAGCTAAGCTTTCACTTGCGCCTCTGCATAAAATAAAAGTCACATCAAATTTAAGAGAAATATCTGACCGGGCTGAGGTGCGTTACAGCAGCTGGCATGTACACAGTCAGTTTTTTTTAATCAGCAGTGTTAGTATTATGATGATGTATGGGTTATTTATGCGTCTAAGCTTTATAATGTGTGAATGTGCGTGTCACTGATTCTTTAGGTCATTTCAAGGGGCGTAGGAATAATTTACAAATTTAGGTTGACATATTAAGACCTTTGAAAAGCTTTTTCTCACAATTTATGGATCATTCCAGTGTTATTTCATTTGCTTTTAACTAATGTACATTATAACATTCACACACTTTTTCACAGCATGCTGCCCTCTCTCTCTCTGTAAACTCACGTCATGTTTTACCCCAAATTCACCTCTTCCACAGACAGTCTTTCCTGCCGAGCAGCTGAAAGTTTCATGTATAGTGTGCAGTTAACAGTGACATTGTGTCCGTTTGTGTGTCACGCGGTCAGTGAGCAATCTGAGGCGTTTTCATCAGGACCATTTTTCACCACCTTACACTTCCTCTTTGAGTGCATCTATGTATTCACAATATGAACCATTTTATGGTTGCATTTTAGACATATTTTAAGTATCTTGTGTTGATACAAAATATTGTGTGATTTGTGGATTATTTGTCCTTTAAAGGGATAGTTTTTAAACATTCTGTCATTAAACACACAGGAATTTCTTTCTACTGTTGAATAAATAAGAACTTATTTTGAAGAATGTTGCAAACCAAATAAGCCATGCAACTTTGGGACAATGTGAGGGTGAGTAAATGGGGAATATATTTTCAGTTTTGGATGAAAACTCTCATTAATGTGTTAAAGTTTTGGGAAATTTAACACAAATAAGCACAAACAACAACCAACATAGTTGTTATGTAAGGTGCTCAGCATATATAAATCTTTTAAATATATAAATATTTAAATATATAAATCTTTTAAATAATATTTTTAATAGGAAGCTATACAATATTATATTTGTGCATATACATTAGATAAGTCAATACTGAAGCCAAATCTGGAGCTTATCTAACAAAATAACTTACGATAACGGTCCAAAAACTAGTACACCCAAAATTTAAGTTATAGAAAATTATTAAATACAATTTTAAAAAAGAGGAAAAATCAAGAGAAGCAAAAAAAAAAAGAAAATTGTAGGTCAAAGTTTGTAGGTTGTATTTTTTTTTTTTTTTTTTTTTGCAATATTTTGCTTGAATTTAAATGTAATATCTTTCAGTTTCTAAATGTTTTTGGTGACTAAAATTGATTAATCGATTGATTGATTTTCCTTTTTTCTACGATTGATCTACTAAATTTGTCACAGTTTATTTTTTTAGAACAGAAATCTTTTGACGATTCATCTTGAAATACTCTATTTAAGGGTCAAAGTGCAGCCTCAAATGATTAATTCATTGTAACTTTAAATATTTCTATTTTGCCAGAATGTTTCAAAGCACTTGATCTTACTAATTTGTCAGCAAGAAAAAGTCTTTTTTTTCCTCTTTTTGTTAACAACTATTTATTGAGTTTTTCCGGAAACAATAATATAAAAAAAAAAAAAAAAAAAAAAACAAGTGCAAATTTAAAACCCACTCTCACTCATCCTGGACTTCAAAAGATGAATAAATAAAAAATGTAAAAAATCAATAAAATATTTTTTACAAAGAAAATTGACAAAGATTTTAAAAAGGATGACAAAACATCAAAAGCTGAATGCCACATGCTGACAGTTTTCGCATCAGCTCAATGTATACGAGAAGTTCCATCAAGAGAATGTCCAACAAATGCAGCTGAAATCAGAATGATTAAATCCCCTTAATTATTAGCCCCCCTGTGTATTTTTTCCCCAGTTTCTGTTTAACAAAGAGAAGATTTTTTAAACACATTTCTAAACACAATAGTTTTATTGACTCATTTCTAATAGCTGATTTATTTTATCTTTGCCATGATGACAGTACATATTATTTTACTAGATATTTTTCAAGACACTTCTATACAGCTTAAAGTGACATTTAAAGGCTTAATTAGGTTAATTAGGCAGGATAGGGTAATTAGGCAAGTTATTGTATATCGATGATTTGTTCTGTAGACTATCGATAAAAAATATAGCTTTAAGGGGCTAATAATTTTGACCTTAAAATGGTTTTAAAAAAATTAAAAACTGCTTTTATTCTAGCTAAAATAAAACGAATAAGACTTTCTCCAGAAGAAAAAAATATTATCAGACATACTGTGAAAAATTTCCTTGCTCTGTTAAACATAATTTGGGAAATATTTAAAAAGGAAAATAAATGTCAAAGGGGGTTTAATAATTCTGATTTCAGCTGTACACAGTCCAGGTTCGTCTGTCCATTGTGTGAGGAGGATTCCAGAGGTTGACCAGCAATTTTTTTTGCTGCTGTGAGAGCAGTCAATAGAAGACATCTTTGTTGAATGGACAAAGTGAGGTCCCAAAAGTCATTCATGAAAAAATGGCGTGGAGTCAAACATATCTCAGTTCCCAACAAATATGATAGATCCTGTGAGAGAGAGAATCCAAAAAATTGAGAGAGGGGGACATCCCCCCACCCCCAAATTTAAAACGTAATAATGAACACATTTTAGAATTTCATTGATGTGGACAGCGATATATCTTTCTTATAATAGATAATAAGCATTGTGCTTTGTTTACCTAATTTAAACTAGACTCAGTTGAAACCTATAAATTTAGTACAGAAAATAACTGATGACATCAGAGACATTTGAGGTTTGACATTTTAGGCCAAATATTTTCAGCATAAATGACACAAAACCCCAAAAATGAGCAACATTTATCCCTGTTCTCCCATATATGGGAATCAACTCCACAAAAGTGTGTGTGGCTTTGCATATATATGTGTGTGTGTGTGTGTGTGTGTGTGTGTGTGTGTGTGTGTGTGTGTGTGTGTGTGTGTTTGTGTTTGTGTGTGTGTGTGTGTGTGTGTGTGTGTGTGTGTGTGTGTGTGTGTGTGTGTGTGTGTGTGTGTGTGTGTGTGTGTGTGTGTGTTTTGATGGCCACATCTTGCAGGCTTTGCTTCCTCTTCCTCCAGTCTGAGGAAGCCATGGACTCAGGAGGCCTGTGTGTGTCCGTCTGTCTGTCAGTGTGTCCTCTCTCCATCCTGCTGGCCTGCACTTCACCCCATCCTGTGCATATATGTGTGTGTGTCTTTTTGTGTGTGTCACCTGCTCCCGAGTGTTAAATGTGTCATCGCAGAGCCACTGTCTGTCACTCCAGATGACCTCCTCCAACATCTCTCTAAATCATACATTTACTGCAAATGTTCTCACTGGTTGTGTGAAAGTGTGTGTCCAGCTGATGTGTTCGCTATTGCAACACTGCGTGAGCAATGTTTAGATTTACAGGAATATGGTGGTGGTGTTATTGTTTGATTCGGTTGCGTCAGCGCTCACTCATGGAGTGTAAAATGTTTTGAAGTCAAAGCAATGGGGCAAGACTCTGTGTGTGTGTGTGTGTGTGTGTGTGTGTGTGTGTGTGTGTGTGTGTGTGTGTGTGTGTGTGTGTGTGTGTGTGTGTGTGTGTGTGTGTGTGTGTGTGTGTGTGTGTGTGTGTGTGTGTGTGTGTGTGTGTGTGTGTGTGTGTGTGTGTGTGTGTGTGTTCCTGGCTCTCGTTCGGCAGAGGGTCAGTTGGAGATGCTGATGGACTGATGTGTTCCGGGCAGGCAGAAGAATGAAGGACGGAGCACACCTCCATCCTGTAACCTCTCTCTTCTCTTCTCCTCATCCTTGTGTCCTTCTTTATAACCTTTATCTGACTTGCTTTAAATAATGATCGCACTGAATTGAACAAATTGATGCTGAGGTTATCCATATCTGAATCATCAGAGTGTTTGTTTCAAAATATGATGAATATTTCTTTCCGAACTGACTGTTTTTATACTTCAATGGATAAATCATGACTTTTCTGAAGCTTAAAAGTTGCCTGAAGTGATTTGATGAGTTGAAATAATGTTCAATGTGTAACGTAATTTCAGCTAAAACATGAATACAATGATGGACAAATTGAGTAGCTCCTCCCCTTTTTAACAATCGCCTATAGTGTTTCATTTATATCCCAAAGCTTTTGAGCTAAAGCGCAATCAGCTGTTTCTCCAAATACAGCAGTGTACAATTCGGGTGGGTCCAATACGTTCTGTGTCAGCACCACAAATGTTCTTTATAGTAGCATGTACTGTATGCTTTATGCTGTTATGCAGTTTAGTATCACTGCAACTGGTGTTCCTCGCCTCATTGTGGAGAAGTTTGGATCAACATTGTGTCACTTACTGTTTATTGTTTTCTTATTTATGCAAATATTTCCATCTATACCATCAGTACACTAAAAAATCCATACATTTTTAAGCTGAATCAAATTAACCTTATGAGTCCATTGAACTTATATTATGTTAAACTGACTTAAAACAGCTTGCGTAACCTATAAAATTAAGTTAGAACATGATTAACTTAGTTTAGGAAGTTGCAATGACCTAAGCACATATGCTGTCAGGAATAAATGATCATATAATTTTTTACAGTGTATGATTGCTTGGTTATGTGAGGGTAAGTGACTAATTCCAGGCACATCTTGTTGAGGGCAGGAGGTTTCAGATATTTGGGTGCATTTGATATATCAGAATAAATGATTGACCTTTGATTGGTCAGTAATATTAAAACATTGATCCATATTGGCAGACATGAGAAACTGCATGATTTGAATGCTTAAATAGTCCAAATGTGAATTTTGCCTCCATTTTGGAACACACTAGCTTATACAGTAGATAACTTTA
Source organism: Danio kyathit (assembly GCA_903798195.1). Lineage (NCBI taxonomy): Eukaryota > Metazoa > Chordata > Actinopteri > Cypriniformes > Danionidae > Danio > Danio kyathit. The sequence continues at coordinate 37,795,880 of LR812531.1, read as the reverse complement.
AGACTAACATATTAGCCCCTTTCACACAGTGATACTGGTAAATATCCGGAAAATTACCAGAACGACTTTACCGGTGAATTCAAAAAAGCGCTGTTCACACAGGCTTGAACGTTCCGGAATTTTTACGGAAAAGACCGTTCACACATCTATTCCAAAATATTGGAAAATTCTGACATCATTACCCAGAAATGAGCTCTAAACGGCTGCACTTGTATTTTTAAACACAGAAGGGGTCGGGCTTTTGTTGATGGTTGATGGTACATAATATGTGTGTGTGCTGGTGCTTACCGTCTGCTTCACGTGCACACGCGTTTAGCAATTGAAGCAGAGCTTGAAGGTAAACAAACAGCAGTTTATCATAAGCATTTTATCGATGACTTTTTACACAGTTGGCATTAAGAAGGGACTTAAAAACATTATTTGAGTATCATCTAGCAGCTAAATGTGTCTGGAAATTATTCAAAAGCTTTTATTTTCATGAACATCGCGGATGTGAATGCGTCTGAAACGTTCTGATTGGCTGGAGTAGACGTCTCATGTCAGGGCGTTCTAATCATGAACGCGCTCTTTCGGGCAATTTTTCTTCTGCGTTCACACAGAGCAGCATTCCGGCAAATTACCGGTAATGTTACAACTTCTATTTCTGGAAAATTGGTGGAACGAATTTACCGGTATATTCAAAAAGGGCCTGTTCACACATGATCCCTTTCCAGAAAATTGCCGGTAATTTTCCAGAAAGGTCTGTATGTGTAAAAGGCGCAAATGATTCTAAAAAAAAACTTTACTTTTGATTTCAATTTAAGGGTCACACCTGTGATTGAGACCTGTTTAGATATGAAATATTGTTAATGTTTTTGTATTTATACAATTTTTTTTTTTTTTTTTTGAAAAAGGGAATTTTTAGGTGAAGGTTTACTGTTACATCGGTTTTTGAGATTGCAGTGAACTTTAAAGTATATAATTATAAAGAAAAACATATCGACTTTTCCTTTAGAGGGATGATCTTTTTTCCTCAGGGTTAGCTATTCAGTTTCCAGTGCACTGGATTTTAGATTACAGTATTTAATTCAGTGCTCTCCTTCTTTCCTTCTCACTTGCTTCCTGCTGACAGAAAGGTTGAATTTGAAGTCAGGATGTGTTCTCACATAATGAAACATTTGCCCCGTATGCCAAGCTAAAGAAAAAGCTTTTTTTTCCACTTTTTTTTTAAACACTAAATCATTGTTTGGTATACAATTATATATTGAATACAATGTTAATACAATTTATTTTATTTTACAGTTATCGTTGATTAATTAAATATAAATTTTCCCAAAGCCTGTATTCTATCATAACAACTCTTAAAAAAACAGATGATAATAATAATAATTATTATTATTATTATTGTTTTAGGTAGTAGTAGTACTAGGATTGTTATTATTATTATTATTAACTGCTGTTTTTGTTGTTTTATTTTAATATTGAAATTTTTATTATTGATTAATGTACACTGAAAAAAAATTATTCAATGATGATTCATTGAATTTACTCATTTTTTTAAGGTAAGATGTTGCAAACAATTTATTTGAGCTGAATTTAAACAAACAAATTAAGTTGGACATTACTAAATTTAATTTGTTTGTTTAAATTCAGCCTATATAAATTGTTAGCAACAATTTTGCTGAAATCATTTTTTTCAGTGTAGTGTTATTGTTTTTTTTTTAAGTATGATTTTTTTTTATTGATTTATAAAATTACACTTTAGTTTTCCTCATACTGTAAGATGATTCTGAGAAGATTTCTCTGCCCATTGACCATTGCTTGCAAGCCAAGGGCGATGATGTCAGGGCAAAAGTAATCATGACTGTGCACGGAAACTCACATCATACACAAACCCACACACATGCTACACACTCGCAAACACATACTTCCATTCCTGTGAACAAACCCAAGAGACCAGCTCTGGGTGTAGAGCAAGAACTGTATCACAGATGTTGTGAAAGTGTTTGGCACTTTGCTCGCCATAGCAGAGGCAATAAATCTGATGTTGTGGTCTGAATTTGGAATGGTGAGATTTAAAAGATTCTTCCCCATTTGTGCTTTTAAATCGTGCGTGGGTCCGAGAGTCGCTTGAGAAACGCTGTTTCTGTAATGAGCCAATTCATCTGGGCCTGCAAGAATGACTGGCTCTGATGATCCTTTTCATAACCTCGTTCTTTGAAGCTTTCTGCAGCTAATTCTGAAGGTTAAAATTAGATCCGTCTGAGCCATCACCTTGTTTAGTTAGCATTTGCGAGGAGTCAAGGATCTGACACTCCTGATAATTCCTTCTCTGTCCAGAACAAGTCTTTTTAGCTCTCTAAACACCACATTGAACCTCTGAATTGAGTTTGCAGGTGTGGCTGTTTGCTCTGATTTCTATATGAATACGTGTACTTTCATGCCCTCTGATGGCTTTTTCAAGCTAGAGAGATTTAAATCCGAGAGAACGAATCAACGTCAGCAGATGTCACCCCCCAGGCCAACATGAAGTCAATCAATGTCTTCACATCACCATCCTTATTTATTATCTATTCAGTCAAGTGTGAAGCACATTGTTTGTCCCTGCTTATTGTTTAACGTTGAATTAGTCTGTGAAGACAAATCTTCTTTATTCCGTCAGTTTTACTCTAGCATCGCTAAAACATGTTGAGAAGAATTATTCAGGATTGCCATTGACTACGACAAAGATGCGTTTGATACAGAAACGACTATTTATTTTCAAAAATAAGTTTAAGGAATCCAGTGATACATGTAAATAAACAATAATCAGATTAAAGTGCCAAATATCAGTTATACAAAAAAGGAATCTGTACAAAAGGAGGAATTACATGATTGAAGGTGTCTTTGGTGAGAAGAAATGTCTGCTCGACTGACTTTGGTTTGAGAGCTCAGTAACTGCATAGGTCTGAAGAATCTGCCTTCATCAACAACAATATCTAGAAAAATCACTGTTTACAAAAATAATCATTCGGAATGGAGCAGTGCAGACTAAAATCACAGATCTCGCTCTAGCTGTTCTCTTTGGTGTCGGCGCTGGTTTTGCTTATTTGTTCTTTCGCAAACAAATCAGTCAATTTGATTGTCTTAAATCCACGCTTCTGCTGAGTTCCGTGACTTCCTATCCGGGTTCTCCATTCCTTTGTATCAGTCACACTTTAAGGCATCATGGCTGTAGGCTATGGAAGTATGCCTTTTCAGGAAGCTCTTTGGTCAGGCCTAATCCATCTTTGGTGCGTTAAGCCGTACAGAGGTCCACGGTGCTTGCAAAGAGTCTCTGTGGCCTTGGAATGACAATGTTATTGGCTTGTGTCACTAGGTTTTATAGCGTCCCCACTGATGAAAGCAAATGCCTTCACTTTATCTTGGCTGGCTTGAGCTCCTTGACCTGCATGTGTAATGTTTTGTGGACGGCAAGAGTTCTGGACTGACAGAAACCCTTTCCGCACTCTTGGCATTTAAATGGCTTCTCTTTGGAATGGATGTACCTTTAGAGAACAAAAGAGAGAGCGAGAATAGTTGTGGTTTGTTAATGGATGTAGGCATGTTTACAACTTAAACAACACAGAGTTTTAAAGTCGTCTGAGCACTTTTCTGGGATTAAATATCCTGCGCTTCAGTATGCTGCCAAAAATGCAAACTATTGAAATGATGGCGATATTAAATTGAAGCTAGTGCAATAGTCAGCTGCCTTGTCATGACAAATCTCTGGGCCTGTGAATGTTAATTAAATCACTAGCATGATGATTATCTAGTGAGGAAGAAAGCCAAGATTGTTCCTGAAGAATTGACGAAGGCTGTTCAGCATGTCTCAACTAATTTAAATCACTCATTATCAAATGTCATAAATCACCAAAACAGGTGGGGTTTGAGAAAAATAAAAGCTAATTTGTTTATCTGCATCGGCTGCGCTCTGAATGTATTTGTTATTTTCTAAACGGAAAGATGGGAGGGAATTGCCTAGCGCAGTAATGCATGATGAGGTCATAATTGGAACATGACCTGCAGGTAGTTTGCGGGTGGGCAGGAGTTTACGTTACTGTATGCCCTAATAGGCAGGTATGAGCAGGAATGTATTTCAATATCAGCTCGTAAATCATCTGATCATCTCATCCTTACCTGTGGTCTCTCAGGTGGTCCTGCCTCCTGAAGGCCTTGTGACAGATGTCACAAGTGTATGGCCGCTCATCTGTGTGCGTGCGCTCGTGGATCAACAGGTTGTAAGACTTGGTGAAGTGTCGGCCACAGAACTTGCACACAAACTCCTTTTTCGTCTTGGATGGAAGTCGTCCACGGCTGGGTTTTCTTTCCGGCGAGGAGAGCTTGGCCACATCCAACAGGCAGCCTAACGAGGGTGAGCGCACATGCCCGTTGTTGGTGCTCAGATCTTCTGCCTTCAGGGCGTCGTCCTGTGTGGCGGCCGCCGCCAGGTTGGCAAAGTCAAAACGGGGTTTGCTTTTGCTGGATGCTCCAGAGCCAGGTCCGGAAGATTCCTGCTTGGCAGGTTGGACAAGATGGGGGAACAGTGGGATTGAGGGAAGAGGGAAGCGGGCATCCACCAGGCCAGGCAGTTTGGAAAAGGTGCAGCGTGGCAAAGTGAATGGGGGGTAACCCAGAGTCCACTGGTGCAGATGGACGGCGTGTAAGGCACTGAAACTGTAGATGCTGGGCATGTGATCGGCAGGCAAATGGAGCCCGTTGGAGGTCTGAAGGAAGGAATAGTTCGCCAGCTGCAGAGAAGGGTGAAGAGGCACAGGTGCTGGGAGCGTCTTACTACCCATGACTGATTCCAGAAAGATTCTGTAGGAGACACAAACAGAGAGAACATTAGTACACACTTAAAAATAGCCATTCCTAAGAAGGGGTTAAGAGTTTATAGCGATTAAACAGAAGAATCCTTGTGGGCTCCCCAGAGAACCTGTTTATGAACAGTTCTTAAAATATAGAATTATTCTTAATGTGATTTTTTTTTTAAATAACCTGATAACCTGAATTTTTAAATAACCTCCTGTTTTTGAATAACCTGAATACTCCAACTACGTTTGCATTTTCCACTACAGCCCTATATTATGTGTTACTTAGAAACATTTTGTTTTAGGTCCTTACAAGCTGAAGGGACTTCCCTAAAAAGAATAAGAAAAAAAACACACACACACACACACACTAACGTCAAGACATAAACTGCACTTGTCAAGCGAGGCACCTTGTCTGACATATTGAAGGAGCACACTCCAACATGAGAAAAAAGCAATGCTCAAGCCTGCCAGATGAGTGTGTGTGCGCATGTACATTTTGGCGTAGGCGTCTTCTGCATGCCGAAAATATGCCTATGGCCATGAAGACGAAAGACAGCAGGTGACATACCTGCCTCAACTGTTTAATCAGGTTGGATGAGAACAGACACAAAGCACAATAACTCCTCTTTGTCTCATCAGGAGCTACAAGCATACACACACTCATACAAACAGGCTTGGTGTGTTTACAGAGTTACTCATATCGTCTGGAGGATTTTTTTTTCACACAGTATTATAAGTACCATGTGAAATGTAACAATGTGTTGTGTTATATTACTGTTAATACGAAACGATACCAAAGGGATGCCAGATATGGTTATAGTTATGATGGATGAGGTCAAAGAGTTTAAAAAAAAAAATAAGCCATACACTCTTAAAAATAAAGATTATTTTCTGCTATTGACAATTGCATAAAGAATCTCTAACATTTAAGGAACCTTTATATTAAACAAAAGGGTTTTTAAAATGGGGAGAAAATATTTTAAAATTGTTATTTATGACTATTTTTTTTATTATTTCTAAAAATAACCTTTTTGTGTATATAACTCTTTAGAAATCTAATAAACCTTTTCACAATAAGTAAATACTTTGTAAAGTTTAAATGTTAATTCAGTGGATGTTTAGGTTCTTCAAGGAACTATACCAATTTCAAAAAGACCTTTAATATTTAAAGAATGCATGTGTCATGTTTCCTATAGGATCAAATAAGTCAAATCGCTAGACCTTTGTTCAGCTAGATGACGCTTAATTTGTGTATTTCTGTCTTCAATATATTCAGGATGCGGAATGAGTCTGATCTGTGGTAAATAAAAAGTGAAATAGCCCTAATTAGTCTTTCTGAAGCTCAAAGCTCCCCCGGGGATTTGGACGCTCTGATCATGGCGCAGAAGTAATTGACTTTTACTTACGGGGGTCATTAGAGGAGATCAGGACTCGCTCTCGAGAACAGGCTCGTACCCTTAACCCTTTGAAGTCCACATACCTTCAAAACGAGTGCCGGACGGGAATGTGTTACTTCGACTATCTGCTTAACCGTTGAATCTAACGCCGTTTGAAAGTTTTTGGGGAAAAGACCTTTCTGAATTGTGGGATTTCACAAGTGCTTGGACATTTTTCCGGGACATTGTTGGCTAATTAGTCGGATTTGCGCCCTGTGTCTGGATAAATCTCACAGATTTTGTCCCCCACGCCAGGCACAATCAGTGTTGTGGGGCTAAAGACGTCTATCCCAGACAAGGTGGTGAAAGAGTCTCAAAAATCACACCACAATTTGCTGAGTTCAGGGTCGGCTACCCCTATCCACCTTGGGATATAGATCTCAATAACAAGATCCCCTCAAAACACTGTGAAATAATTTTGCCTTAAAAATATATCAATATAAATTCTAGTCTGCCATCCCACATTAAAAAAAAAGATATCCCCATGCTTCTGCAAAGTCCAAACACTCATCAGTGTGCAGATACTTCAGAACATTTTGTGAGAAGCATTGAAAGCGTCTACCGTTTGCGCCCTCGTTGTGGCCTCTGTCTACCTGTAAACTTTTTCAATAACTGTGATGGCTCAGCTTTCATCAGTAGCACCATGAGCGCGCCGAGACCATGTTTTATCTTTGGATAGGTGTGAATGTGCGCCTCTCGCGCGTGCAGAGATCAGAGAAATCACGACGTGTATTACAGGAATTAATCACGGTCTCGAGGTTCATGCGTTAACGACGGGCCTTTGGTCAATTGTGCAACGATTATCAAGTAAGTGTATGTTTTCTTTTTTCCGCGCAGCCCCCCGAGAGGATGTGATCACTTAACCCTAAGGGAGAGGGAAACACCATTCATTAAGCACCGTCAAACAGTTGACTAAATATACAAATATTTTAAAGTATTTTGGAGAAGGCCTAGCAATTTATGTTTGTAGATTGATATAAAATGCAGTTGCAGGTAGTAATTCTTAAGGAAGCGTATTGAAAAGTGATATTTTAAAGAGAGAAATAATGGGCGCTGCTTATTGTGTCAGATTTAGAGTGATGCACTTTATATAGTCAAATATACACTTTAGAATTTACTATAAGAAATATACATTTACATATAGCTAGGGAAAAAAATAAATCCAAATATCATATTTAAATGCCATAGTTTAATGCAGCATCGAAATACATTACATTTTTCACTGCTTTTTCCCCATCACAAAATGTCAAACAATAAACGTAAAACTAATAAATGTTTTGATTATAGCAATCTCGGACAGTTGGCATTGTAGGCAATGTAACAACTTTGTTTTTCATTTTGATAAATTAAGCAAATGTTTCTAATTTTAAAAGAAATGTTGGACATTTAAAACATGTTTATATATATATATATATATATATATATATATATATATATATATATATATATATATATATATATATATATATATATATATATTATGTTCCCTTAATTTATATTATTCAAAAATATAAAATAGGTCGCTACATTTTAGTATTTTCTTAAATAACAAAATTGATTTGGTTTTATTTTGCTTAATCTGCAAAGCTTATAATGTTTACAAAAAGCGGTTAAGAAGAACCGAAACAAACGAATAACTGTTAATTTTAACAACGAGCATCACTGTAAAACTGTAGAGGACCATTCAAAGCATACACGAATCAAGACTCAGAGATCACCGACCGCAGGGCCACGCATGGTTTATAATAAAAATATAGCTTTTTAGAGGTGCATTTACAAATTGATTGAACGAATTTGTTAAAGTTTTTAAACGAAAAACACCGGATGACATTAAAACGGCTTTGCTGCTTTCTACAGCCTACATTAAAAAAATCCCACACATGCCAATCATATTGCTTGATTAACATATAAGAAGTGAAAACGAATAATTTAATTCCTGAAACAAATATTTTTAATGTGTTAACACCAATTATAAGAGCTGTGGAATCCGCATCCCACCTGTTGATGACTGACCCGTTCACCATCATCAAGACTGTCATTCGCACATTAGTTTCTTTCTTTCTTTACGCAATCCAGTTAATTCAACGACTTCTGCAAATATTTTTACCGACATAATTTTTTTACAAATTCTGCTCGTCATAATTTAGAAGCAATTTCTCGCCTAACTTATTCATTCTTAACTTTAACGTTGCACTTTTGTTGTTCACGCCTACTGCAGGAAATACACAGATATGTCTTACATTAGAAGTGAAAGCTTGTCAAAAATATTCAATAAAAAGCCATAAAATATTTACCAGCTCTTGGTGAAGCGAGACGATCCAAATTAAGAGGATTTACAGTCACTTAGTCTTCCTGCGGCGTTTCAAAAATCAGTGCAAAACTCTTCAGCGGATCGGAGAAATGTTCGTCTTCCTCAGCATGTTCTCGCAGCAGAGACACGGGAAAACCCTGAAGTTCGCACAGCTGTGGTCCAGCGGTTGTGCGCTGTGAGTATTTGGTTACTCGGGGTAGAAACTCTCTCTCTCTCACTTTCTTACTCTAGCTCTGTCTTGTGGTCCCAAAGTCAAACCGCCTCTTTATTGTAACCCAACCCGCGACGTCACACAGGCAAACCCCCAGCTGCTGAAGTGAAGTTTCCTCCACTGGTACAGCAGCGCTCGACGCTAGAGGACCCAACACAGCCTGCATGTCAGACCACTGAGTTCCACTGCAACTTTTCAAACTTTTCCGTTGGCATTAAAGATTGCAGATCGTCCACTTTACACGCTGATTAGAAATGTATCAAGAAGGCCAAAAGAGAAAAGAAATAATAATAATAATAATAATAATAATAATAATAATAATAATAATAATAATAATAATAATAATAATAATAATCGCATTTTGCACTAAATTATATTTAGCATTAAATAATGGGGTTCTATACCTTTTACACTGTTATTATTATTAGTATTATTAGTATTTTTATTATTAATTAAGCAGTTGTATGACACATTATTTTAAAAGAATTACAATAGCAAAATAACACAAAAACATTGGATTAAAATAATCTCATTACTTTAACTCTGCGATGCAACATGAAGCAGAAAGTCAGAGAATTTTTGTTTAAAACGAGCTTCTGTGCGAGGTGGGGGCGGCAACAAATCAAGCCTCACTTTGTATTAATTAAGGTAAATATACAACTGTCACCTTTAACTTGGGCTCTCCGCAAGAAAGAAATGAGAGACTAGTTTTTAACGTCCCAAAACCATTAGTCAATTTGTCACCCCGACCTCGGTGAAGACAGATTAAGAGCACGGGCTTTATTTTCGCCACGGAGGAAAGGTGAATTCGAGAAGTTCGAGCATTTCTCTTTGATACAAACTGAAAGGGGGTGGAAATTCTTGCTATAAACTTTTCCTCTTGGGGTCAAACACACCTAGGTTAGTGTAAACTGTGAAGGTGAAAAATTCAAGTAATCTCACAGTTGTGTATATAAGAGAGAAAGAAAAGTGAGTTCAATTTAAAATGAAAATAGAAAAAGACAAATGATCGAAATGGCATGTGCGCTTTGGCTTAAACAAGTAGTTTTACATGTACTGAGCGAGTATACCCTTTAAGATTGAAAATATTACAATTTTCTTTTTTTTTTTTTGGAAGCAAAGAATAGATTGCATGTTCAATGGTTCTTTTTTTAACTTGGGGAATCTGCTGTGACGTCACAGCAATGAATTCTTTTGAGATGCAAGATGCAGGTTCCTTCTTGAGAGATCAGGACACGGGTGCGCGTCTGTTACTCGCTCAAAACGCGCCACCTGGTGGCAAAAGCGCGTAAGATGTTAATATATTGCTACCGCAGAGTCGTTCAACTCTAATCCTGGACCTGGAGAAATACCTTCGTGCAGAATTCAGCACACCAGTCATGTTTTCATATAGGCTAACTTGGGCTACTACCGGTAATTTTCAAGTGAGCCATACATTTTGTTAGCTGGTTCAGAATGTGTTTGCTACAAGCTGTAGGCTATGTGCATTTGGCAGCCCTGATATTCTGATTCATTCTTTTGACGCGTGTTTAAAAAGTCTGATTAATGAAAAAACTACTGTAGGCTAAGTACAAATTCAGACCATAAGGTTCTGTAATGAGAGTGTGTATTCAAGTGTGAGATGTTTGGAGGGTTTTGTTTTAAACTCAGATGTTTGATTAGAAGTCTCATACGAGGGATGGAATTGTTACTTTTTATCTGATTTCAAACGCATAAACTATCATTTTACCGATCATATACGTAGAGACAGTAAAGTGCTGAGTGCAAAGGCCCGTGCAGTTTATTCCGGCTGAATTTGCTCTGTTGATTTTATGAGAAAATTCTGGCTGTCTGTGAGTCCATGTTGCATCACTGAGCACAGCGCAATATCCCTGACCTCAGGAAATTAATCAGCAAACCCTGCCACGGAAGCCGTGCGCCCACTCCTCGGCTGCATATAATAAAAAACAGCAGCGAGACATCATTTACATTTTTGGAGGGAAAATGAAAACAAACTGTAAAGAATAGATTTGGTGCGAGCGCGAGTTGCGCATGTTTGAATGCGCTCTGCACATGCACACGAACGCACACGCGGCTGCCTGGAGATAAAAAGAACTGTTTACAGCTCACTTACATATTTCATCACGTCTATTTACATCACTTTCGCTAATCTAAACACTTCAGCCACTGAAAGTTTAACATTTCAAAGTCTGTGAAGTCAGAGAGCTGCTCTCAAATTCTGAACTACTGACGGCTGTCTAAATACAGGCCCCTGCCTGCGTTCATGCATTTTAAGACCCCGATATGCACGTCACGTTAATATATTTTTCTAAGACAAACTTAAATTGTGCTACAAGTTAAAACAGCATGGATGTCACAATTTCCATTCAAGTTTTACACAATGTTTTACTAAAGATTAGTCCGCCAATCGTGTGTATAAAAAAATAAAACAAACTTCTTGAACTTTGCACTCTATACCGCCTTCTGTGGTTGAATATAAAATTGCATTTTATTTACAGAGTAATATCGCTTTTATGTCAGATGTGCATCGGATTCGGCACATGCGTGGATGAATTCTGTAGTTTGCGAAATTTCATGGTTGCCTAAACTAGGGTGCGAATTACAGGGGGGTTAGGGGGGGCGATTGACACCCCCCCCTCCCATACAAACTATTAACACTTGATCCCCCCCTGAAGGACATGAAAACAAGATGTATGGGGGTCAGCTCTTTAATACTGAGAAATAGTTCGCTCTGATCTGTGTTGTAAATAATAAAGTTAATAATTAAAATAACAGATAATATAAATATACATTTGGCCACCCCTATTATAGTTCATACCATTGTGAATGCATAATCGCGCTAAGCCTATGCGAGAAAGAAAATTCCTTCAACAGTTTGAAACTGCAAATCTAGACACGGTAAGTGTTCACAAGACTGTTTTCTCGTAAAGGTGTTTGTTTCTACATATAGCCTGAAAGTAAAGTCTAATTAGATGCATAGTTTGTATAGTTTGACCTACAGTAACCTCTGAAATAGCTAATCAGGGGATACTTTAGGTCAGAATACACTAAATATCCCTCAAAACACAAAAACATTAAATATGTTTTATTAATTAATTAGATGTAATTTAAATAAACATAAATGACTGAAGGATTTATTACACACACTAACATTACCAAAAAAATTGACCCCCCGGATGGTTAATGTTCGCACTGGCCTAAACTTCACATTGTAGAAGTTGTTTGTTACAATGTATCAGAGTGCATGTATTCCAGGTGTTTGTTACAATGTATCGACTCCAGTGACAATAGAGTGGAGGAACTATGACATCACCTTGTAGGCCAATCGACTGCTAGCATAAAACTGGTTCCCTCGATAAAATCCCTATAGGATTTTCTCATAGGCTTTTCGAAGGTTGCGAATAATAAGCTCTGTGTTCAAACACCGTTCATTACACTTACACGTTTTGTCAAGCCGGATAATCCTCACACGGAAATACAACTTTTAGCACTTTTGGATCTTTAATGCAAAGGCAAGAACTGAAAAGCTAACATTAGGCTATAAACAGACTACAACGCCTTTGGACGCTCGCCTGTGACGTCAGCACCACCCTGCTACAGACAACTTTTCAAGCTTATTTTTTAGAAATATGGTCCATGACAAAGGTTTACTCTCTCAGTTTATTATATTATAATCCACGCTATATATTATAAACAAATAAATACGCAAAAACACATCTGTATAGACCTACGTGCCTTTTGGATAGTTTTTTACATGAGAAATACATTTTGTTTTGCTTTACGGTTGTAAAAGTTTTAAAACTGTATGTATAAATGTGCCTGGATAGTATTATCATAAGACATTTAAATAAGTGTATCGCTCGCGTGCATACAGCCCGCTTACCTTAGTTACAGACGACAGAAATGAGGCGTGAGCTGGGCGTGAGGGACAAGTCTAATGTTATATGCCTGCTAGTTCCATCATGGACACAGTACAACATTCAGTATTCTTCTTTGTCACGAAGTACAGCGAAAAGCAGCCCATACAGTCACATCTGCTAAGGAGGTTTTAAATTTTAAGGAGTGTAAATATTGCAGTTATGACAGAGTTAAATGTGTTCAGATGAAGAAAAAACCAGACGAAAAATCAATTGATTATGTTAAGATGACAGTTAATATGTTTGTATTTTTACACATTTATTCACACGATTGCATTACCGAGAGCAGGAAAGAGACCGGCTGCACTGGTAAGCATTAGCTTCATAATATCGTTTAATAAAATAAATGATCAACAAATTAATCTGTCTTGATGGTCTTTATAAGTAAAGGCATTATCGACACACAATATGAATTCCCAGTTAGAAAAATACAACAACTATAAAATACTAATTATGAAAATACTTAAATAACAGACAAATCCAATTGCCCAACCCAAACGAGCTGCGTTCCAGACCAGTTCAGCTTGATGACGTATAATCTCTCCAACACTGCCTGTAGTCCCGTTTAGCAACTTGATAGCAACCGTCTTTTTAAATTTGGTAACTGATTAAAAAAAATCAAGAATGTGATGTAACTGATGTGTTTTATGTCGTAGAATAAAACGTGAAAGTATCGTGAGTTTGTGTTAGCCACGAACCTTATTTAAGCGAATTAACCGAAATCCCATTGAAAAAACCCCTTGACTTTGGGACGAGGGAACCGGAACTGCTAAAATGCTAACTCACTTCCGGGTTTTTGCATACAAATTGACGTCATAGTTCCTCCACTCTATAGGAAGACTTTTCAACAAATCGTCTTACCAAGAAAGGTTATATGCTCATGTGGTCTGTATGTTCTTTTGTTTGGCATGAGGTCTACCATTTTTACTTTCAAATATGGATGTTTCTGTTTTTTTGTCAGTAAATGATTTTTTCAGTAGCCTAAATCTGGCTGCAGACCTGCACATGCAAGCTGAGACACAGTTGTACACATTAAAAGCATGCAGTTTAAAACGGGAACAACTCAATGTTAATCAACACAATATAGCAAATTTTGTATTTTCTATTTATGTGCATGATGTTGCCCTAATGGATGCAAAAACTTTTGGTATTTTATCGCGTAATTCTACCCGACAGCTCAAAATATAATAAGCATATGGGTAATTAGGCTTACAGTAAATCAGTTCAGTTTAAAATGTGAATCTGTAGGCCTACACACTAATTATTTATATGTACTATCTCTGTAACCAAACTGCAGTCAACTTAGACAGTGGCACTTAAAATATAGTTTTTTTTTAAATAGTAACTTGTCAATTGCTTTGTCTTTTATTGTCATTTCCAGTGCCTTTTTTTCAATAGTAAGCAAAAAATAAATAAATATGAACCTGAATATAAATTAGCTAAATGTACTTCTACAGTAACAGACGTTAAATAGATAATAACACTTGTATTTGTTTAACTGTGCTAAGATTACTTTGCCTTAATATATAGTCATTTCAGTAATGCTTTTCCTTCTACCTCAGTCACAAAACTTCTGTAAATTTCTGTGGTGCCACTTTAACATTTGGATTTACGTTTAACTGTGCTCAGGTTACTTTGTCTTTATAGTTATTTCTAGTGTCATTGTCTTTCAGTAATTTTAAAGTATTTTTACCAGACATGCTTGCATGCCAACAGTAAGATACAAATCTGAACACAAATTATGTAAATATACTACCTCAGTAACAAAACTTAGTGCCACTTTAAAATGTTTTATATATGTTTAGCTGCAGGTCTGACTGTTTTGTCCTTCATAATAGTTCCCAGTGTGGGTTTCTTTCATTAATGTTTTTACCAGACTCCCTAGAATGCAAAAAATTAGGAAGAAACCTTTGCATTTGCTTATAATAAAAGCAATCGCAGCTGTTCATATATTAGAAAAAGCGAGCCGGAGAGATGTATAGGGCTGGGTTGTGAGTCAGCTGGATGGAATGGGGCTTGGTGCTTCTCAGGGAGGTAATCCAGCACGGCTTTACATTCAAACTGAAACCGCAAAGCCATAACGATGCCCCTTTAGGTCACTTATTCCCTCTACAAAAACAACAGGCTTTTAATGGCTAATGAAGAACAGAGGTGTAGCTTCTCTGAACCTCTCGTGGTTACGTGAAACTGCTGTGTTTTGAGCTCAGATGGCTTTGGAGGTGATTGAGATAATTGAAAGAGTTTAGAGGTGCTTCTAATACTTTATGGGTAAAAGGCTGTGTTTAGACTTAGGAAGGATCATCTTTTGACAGACCTCTCGGTGACACACGCCGGATGGTATTTATGGAGGAAATGATTATGCGTTTATAGGAAGCGTTACAGCTGCTGCTGATGATGATGTTTGCAATGAATATGCACAGGTTTAGTGCGCAAATCCTAGATGAATACGGATCAGATGTTTGTTAATAGACTTACGCTGTGTAAAGTCCACGCGCTCTTTAAGAACACGTCAACCGCTTTCCTGAAGGGGGTGTGAACAGAAGGCACTTGGTTTGACCCGTTTTGACGGTATCTGCGTTTACTAAGTCTTCACTAAATAATTACAAACATACACCCTGTGGTCGAATTTATGAGCCCTATGCTCTTATCCTAATCCCGTCCTATTGAGTTTCATACTCCTGAGTGAAAGCCAACATTAGAACATCGATTAAGCATGAACAAAGTCATGGAGTGTTTTAATGTGATTATGTTGCGTAATGTCTTTAGCCTCCTTTCCACAGAAGGAGTTGTTTGAGTGGACATAAATACCAGAAGAAAATGCAGTTATTTTGGTCCTGCAACCTCAAATTTTATGGAATCTGGTTTAATAGAATGTGTTTCAAGTATCTTTATGTTGACGAATGTTAACCAATAATTTTAAGTTTGAGCCACTAATTGCATAATTAACCCTTTGATGCACAACATGGGTCTAAAGTTACCCGACTAAGTTTATTTTTTCTATATCTTTGCAAGATTTTAACTTCACCCCTTAGTATTCTAGGAATTCTTTGATAAACTTGTTTTTCATCAGCACAAAACCTTGTACTGTTTTCTTCTTTTTTTTTTTGAATAAAGTAATTTTTGTGTCACTACCCATTTAATGCACACCATGAGTCTAAAATGACCCACATTCATTTCCTATGTTATTTCAATCATAGCTGAGAATTTGTTTGCAGAATCTTTAAATTAAATGCATTTAGTTGTTTACAATTACAGGTTTTCATAAAATATCTTGTCTTAAACTTACACAAATACTTATGTTTATTCCAGTTTTTATATTTTTACAGAAATGACACATATAGGAACCTTTGCTGTTACATATTTGTTGCAAAAAGGAATGCATTTACTGCTAAATACTCTTCACCTGGCACATTTCACAACTCAACATGGCTGATTTCTTGTATCTGATGCTTGTAAGTACTGTATAAAAAAATGGTTTTATGGATATACAAATTTATTTTATAGAAAGATATATTTTGTGATAGATAGATAGATAGATAGATAGATAGATAGATAGATAGATAGATAGATAGATAGATAGATAGATAGATAGATAGATAGATGGAGACAGACAGACAGACAGACAGACAAAGAAAGAAAGAAAGAAAGAAAGAAAGAAAGAAAGAAAGAAAGAAAGAAAGTATATATTATTATAAAATATATATATAAAATATTATTGTGCTTTGGATTTCTCTTATCCAGAGTGTTAGTATGGCTCGTCCCTGTCATTCTATATTTACGGCTGAAATGGCTGTAGATGTGCTGCCGGATGAAATAGATGAGGGAATTCTTGATTCACTGAAATTATCTGATGTATCTGATGTCTGAAATATCTGATGATCAGATACTGATGATCACGACTATGTACAACAGGGTCAATCTTTAGTTGCTGGACTGAGTAGACAAATAACAAGGGGTATTACGGGAGGGAGCATTACTTTTAAGCTTTATTGCAATCTTTATCTCAATTACTTTAACACAATACTTTACATGCTTTCATTAATCTGTATATACCGCATGTATAGCTCTGGGCTCAGAAAGTTCTTAAAACATAATTTTATCCTACATTTTTTTAAAGGAAAATGAAGGTCGAGGTTATATAGGTTATATATCGTTAAATGGAGAACTTCTCTATAAATAAAGGTGAAAAAAACATCTGCAAGTTCTGAAAGAGATCAAACCTCAGTCAGGTAAGGAAAAGTAACTAAAACTCAAAACTAAAAACTCAAAAGTAATATAACGCATTTCTTTCCATAAAAAGTAACCAAGTAACGCAATTAGTTACTTTTTGGGGGGAGTAACTCAATATTGTAATGCATTACTTTCAAAAATAACTTTCCCCAACACTGCTCATGTATGACTAGGTTTGTTTGTGTGTGTGTGTGTGTGTGTGTGTGTGTGTGTGTGTGTGTGTGTGTGTGTGTGTGTGTGTGTGTGTGTGTGTGTGTGTGTGTGTGTGTGTGTGTGTGTGTGTATGTGTGTGTGTGTGTTGCTTTAACAGAAATTGGTTTTATTGACATTATTGAATGTTCCAGATTTATGCAAGAAACCAAAAAGTGGAAATGTTAGAGTGTTTTCCTCAAAACTGGCTTACATAGTATTTTTTTTCTCCTACTATGGATGTCAAAGTGGCTACCTCTAACATTCTTGTAAATATTTTCATTTGTTTTCAACAGAAAAAAGAAACTCAAACTCAAACAAATGTTTAAAATCACTTGAGGGTCAGTAAACTATCCCTTTAGTTTTTCCATGTGTTACACTGAGTTTAAAACTAATGGATGAATGTAATGGTGCTGTGTAATTTCTACATGAGGATATTTGTCATGGTGACCAAAGCAAAGAGCCTATCGGGGTTTTTCTCCAGGCCGGTTGAATCATTCCCCTATACTCAACAAGTCTGTTCTTCATTTTTGCTGTAGTATGTCAACATCCCCATCTCACTTGCTTTCTATTTCACCCTCTCTCTGTACTGACCATGTAAAGAACAGGAAAAACATCAGTTGGAGCATTTGACCTTTTCAAAAAATATCCGCAGGACTTCATGAAAACAAATTCTCTTCGACTGAGGTCTCTTTCCCTTATGTCCAGCCTGAAAGAGTGTGAGAGAGGGAGGGATAACGAGAGCGAGTGAGAGAGGGAACTCGAAGGATAGATGTGTAACACCCCTCAGTCGCTCTTCTGACCCCTGTATGGCCAGTGATAAATGTTTTTATCACGGCTGAGCAGAAGTGTCAGCACGGGTCAAGCTCTGTGTGAGCTGAGGGAATGTTCTGCGCCAGAGAACGAGTATGGCTGAATGCAAAACATTTCAATAAAGCCATAAAATAACAGTGTTATCAGATCTTAGGCAAACCAGAGGGGAGGAACGAAGCAGCGCTTTGATAAATTAAACAGCTGATGCTTTCAACGAAACACTCCCAGTCTCAGATTTATGCAAATGATCTTCATAAATGTTTCGTAAAACGTCACATTTCAAGAGCGCATACTTTTGGCCCACATTCAGCCGCACAATCAGGTTTAATCACAAGGATCCAAATGTGTGTGGCTTAGATTTGAGGCTGAAAGCATGTTGTATCTGAAAAATGTTACATATATGAATTTTGTGGTTGATTTTAGAGGTTCACTGCACTTGTAAAACCCAACAGTCAACTTTATCAATTGAAATGAGTGTAGTTAACTCAAAATTTTAGTTAATTCTACTCATTTGAAAAGAGTTTTGAACTCAGTGTTGAAGGTAACGAGTTAATTAAATACCCCATTACTTCAACTTAAATGGAATAAGTTCATAGTACTCATATAGATTAGTTTTTAACTTAAATGGTTTGTTTCAAACGGTTTGAGTTGCCTTAACTTATTGGGTTTAACAGTCCTCAGTTGGTTTGAGTTCTCTTGATTTATTGACTTTTACTGTTATCAGATTGCTTTGTTTACTCGAATAAATTAAGTTCACAGTAACCATTATGTTTTGTTTTTGAACTTAAATGGTTTGTTTGCAATCGGTTTCCTCAAATGGTTTGAGTTACCTTAACTTTTTGGGTTTTACAGTGTGTAAAAAAAGTTGACTCAACTTGAAATTTTAAGGCAGCAAACTTCAGGAAATTTTTGAGTTTACTTAACTTAAATCGAGTCAAGTGTAGTAATTGGGTTAAAAGTTGAGTCAACTCAAAAAGTCTCAAAAAAGGCAAAAAAACTATTTTGAGTTTAGTCAACCTTTTTTTTTTTTTTTTGAGTGTGTGAACTAGACTTCATTCACTGTCATCTGTACAGTTTCTAAATCTCTGTTCACACAGAAGACAATAACTATAATGATTATGGCAAAGAAAGAAATCATTACATTTTTTTCCACTGTACAACTGTAGCAACTCAGGGGGAAAAATATAGTTGGAATTGCTTTTTGAAAAGAAAAAAAATTCCAGCTGATGAACAATAAAATATTAATAGACAATAATAATGTACTGTACCAGATTTTAAAGAGGGGGAACATTTAAAGGGGATAATTACTATTCAAAATTGAATTAATTGTTCAATGGCACAGAAAGCCTTCATGTAAACACCTAATAGAGCTTTATCCGAATTAAATTTCAGTAAGTTTGAAAGGGGTATTATGGACCTTTTCTAATCCAAAAGAGAAGACGTGTAGCCAGCAGCTAGCTCTCTGCAACTCTCACATAGTCGCCCACTGAAGCTAAGCAGGGCTGCGCCTGGACAGTACCTGGATGGGAGACCACACGAGAAAGCTAGGTTGCTGCCGGAAGTGGTGTTAGTGAGGACAGCAGGGGGCGCTCAACCTGCGGTCTGTGTGAGTCCTAACGCCCCAGTATACTGAAGGTGACTCTATACTGCTCAGTGAGTGCCGTCTTTCGGATGAGACTCTGTGGTCATGAAAAATCCCAAGATGTCCTTTGAAAAAAAAAGTAGGGGATAACCACAGCATTCAAAATTTGCCCACTGACCTCCTAACCATTCCAATATGATAATTGACTTCACTCTGTCTCCTCTCCACCAATCAGCTGATGTGTGGTTATGGTGGATATGGCTACTGTGTGTCTGAGTGTCCAGAAAAGTATGTAAGGGAGTATTATTATTATTATTACTTGTAAGCCAAAACTGCAAAGTAAGGTGCTTATGCAAAGATGCATGTAATGATCTGTTGTTTTTGTATAATGAAGTGTCACTCATGACTTTCATGTTATTTGAAAATTCTCCTTTCACTTGTAAAGTTGAGGAGCACAAACTCCCATCAATCCTCTCAGTCACAGACAGCTTGTTTTGGCCACAGTAATGGGTGATTTTACAGTTTGATAAATATAAGCAATGTGGCAAAAAGCTACATGTGCTCATCTTCTCCCAATTAGTACCTGAAAGAGATACATATTAGATGTGCTCTTTAAAACAAAGAATACAAGTGATGGCAGGAGAATAATATGTGCAAAACTGTGGAAAAACTGGTTAAGTTTTGGCCTCAAAATCCTCTGTGTATTAAATCACAAATGTGTATTTAGGGCTTTTTTCACCCTTGAAAATGTTAACCCTGGTTCATCTTTAACATTGGATAAATGGAGTCCTTGGCTATCTGTAATCACGTTTCACACTGCTCATACTATACAGTACCAGTGGTTAACGAATAATTCATTAACAGACATTTCACACAGTACATTCCTAAACTCCCAGTTAACATTCTTATATTTGCAGTGTCACTGTAGCTGATCTTTACATCTAAAAATGTGAGACAGTCCTCAGGATTTCTTTTTAAAACTCTCCATAGAGCATGAGTGTATCTGAACACAGCCACTGAATACTCCTGGCTCATGTGCAAGGTGTTTCAAAAGATGCAAGCATGCACATAAGTCAAGCACGTGTTTACATTACTGAGCCCTCCACATCTTGCCAGTTATGTAAAATGTCGTCGTGTGGGTATTTATCCAAGCCTCACAAGATGTGCAAAGGCAAGAGAACAAACATAAAAGTACGAATGAATGAATAAATGAATGAACCCCTCCAGTTTACACGCTTTCCATCTTTTAGTATATGTTTTTGTTTACTGGTGTTTAAATGATGCACACCTTCCGCGTTTCTGATCAAATCCCAGGAAAAAACTGTGTTGATATGTATGGACAAGGCCTGTGTTGACACTTTGGCAGTATTGTTATATTATCAGTGACATAAATTGACCTTGAAATGACAATAATATAGTTTATCGCAGTTGTTTCTGGAGCAATGTATTGGCTAAACAAAAGTAGACAGGGTGGCACAGTGGCGCAGTGGTTAGCACTGTCACCTCACAGCCAGAAGGTTGCTGGTTCGAGCCCCGGCTAGGCCATTTGCCATTTCTGTGTGAAATTTGCATGTTCTCCCCGTGTTCGTGTGGGTTTCCTTTGGGTGCTCCGGTTTCCCCCAGAGTCCAAAGACATGCGCTATAGGTGAATTGAATAAACTAAATTGGCAGTAGTATATGTGTGTGAGTGTGTATGGGTGTTTCCCAGTACTGGGTTGCAGCTGGAAGGGCATCCGCTGTGTAAAACACATGCTGGTTCATTCTGCTGTGGTGACCTCTGATGAATAAAGGGACTAAGGCGAAGGAAAATGAATGAATGAATGAATGAATGAATGAATGAAAAGTAAACAGTGACAAACCTAGTGTGGATGCTACAGTTATCATTATTAGTACAAATGGGCTTTAATACAGGGCATTGTGTCAGAGGGCAGTGAGAAATTAACACATATCTGTGTATCATTGTATATAAAGGTTAGAAACATTTAACAACTTCTGTTCTGGCCACCCACAGAGCCTCAAGAGATTTCTGGTTTCTATTTCCACACTGAGAGAAAGTGCGCCTCTATATAGACTCTGAATCTTGAAATAGGTTGGTTGATCTGGTGGGACCTTCCACTTTAGAGCGCCAAGAATATGTGTATATGTGTGTGTTTGTGTGCATACATGCTTTACTTTAGACCATCGGGGAGCTGTTGATGAGCCTTTCAGCTGTGCTTGGGAAAACATAGCAAATCCACTGCTCTCACCCCAGAGTCCCACAATCCAGAATGTTTTGCCAGACTAAAGGTTTATAGGTACCGATCGGCTCGCTCTTTAATCTGCTCATGATTTAAGATCTGCCGATGGACGCTCCGCCACTCTGTGGGTTCAAGCCACCGATGGCAGGACGATAAAAGCGGCTACGAAAGTTAAACAAAGCGGGCAACAATAACACGAACATTAGAGCAAAGGTTCACAAATTTGTATAATTAAAATTAGTCCTACCTTTTAGGAGCAGCTTGAGGACTTGATGTTTTCCAGATGTCAAGACTTCAAAACGCTAGCATTTGCATCTTTAGCCAGGAGCGAAACACTTCAAACTTGACCTGCTTGACTGAGACATGTTTTAAGTTGTGTAAAAAATGATTTTTACAGTATTCGGCCTTTGACCTTCTAAAGATGTGAGGTCTGGTTTAAAGCTGTCAGGGTCATTTTGGTAACAGCAGGATTTTGGTGTTTGGTGCTTCATAGCACTGTAAACACGGAGCGAGATCTGATGAGACCCAGTACTCTCTCAGCACATTTGATTTAGCTATGAGGTTTGGCTGCTGTGTTTCAGCAGATTTGTTTCTGCATTAATATTATTTTCAGTCTGATATTATGACAGTGTAATTGCCTCTAAAATTCCCTGCTGTGGGTGAGACCAGGAATAGCCATCCAATGTCTTTTTATAACAAACGGAATGGTTTCAACATCTCCATGGCACACGAAAAACCGTTAACAGGTTGGTTAATATTACATTGCCTGTTATTTAATTCAATTCAATGCATCTTTATTTCCATAGGGCTATTGCAATGTAGATTGTGTCAAACCAGCTTAACATAGAAGATTATAGTAAATTGAAGCTGTGTCAGTCCAGTTTTCAGAGTTTAAGTTCAGTTTAGTTCAGTTCAGTGTGGTTTAATTTTCACTGCTGAAAGTCCAAACACTGAAGAGCAAATCCATCAATGCGCAGCTCCACAAGTCCCGAACCATGCATGCCAGTGGTGTCAGCAGCGAGGAATAAACTTCACCAATTGACGAAGTGCAGGAAAAAAATCTCGAGAGAAACCAGGCTCAGTTGGGCATGACCATTTCTCCTATGGCCAAACTTCTTGTGCAGTCTAAGCACCGGAGGCTGGAGAAAGCTGAACATCCATCGTGGAGAAGCTGCAGGAGGAGAGGTCACCAGCTGGTGTACAGGCTGGCCCTTCAGGATCAATGCGAAGACTCATCTGTCACTGGGGTCGTACAGATATCAGTCTCATGCTCTCCACTCCTCCATGACCACCACAGCAGCTGCTCAGGATACGGCCTGGTCCAGGATTATGGAAACCTCTGGAATAATAAAAACAGACTAACATAATTGCAGATGCCATTCAAATTATAATGTCTTTAGGGAAGCGTTCCCGGCTCCGATTGCCCGAAATAATGCAGACTAACAATCCTTTAGAGTATTTGGATTTCAAAAGCATTTGTGTTTTATGTGTATGCTAATGCAAAGAGATCTGTCTTTAATCTAGTTTTAAACTGACAGAGTGTCTCTGCTTCCCCAACTGTGCTAGGAAGGCTGTTCCAGAGTTTAGGTGCCAGATATGAGAAAGATCTACCACCTACAGTTAATTTTGATATTCTGAGAATAATCAATTTAAATTCCATTTTATTTTCCTTTCGTAGAAAGTGTTAGAAAATATTTTGAGTCTCAGTAATTGTTTTGGAGGGTGGGGGGCAGGTGAAGGGGGTCAATGAGAACCAAATTGGCTTTCTTAAAATTTTCACCAAGTTACAAATATTTGAAAATCTGAAATCTGAGGGTTTGAAAAATATGGGAGACTTGTTTTTTTTTTCTCCTAAGTGGCACAAATCAGATTTGGCCTATGTACATTCAGTATGCGAGCAAGAAAAAACTACATGGTTGTACTCAGATCTGTTACAGGCCTCATTCATATGTGGAAATGTGTCTGATATGAATCAGATATGTGCCGTCATGTAGGTTGGGTTATATATTCACCTGTCAATGTGAATCGTACACATTGAAAACCGGTAGCGAATGACATCAACTGTGATGCTGCTCTCTCAGAAAAGAATCTGACATGAGTCCTAAACCTTAAATCTCATAAAAAAGGACAAAAAAAGCCTGTCACATAGCACAAGTTAATGCATTTAATCATACTATGAGAGAGAGAGAGAGAGAGAGAGAGAGAGAGAGAGAGAGAGAGAGAGAGAGAGAGAGAGAGAGAGAGGTGGGGGAGCATCTTCCATGTAAACAATCTAAAACTACTGCATACATCACGAGAAACAAACTATTTTGGTCAGATTGTGCATAAATCATATCACTTGAACATGACATTAAAACGCTTACTGGTGGAAAAAGCTTGGACTAAAAGATAATGGCCGAATGTTAACATTTCTGTCATTAGCTATAACAAATCAACTTGTCAAAAATATGCTTTGAGCAGAGTCGAGAAATTACACAGTGCTTAAGGATGATTTGTATACATGAAAAAAATTAAACCCTAATCAGATTAAAATACGGGGATGAAGAAAAGGTTGCTATTTTATTTTCATAGCT
This sequence comes from Danio kyathit, assembly GCA_903798195.1. Classification (NCBI taxonomy): domain Eukaryota; kingdom Metazoa; phylum Chordata; class Actinopteri; order Cypriniformes; family Danionidae; genus Danio; species Danio kyathit. The sequence continues at coordinate 37,771,567 of LR812531.1, read as the reverse complement.
GTCAGTTATTGCCTGCTCTATTTTATGGTTTAGTGCATGTTTGCCGTGTGTAGTGTAACAGCAGACTTTCAAAAGAAGATGTAAGCGGATCGTAAAAATAATTGCATATAGTCACAAAATAGGAAAAGACCATCAGGATGTGCCTTCTAAATGCTGCCTTAGTTACACCATTTTTTTAACCTGTGCTACAACCTACAGCTTAAGACCAGTTACTCACCTCGGTGTCCTGGCTAAATTCTCTCTATTCAAAAATAGAGAGAATTGGCTCTATTCAGAATTGGCTCTATCACTGTCTCTCCACTCCACCAATAGCTAGAGTGTGGTGAGCGCACTGGGGCCGCTGTCCTGTGGCTGCCATCGCATCATCCAAGTGGATGCTGCACACTGGTGGTGCTGTGGAGAGACCCACCCGCCTCATGATTGCGAAGCGCTTTGGGTGTATGGCCATACACGATAAATGCACTATATAAATACACATTAAATTACATTGCATTAATGAATAGTAAGTGCTGTCGCCTCACAGCAAGTAGGTCGCTGGTTCGAGCCTCGGCTGGGTCAGTTGGCGTTTCTTTGTGGAATTTGCATGTTCTCCCTGCGTTCACGTGGGTTTCCTCCGGGTGCTCTGGTTTTCCCCACAGTCCAAAGACGTGCTGTACAGGTGAATTGGGTAGGATAAATTGTCCGTAGTGTATGAGTGTGAATGAGTCTGTGTGAATGTTTCTCAGAGATGGGTTGCGGCTGGAAGGGCATCCGCTGCGTAAAAACGTGCTGGATAAGTTGGCGGTTCATTCCACTGTGGTGACCCCAGGTTAATAATGGGACTAAGCGAAAAGAAATGAATAAATGAATGAATGAATAATAAATAGTATGGGTATTCATTATCAACTCAAGTCAAGGTGAGCTTTATTGTCATTTCACTACATGTGTGGACATAAAGTGGAGTGAAATGTCATGACTCGCAGGACCACGATGCTACATAAATAAACAATCAGCTATTTTAAATATACATAACTAACATACCAGAGTGTTAATCCACCTACACTGACTACTAATTATACTAACTACTATCTATTGACAGACTTTTCACACTACATTCCTTAAGCCCAGTTTAGTGTCCTTATTCACATTTTGGCCGTGTCACTTTTGCTCATTTGACAAACAACAGCCAATCGTCTTTTGACATTTCTTATTTTTGAAGTTTTTACTTAGCGTTACCAATTGAATTTACCAATTCATTTCAATTAAATTTGGTCTAAAATGTGGTGGAAACACTCCTTTGAAATTACACCTGGGGTTAAAAACATTGTGTATGATGGCAATAACCCGGAGTTAAACTTATTGTGAAGTAGCACCATGTCAGAATAGTTTTGTCACAAAAAGAACAATCTGGTCAATTGCATTGGCTAATAGTCGCTTTTTATCATTTAATTCAGAAATAATGTCTCCTTATTTATTTATCTCTTTATTGCATGACACAGTTTAAGAGTGCAAGTGCTAAATAAATTTGCTGCGGTTGGTTTAATAAGTGACCCCTCTCTCATTCCTTCAGATGTTGTGTTGAAGGCTGTTGGGATTAACAGACATGTGAAATACATGTTCATAGTTCACTGAGTAGATTTGTCACAGATTTGTTTAAGTTCCGTTCAGAGTAGCGTATCTGTGAGCTCACGAAATGTGAGAATTCTCTTATGTACTATTGAAAACTCTCTCTTCCTCTTTGCTTTTACGTATTTAGCAAAATGAACTACAACCACAAGGGACTTTTAAACTCCAAACATACGTTTTATTGAGACATTACAAACATCTCTCTCATTTTCTCTTTTCCTTCCTCTTTTACTCTGTCACGTTGGCAGTGTTTCAAAGTAACCTGAGAGCCAGCGTTTTAAATTATGTTTTATTAAATCTGTGTTTGCATCAGTTGTGCCGAGGCCCTTGTGAAATGACGAAAATGCTTCTCTGGAGGGTGTCTGAAATGTGAAATTGCAGAATATCATGAGACCTCATTAGAAACACACGTGCATATGTTGGTGGGGGGATACAAAGCAAGTTGGATTGAATTTATCAGTAAATCAGAATCGGTGTTAAGAGAATTATCTGTATTATGTCAGTTCATGTTCATGTATTGCAGCACATATAATTATAAAAATCCGGTTTCAGCATCAGTATATGAGGACATGAACGTCATCTCCAGAGTTGCCCTGAAATTCAGTTTACCAGCACTAATTTACCACAGTTTACCAGCAGCTATTGTTAAATCATGCACACAAGGAAACACAGCATTTTTACTACAACCAGTCAAAATGAAAACTTGTTTTAACTTAAGAAAGTTGTGAAGGAAATTATATATCATTATATTTCGGTATAGTAGTAGAAGTAGTAGTAGCAGTAGTAGTAGTAGTAGTAATAATAATAATAATATTAATAATAACTTCATTACAAAAAATTATTGTACAGTTGTTCTTCCATGTTTTATTTCTGACAAGAATACACAGCTGAAATAATATTTCCTAGGCTTCTTTAAAAAAAATACTTATACTGTTAGTACATTAATGGGCAAATATTATGTAAAAATCACGTTTATAAGGTAATAATAATAATAATAATAATAATAATAATAATAATAATAATAATAATAATAATAATAATTCCTTACATTTATATAGAGCTTTTCTGGGCACTCAAAGCACTTTACACATTTGGGGGAATCTCCTCATCCACCACCAGTGTGCAGCATCTACCTGGATGACGCGACGGCAGCCATTTTTGTACCAGACCAGCTGATTGGTGGAGAGGAGACAATGATAAAGCTAATTATGATATGGGAAGGGTTAGGAGGATGGACAGAGGCCAGTGGACAGATTTGGCCAGGATACCGGGGTTAAACCCCTACTCTTTTTCGAAGGACATCCTGGGATTTTTTTAATGACCACAGAGAGTCAGGACCTCGATTTAATGTCTCATCCGAAATACGGTGCTCACTAAGCAGCATAGAGTCCCCGTCACTATACTGGGGCATTAGGACCCACACAGACCGCAGGCAACCGGCAACCTAGCTTTCCCATGTGGTGTCCCATCCAGGGACTGACCGGGCGCAGCCCTGCTTAGCTTCAGTGGGCGACCATGTGAGAGTTGCAGAGAGCTAGCTGCCGGCAAGGTGTTTAAACACAGTTGTGTGGCAACAGAATGTGAATATAGCCAGCCTCTAATGGTAAAAATTTATTATTTCTATTTTTTATTATCACACTCGATAAAAACAATCTGTAGAAACATTTTGATTAACATTCTTTTTTTGTACATGTCATCAGAGGGGGAAAGCCTCGCTCATTAGTGTAGCCCAGTCCATTATTAGCATAGACAGCCCTGAGTAAGAAGCAGCCGTCCACCATTAGAGTTTTCACTTCTGAAGATAATGTCAGAGGATTATAAATGTGGTGTTTTAGGACAAATGAATGTGGTGTGTGAAATGTGGTGTTTTAGCACAAATGAACACAGTCTCCATAGACTGCCTTCTTCTGAGACACTTCTTTTGACATTTTCAGTTTTTCACAGAGATAATGTTAGTCCTTTTGAATCTGCTGCTTTGGTGATGTACAGGCATTTGTTGCTCCGCTCCCTTTTGAAAGGAGCACAGTCTAATTTGAATTTAAAACGACAGTCACCAAAATGGCACAATTGGAATCAAAGCCTAAAAGGGTTCATTTGAAATAGATTTTTTTTTTAAAGTGCGGTGTTTTTGAACTGAAACTTCACATACAAACTCTAGGGACATCAGAGACTTATTTTACATCTTGTAAAAAGGGGCATAATATGTCTTGTTTAACTTGACTAAATCTCATGATTTCAGCTGATGTGTTTTTTGAACATTAAAAGGTATTTTAATATTGAAATATAGTACAGAAAATTTGAAACAGAATTAGAAAAAGAAGTACAGAGGGGAAAATAATTATTGAACAATTATTGAGTATAATATTTCTAAAGGAGCTGTTGACATGGAATTGAACCAGATTTTGGTAAAACCCCAAACAATACAAACATAATAAAACAAAACAAAACAAATCTGAAAAATGAGTTGTGTAATAACAATGAAACAACACAAGGAGAAAGTGCTGAACTTTTGAAATGCAATTAATACTTTGTATAAAAGGCACATTTGGTGATGGCAGCTTAAAGACGCCTCTCATATAGAGAATAAAGTCATGCATTGCTCAGGTGTGACTTTTTTACATACTTCAACAGAGTGTAAAAACCATGATGTTCCGTAGGTCTCATCTATTAAATCTGATCTTTAATTTATATTTTCTATTGGATTCAAGTCAGGTGATTGGCTGGGCCATTCTACAGCTTGATTTTCTTTCTCTTAAAGCATTTGAGAGTTTCCTTGGCTGTGTTTTGGATTATTGTCTTGCTGAAATGTCCACCCTGGTTTCATCTTCATCATCCTGATAATGTAGATGTTGGACTGAAGCAGCTGATATTACAATGACGAAGGGCAGAGGGTTTCTGAATAACTACTGAGAGATTTCAGTGGCTGTCTGGGCTCTCATTGCCTTTCTACACCTCCCTTTCTTCATTTTATTACGCATAACCTAATTGGTAAACTAATTTGATTTGTTTTCTTTGCATATATAGATTTCTTTGGTGGTTACCAACATCCGGGGAAAATTTCAAGGCAACAGCACCCATAGAAATATGTTTTCTGAGAAAAATGGTGACGTGTTCAATACTTCTTTCCTCCGCTGTATATAAAAAAATAAAACTGATTTCATAGGGCCCTAGGTAACAATCCTCAATTTGTGTGAGCAGATGCATACTTTGTAAATCGGTTTGTGAAAGGAGAAGAATTATAAAAAGCATGCGTGCACGTCCTATAAACACACTCAATAACAGAAAAGATAGCAGTAAAGTTATTTATACTCAATAAGCTTTCATCTCTCTGAAGGTTTATATTGCCTAAGACAGACATGACCTCATGATTTACAAAGTTATGATGTTACTTCAACAGACCTCAGGCAGCAATTATTAGGTGTGTAAAATCGCTTTAATAGGTGCTTAGAAAAAGTAAGACAAACCTAACAATCTCGCTCTGAATAAATGACAGGAGCACTGAGTTCTCACGGCACACTCTCCCATTTCCCCTTCAGTCCTTCCTTCTCTCTGTTTTCTTTAGCTCTGACAGTTTAAAGTAATAAATACAAAATGCACAAGGGATAATATTTTCAGACAGAGCAAGAGTTTGAGTGTGTATTCTGTTTCTTCCCTGCACGTGTAGGGTAAAACACATTTGTAACCCAGCTACCAAGAATTATCTAATTGATTTTAATGTTAATATATTTGGATGTGAATATATTTGTACAGTTAAAGGCAAAATTATTAGACCTCTTATGAGATTTATTTATTTTTTTTAATATATATTTCCCAAGTGCTGTAACATATTTTTTCTTAACCTTTAAATATTAAAATATGAATATATGTAGTTTTAATAACAAATTTCTTTTGTCTTTGCCATGATGACAGTACATAATATTTACTAGATATTTTGCAACATACAAGTATTAAGCTGAAAGGGCCATTTATAGGATTAACTAGATAAATTAGGATAAATAGGCAAGTTCAGCCTGATCTCACGAGGAAAGGTAACTATTTTACGTTTTGTCAGCTTAGTGGTTAATTCATACGAGTTCAGTCATACAAAAATATACGATTTTAATAAGGAGGCGTGGCACAAGCAAATCTAAATTATACTATATCATACTAATGAGATCGTACAAATTCATATGAGTTAGCCACTAAATCAAAAAGTTACGAGTTGCTGTGAGATCATGTTGGCAAATTAGGCAAGTTTATTTTTATTATTTTTTTTTATTATTATTATTAATAATATTTTTTTAACAGGGACAATGCGCATTAATCAACAGTAAAACTGTAAATAAGCCAGAGTTAGCCACAAGGGCTAATTTTCATCTAGTGCCCCCTGCCAGCTTTTAAAAAGGCAACCTTAAAATCAAAAAACACATTATTACACGTAACAATAACATTACTACACATACACCAAAAAGACAAAAGGTATAATACACATAAAAAAGCAAGAGAAAAGACTTGCAAATGATTGCAAACTTGATTAGCTTTTAGCCATTTTTTTAAATTTTTTTATTTAAATGTTCATTTAAATGTTGAATAATTTGTAAAACCCCTTAAATCAACAGCAAGTGTAGTAGAATGACTAGTAGTAGATAGTAGTAGAATGACTATTTGCAGAAATGACTGGCTCTAACTGAGAAGACTGACCGTGCAAACATTGTATGTCTAAACTGCACAGCACAGCACTCCTCTAGTAAAAGATCATGTTGCTCTGCCATTAATATTCTTCATATTAATTTTGTCACAAAATAGCCATTTAAAATGTAAAAAAAATCATGCAAGCATCAGCCAAATATTTCATATTATCAAAGCTCAATAAATAATGTTTTTGTATTATATTACAGTGATGATACCTAATAGTCTTCTGATGAAATACTTTAGTTGTCTGTTTATAAAGCGATTGAAGTGATTTTAAAACTGTTTTACTGGTGTGTAAGGCAATATGTAATATAAGAAAAAATCATGGAGTTTATAAAAAGTTTTGCTGCTGCTTTAGTCAAGTAAGTTTGTATATGCCTGAAGTTGACCAGATTAAATTTAACAATTTTAACGACCTTTTTGGCATGCTTTTGGAATGTTAATTTAAATCTAAAATTAGACCTAAATATTTAAAATCACAGACAACCCTAAACTTTTCTCCTTTAAAAAATATATCGGAATGATGGATAACTGTCAATGATTGTAAAAAACAAACAAACAAACAAACAGTTTTACTTTTATTCAAATTAAGACATGAGTCACACAACCAATCAGAGACATGTACCAGTGCCACAGTTAAATGATTTGCTTCCAGTTGTTTGTTGTTCGCATAGACAAATAGAATTGTGTCATCAGCATACATCTGAATATTAAAAGTAGGACAGACTTGTGGGAGGTCAATTATATACAGACTAAACAGTATAGGGCCCACAATTGATCCTTGAGGAACTCTGTTACTGATTTTGTACACTGATTGACTATTAAGGCACACACATTGTTTTCTATTTGTTAAATATGAAGTCATCTATTTAATAGGCTTTGATGAAAAATTAAATGTGTGAGTTTTGAGAGGAGTACCTCGTGATTTACCGTGTCAAACACCTTTTTTTGAATCTAGAAAAACTGCTCCAATTACTATCGCCATCAAGTATGGATATCATATTTTCTCTAAGATAATAATTAGCAGATTCAGTTGAGCGATTAGTTCTAAATCCAAACTGCATTGGAAGTAGAGGGTTATGTCCCGCATTCAAGTAAGCAACTGTAGGCAGTCATTGAACACCAATGATTTTTTTTTCTGTTACCATTCGCAAATAAAAAAAAATTAATGGACTACTAATATTGAGCTTTAAAATAAAATGAACCAAAACTACTTTTATTAGACGATTCAAACTTTTATTCAAAATAAAAGAAATAAGATTTTCTCAAGAAAAAATAAAAATAAATACTGTGAAATTCTCCATGCTCTGTTAAACATCACTTGGGACATATTTGAAAAAGAATTAAAATTTGACAGGGGGCTAATAATTTTGCCTTCAACTGTATATTGTGTTAGTGTTGATTGGATATTTTAGATTTGGAACTCAAATCTGGCATTAATCACTGCAGCATAAACTGTTTAAGAAAAATGTATCTAATATTTCTGTAAATGATCATAATTAAGTATGAGGCTGGTTTCTGTGAGTTAGAGCAGTTATTTATTTACACATATCAAATATGAGCCTGATCATTCATTCTCTGTGTTTTATCCAAAGTGACTTACAGTACTATTGGGAAAATCTTCCTCAAAGAAATGCCAATTCATAAAAAAGTTGTAATCAGGTTTCAAGCTTAAACCACTAGCCTGCACCACCCCAAAACTGAGCTCTAGTGTGTGTGTGTGTGTGTGTGTGTGTGTGTGTGTGTGTGTGTGTGTGTGTGTGTGTGTGTGTGTGTGTGTGTGCTTGTCTGTGTGTGTGTGTATGAGAGGGAGAGAGAGAGGATCTTGGCATGCTTGCAGAGAATAATAAATGATTATACTGTTGGCAATAACAGTCCTTGTAAATCATGCCGTTTGGATGCTCTTAAGCATCCAGTTACCAGATGAGAAACGGGGAGCTTGGTATGGGTTTTTTATGCATTAGAAAACAGTAAAACACTGCCCTGAATGCTCACTCAGCTACTGACGCTACAGTACACACATGAGCCTTTAATTTTGGAAACAGGTTACAATAATCATAATGTAATAGGTTTAATGAACAGGCTTTGCAGTGCATTCATCATTCATTGTTGTTAACCCCACAAATCCTGACATATGAAATAAGCAGTTTATTTTTTAAAAAGTAAACAGTTTATTGAATTTATGAATTAATTTGATCTCTCTCTTATCATTTATTGTTTGTGTTTTGTTGTTGTCTCATGGATGTTATAATTCATAGTTGCGATAATTCTGTTCAATGCAGTGCAAAGTAAAATAAATTGTGAGCTTGTAATGTAACAAAGTGTTTACTTAAAATACAAATCAATAAATGATCAGTAATATGCCTTTGTATGATGATATGTAATGCTTGATCAAAGATCTATATAAAATACACTCACCGGCCACTTTATTAGGTACACCTTACTAGTACCTGTTGGGGACCCTCTTTTGCCTTCAGAACTGCCTTAATCCTTTGTGGCATAGAGTCAACAAGACTGGAATTATTCCTCAGAGATTTTGGTCCATATTGACATGATAGCATCACGCAGTTGCTGCAGATTTGTTGGCTGCACATCCATGATACGAATCTCCCATTCCACCACATCCCAAAACATATTCTCCACACCATTACACCACCACCACCACCAGCAGCCTAAACCGTTGATACAAGGCAGGATCCATGCTTTTATGTTGTTGATGCTAAATTCTGAACCTACCATCTGAATGTCTCAACAGAAATCGAGACTCATCAGACCAGGCAACGTTTTTCCAATCTTCTATTGTCCAATTTTGGTGATCCTGTGTGAGTTGTAGCCTCAATTTCCTGTTCTTAGCTGACAGGAGTGACACCCGGTGTGGTCTTCTGCTGCTGTAGCCCATCCGCCTCAAGGTTCGATGTGCTGTGTGTTCAGAGATCATCTTCTGCATACCTCGGTTGTAACGAGTAGTTTCTTGAGTTACTGTTGCATTTCTTTCAGCTCGAACCAGTCTGGCCATTCTCCTCTGACCTCTGGCATCAACGAGGCATTTGCGCCGCTCACTGTATATTTTCTCTTTTTCAGACCATTTTTTGTAAGATGGTTGTGCGTGAAAATCCCAGTAGATCAGAAGTTTCTGAAATACTTAGACCAGCCTGTCTGGCACCAACAACCATGCCACGTTCAAAGTCACTTAAATCACCTTTCTTCCCCATTCTGATGCTCAGTTTGAACTGCAGCAGATTGCCTAAATGCATTGAGTTGCTGCCATGTTTCTGATTAGAAATTTGCGTTAACGAGCAGTTGGACAGGTGTACCTAATAAAGTGACCGGTGAGTGTATATATCAAAATGTGCACTATAAAAATTGTATTTGTACAAATTTCAGTTGTAACAAAAAAAAAACAGTATTTGTTACAATAAAACACTCTTTTTATTATGAATTCTACTTTATAATGTCACAACTCGGTGTCATTTGCTGTTGTATAAATGCTTCCAATTTACTAGCAATTTCTGAAAGGATTTTTGCTATTTTATTTTTTCACTGTTTTTATCATAGTTACTTCACTTATTTATTTATGTAACATTACTTCCAAAAATGAAATTAAAAGTGATTGATTTCACAGAAACAAATATTTAATTATTCTAAAATACTACTTCCTAGTCACTAAACGCATGAAATATTATTTAGATGACAGAAGATATTAATTTAGAAATCCACATATCGCATATGCAACAGTAGGCTTCTTATGGTTCATTCACATTAATCCATAAACATAATCCTTTATAAAATTCCCCAAAAAATGGATAAGCAGAAAAAGGACTACCATAACTCTACTCCTAAAACAAAACCTCACATTTTCCTTCCGTAAAAAAAACCCAGAGCACAATGAAAATATCTACGTGTGTGCGCAAGTGTGCTGGCATGCTTTAAAGTTTGATGAAGAGCATATAATGTGTGTGTCGTTCCGTGTGATGTATTGTGCTCTCTACATATGTATGTATGCGTGTTGGTTCTGCCAGTGTTTGATGTGGAGTGTGTTCTACCTGTGGAGAGTGTGTGTAGTAATCAGTCCCATCTGTACAGACTCAGCCAGTAGCCAGATTGATGTCAGGGAGTGAACACACACACACACACACACACACACACACAATCACACACACATATATACACACACACAAAATATGAAACCTTTAATGGTGAACATGAGAGTACTTTCAGAGGCTGTGTGTGTATTTGTGTGTGTGTGCAGGTGCATTGGCTGCACAGGATCCATCAGCTGCGCCAGTGTAAACAGGTCCCATGTGCAGGAGATCACTATCGGTTATCTGAGGAAAGTGGCATTTAACTTGAAGCTCCGAAATACTGAGTAATGACCCAGGAGTGGAGCATGTTTAAAATTAGAGAGCGAGATGGTGGGGTGGGGGTTAGGGGGGGACTGGGGGGGATTTTTGCCAGTATGTGTGAAGCACCATCAGACGTGGCTGTGATCCTTCATTTCAATTTATTACACTGTAGGACCCTCACAATATTGATTTTCTTCGCTTCTAGTTGTTTCTGCAAAAGCGCCACCTGATACTAATAAAGTCTGCACCATGGTGTCCAAAAATACCAGTGTAGTGTATACGTATATGTATAAAGGGCCCTGAAAGTTAATGCTTAATCAAACGTTAAAGTTTAAAGCTTATTGGATGTAGTAAAGTATGCATTTCATTCAGAAAGATCAGAAAAAGGGTTTTGGAAGAGTTATTACAAGCTAGACACCTCTTTCTCATCATTTCTGTTTGTTGTCAAAATTGACAGTTGAAGGGATGCGGTTAAGTAGAGGAGAGCGGGGCACAAAGTAACATTTTTTGGTTTTGGTCAAATAATGAACAAAGTAATAGGGTTAGACAAACCATTTGTTTTTACCAACAACACACTCCTACAAATGAGCACTGGAATTATGATCGATGGACCTATGGTTTCTGTGCAGTATTGCCAGGAGTAAAAGTGTTACTATTTACCCCATCTGCAGGGCAAGTTGTAACAGACAGAGGGTTAGTTGTTACACCTGCTTATAAAGGCAGATTTCACACAATTAATTTAAATTCACTTTACTTAGTAGCTATATTTCCTTAGTAATTGGCTCATTTCTTTTTTATTCTACATACCACAGTATGTTTATTTCTTTATTTGTTTATTGATAAACACATTTGAATCTATTTGCATTATTACTCATTTATCAATATTTCATTATTGCATTATTAGCAATAAAATTATTTTTTTTTTCTGTTAAAAAATATTTTCTATTAAAAACATTTTTATTTAAAAAGTTCTCAACATTACACTCAAAATTCAAAAAAAAATATTTTGTTTGTTAAATTGGTGTCCAACCGTGTGTGGCTTAAGTGTAACACCTTGTTACAACTAACCCTGCTTTGTCATGTTTTCCTCAAAACTGGACAGCAGTTACTGTGTGTTTTTTACATCTTTCAAAATGGTTTCATCTTTTAGCCTAGAAGACGGTAATCATAACAATATAAGATTTTACGTACAGTTGAAGTCAGAATTATTAGCCCCACTTTGAATTTTTATTTATTTTTTTAATATTTTCCCAAATGATGTTTAACAGAGCAAGGAAATTTTCACTGTATGTCTGATAATACTTTTTCCTCTGGAGAAAGTCTTAATTGTATTATTTCGGCTAGAATAAAAGTAGTTTTTAATTTTTTATGAACCATTTTGAGGACAAAATTATTAGCCCCTTTAAGCTATTTTTTTTTCCGACTGTCTACAGAACAAACCATCATTATACAATAACTTGCCGAATTACCCTAACCTGCCTAATTAACCTAGTTAAGCCTTTAAATGTCACTTTAAGCTGTATAGTAGTGTCTTGAAAAACATTTAGTAAAATATTATTTACTGTCATCATGGCAAAGATAAAATAAATCAGTTATTAGAAATGAGCTATTAAAACTATTATGTTTAGAAATGTGTTGAAAAAATCTTCTCTCTGTTAAACAGAAATTGGGGGAAAAAATAAACAGCGGTGCTAATAATTCAGGGGGGCTAATAATAATTTTTTTAAATAAAAAAAATATAGACTATAATAAAAAACTACTTTTATGCTGCAAAAATGGTTTCTCCTGTGTTTCTCATCCAAATTTCGCAGAACTTTTTCAATAATTGTCAGGAAGACGTCTACAGACACTGTGGTGAAAACCTCGGAAGCATGCCATGGTTAACCCTGAGCAAATACCTTAAAACTCTGTGTTACTTTTAATCCCATGTTACTTTGCCCTGCGCTCCCCTATGTTAACCACGCCCAATTCCTCAGACTGATGTAATTGAGAATTTGATTGAAAACATTTCTAATGACATGCACATATACTGTAAATGCATTGTTCTCCACAAAACTATAGCATTGTGATCTAACAAAATTATATAGTTAGTTTTGTACTTTAAAATGTCTCAAAATTATGCTAGAGGTTTTCTTAGAAATAAAGTTGCTATTCTAAAACATTTTTTTGCAAAGATTTTTTATCAGCGGGCCATTTTTAGTAATGTTACGTGTCCAGACAAGCCTACAGGTGTTGCTTCATCACATCAACTCTTAAAACCCTTTCACCATATTGTTGTACTGTATTATTAATGAACAAAAGAAAGGAATGCGAACAGAAACTGCACCTAATTGGAGATGCAACTGTAATTTGGGAACCACATTGAGAACAGTCTTGATGTTTTATTTTTCATTTATTTATTGTTTTACAATGCAAACTTTAAAAGCTTTAAATCTGTCTGACAATAACTGTTTCTCAATATGCGTTCTTCAGTGATCTTGCGTCCTTGTGTTCTCATGTAACAGCATCATTAACTGCCAAAGTTCCAAAACTCATGATGGCAAGAACGGAGGATGCGTGAAAGTTCCCAAATTTGTTCTTGGTATCGAGGATGCACCAATGCAGACTTGAGCACCGAACTCGCTCTAGAAGTCCCAGAAGTCATTGCAACTGAATAAAGGAGGTGGAAAGCGCTGCATTTTATATAGATTTAATATTATAGTTCAGATATGTAACTTTTTTTGTCTCAGGAGTTTCCCTAAATGAGACGGTGAAAGTAAATGTTAACATGAAAATCTTAATAGGCGCATAAACACATTATGGGTGTTTATTTGCTGAAATTCATATTAAAATTTGTTTTATTTGAATTGTGCAAAGTATATTTGTAAGGTTTTTGTGCATGTTATATATATTGAAAAGAGAAAAAACTAATTGTTGTATGAATGCTGTAATGTAAATAATTTTCTTTTAAAAAAGCGTGAAGGTCATGTGACCATCATGAAGAACACAACATCTCATTTCTCACAGGACGCGTTCTCTGTTCTCGCGTTCTTCTGAGGTGACCTGGCAAGACTGGTCTTCACAAGACTGCAAGTTCGTTCTCTGCGTTTTTGGAATTGAGACAGCTAATGTATCCTTTATCAGGCATTTTTATCAAGCTCTGCATTTAGGTTCAGTAATTTCATGTAATGGCAATGAAAATAGTTTAGTCAGTGCCTTATTTTCATACCATCAAAGTAAAATTACTGCAGCTAAAAATAGGAGTCTTTAAAAAATGCTCATTTTAAAAAGAAAACTGTCAGAATAATTTAGAATTTTAAAGTGTGATATTTAATGAAAAATATATTTTAACTATGGCAATTTTTGTCTTATATTTGATATACAGTTGAAGTCTGAATTATTAGCCCCCCTTTGAATTTTTTTTCTCTTTTTTATATATCTCCCAAATGATGTTTAACAGAGCAAAGGAATTTTCACAGTATGTCTGATAATATTTTTTCTTCTGGAAAAAGTGTTATTTGTTTTTTTTTCAGCTAGAATATAAGCAGTTTTTAATTTTTTAAACACCATTTTAAGGACAAAGTTATTAGCCCCTTTAGGCAAATTTCTTTTTCAATAGTCTACAGAACAAACCATCGTTATACAATAACTTGCCTAATTAACCTAACCTGCCCAATTAACCTAGTTAAGCCTTTAAATGTCACCTTAAGCTGTATAGAAGTGTCTTAAAAAATATCTAGTAAAATATTATTTACTGTCATCATGGCAAAGATCAAATAAATCAGTTATTAGAGATGAGTTATTAAAACTATTATGTTTAGAAATGTGTTGAAAAAATCTTTTCTCTGTTAAACAGAAAACGGGGGGAAAAATAAACAGGGGGGCTAATAATTCTGACTTTTAACTGTATTTCTAAGATTTTAAAAGCCTGTTTTTGTTTGTTTTTGAGGTCTTTGTCATGAAAATTTTGCTTTATTTCCTTACAATATAAGGCTATAAATGCAGTTCTGGATTATATTTTGTCATATAATGCAATTAATGTACTAATTGTACATTATTTAATTAATTAATTAAAAAATACATTTTATCTATGGCAATTTTTGTCTTATATTTCAAATATCTATACTAATTGTACATTATTTAATTAATGTACTACACTGAAATATTTAATCAAACAATGAATTTAAACAATTTGATTTTGAAATTTTGATTTTAAATTCGGCCCAAATAAAAGCACTTAACGTAAAAAAAAAAAAAAAAAAAAAAAACATTTAGTAAATCCAAGGAATCATCTTTGAATCATTTTTTCAGTGTATTTAATGTGTTTTTACCCTTGATGAAAGGAAACTTAAAAAAAAAAATAAATGTAAAATTATGCATTTCTTTACTAGTTTTCAACAATAGCTTATATTTCTCATAAGTGTTGAAATAAATATGGCCACTGTATATACGCATATTACTGCTTTATATGTAAATGCTTCTTTCGTTTTTCTAACACCATCATTCTGTCTGCTTTTATAATCACTAAAAAGAATGTTTATTGTTCATGGATATTCTTCCACACAGAAAATCTTTTATTTGCTCTTTCCTCTGCTATAATTGTAGAGCCGTTGAATGGCGAAGGGTATCCTTTCCCGAAGGCCGCTATCCGGGTTTTGAGTTTCATGTCCAAATGTGTGAGGAGCAAGTTTATTAAGCTATAGAAGACTTCAGGCATTCCTTCTGGGCTGACTAGAAAGAAGGAACGGAGAAAAGAAAGAGAGAAGAATTGCTTTGTGGTTAATCTGAAAGATTAGTGAATATTTGAGGGATGATTATTGTGCAATTGAGCAGAGGTTCGAGCAGCTTTACGGTGGGAACGTCCACTGTAACGGGAGGCTGCTGCCCAAGAGCCCTGACCTGAGATCAGATTACATTCCCTACGTTTCCTCATCCACAATTAAATATCACAGGGAGCAGAGGACATAAAATCGCACTCGCTTTGTCTGCTTTTCCATTATTTCCCACTCACATGTAAAGCTTAAAAGCACAAACAAGAGTTTTTGAGTTTTCTGAAACTCAATAAGCGTGCATTTCCTGCACCGACTGTTTTTTTGCTCCGTTCTCTCCACCGTGAGTGCTGGGAGTTTATGGGTTTACATTAGAGCAGAATTCATGGACTACAGACACTCATAAAAGTGACAGTATGCAGCACCGCCATATAAACTCTTACAAGCTCAACTGCACAGAGGCTCTCAGCTACTGGGGTCGATTTAAGAAAACCTCTTTCTCTCCCCCTCTTGCTCTTGCACTGTTTACTTTACATGCCTTGGGCTGAAATATGGGAGGGAAAATAATTGAAAGCAAAGTAATTCATTAGCTGTGTTCTCCAGTTCTCCGCTAATGCCAGTGCAATAAGTAGCAGCTAATGCAGACGGGGGGGGGCGGGGGCGGGTGGGCTTGCAGCGCTGACGGATGAGTGCAGCTATGCTCCGAAACATTCCTGTGTTACGGCCGAACCCTGGAGAACTGTATTCTGGTCCAATGCATTCCAATGCTGTGTCGCATCTACACATAAAACAAACGTATCCAAAAACAGCCCTCCTCCCTGACTTTCTCTTTTTCTCGAGCTCTTTGCTCGTTTGCAATTCTGTTTTGTTTATATTATCTGCCATCCTCCTTGTATTCGATACAGCCATCTCGACTGTTGGGTGTAGCATCTCAAAAGGAGCATCTGAGTTATGCATGTAAAAAAACAAATAAATATTATAAATGTCGCATTTAAAAGAACATCCAAGAAGTCACAGAGGTTTTGGCAAGATGCTATTAAGTACTGTTATGTGGACTGTTATCTTGTGAAAGGAACAGAGAGATAACATTGATGCATTAGCGGAAAGAACACTGCGAACTCTCCATCTGAGAATGAAACATAGGGTACCACTGCGCAAATCTCAACACAGGTTGTCCAATAATGGTAATAAACCGGAACAGATTTTATACTTATTTGAGTTTTTTGTATTATAAATAAGTGTAAATGGAAGTGGTGAGATGAAGGTGGAACTAATGGAAGCAAAGAGAGATTCATTCATTCATTCATTCATTCATATTCTTTTCGGCATAGTCCCTTTATTTATCTGGGGTCGCCACAGCGGAATGAACCGCCAACTTATCCAGATTATGTTTCACGCAGCGGATGCCCTTCCAGCTGCAACCCATCACTGGGAAACATCCATACAGTCTCATTCCCACATGTTCACTACAGACAATTTAGCTTACCCCAATTCACTTGTACCGCATGTCTTTCCACTTATGGGGAAAACTGGAGCACCCGGAGATAACCCACGCGAACACGGGGAGAACATGCAAACTTCGCACAGAAACACCAACTGAGCCAGCCGAGGCTCAAACCAGCAACCTTCTTGCTGTGAGGAGAACGTACTTCACACTGCGCCACCATGCAGCCCGCAAAGAGAGATGTCGTTTATTACTCTTTTTACAGGGCCGTTGGTGATACATGACTCTTGATTGGTCAGTTTTGGCAATGAGATATATAATATTGTTTAATGTTGCTTTTCTGAGAATGTTGATACTTTTATGGCTCTCATAGCTCAGATTTGTGATGTATTAAGTGAAAATACTAGCATACATCTCCACTCTTATCTTTTCTCATGTAATTGTGTCCTGTAGTCTGAATTGTTGTTTTAGGTTGGACAGTACTTGCACATGCCAATTGTCTGAACATGTAATATGCATCTGCATTACGTCAACAAAAGAACATTATTCCAAAGTTTTTATTAACTGTATTATTTAAAAAACTTGCACTTGGGAAGGGTTTTTAAAAGATTACATTTAAGACAACAGTTAAGATAAGAGTTTTCTATTGTTATATACACTCACCGGCCATTGTATTAGGTACACCTGTCCCAACTGCTCGTTAATGCAAATTCCAATTAACCAATCTCATGGCAGCAACTTAATGCATGTAGACATGGTCAAGACAATCTGATGCAGTTTAAACCGAGCACCACAATGGGGAAGAAAGGTGATTTAAGTGACTTTGAACGTGGCATGGTTGTTGTTGCCAGATGGGCTGGTATTTTTAGAAACTGCTGATCTACTGGGATTTTCACGCACAACCATATCTAGGGTTTACAGAGAATGTTCTGAAAAAGAGAAAATATCCAGTGAGCAGCAGTTCTCTGGGCGCAAATGCTTTGTTGATGCTAGAGGTCAGAGGAGAATGGCCAGACTGGTTTGAGCTGGTTGAAAGACAACTGTAACTCGCATAACCACTTGTTACAACCGAGGTATGCAGAAGAGCATCTCTGAATGCATAACACATCCAACCTTGAGGCGTATGGGCTACAGCAGCAGAAGACCACACCGGGTGCCATTCCTGTCAGCTAAGAACAGGAAACTGAGCCTACAATTCGCACAGGCTCACCAAAATTGGACAATAGAAGATTGGAAAAATGTTGCCTGGTCTGATAAATCTCGATTTTTGCTGCAACATTCAGATGGTACGGTCAGAATTTGGCGTCAACAACATGAAAGCATGGATCCATCATGGATTCAGGCTGGTGGTGGTGGTGTTATTATGTGGGGGATATTTTCTTGGCACATTTTGGGCCCATTAGTACCAATTGAGCATTGCGTCAACGCCACAGCCTACCTGAGTATTGTTGCTAACCATGTCCATCCTTTCATGACCACAGTCTACGCATCTTCTGATTGCTACTTTCAGCAGGATAACGCGCCATGTCATAAAGTGCAAATCATCTCAGACTGGTTTCTTGAACATGACAATGAGTTCACTGTACTCAAATGGCCTCCACAGTCACCTGATCTTAATCCAATAGACCACCTTTGGGATGTGGTGGAATGGGAGATTTGAGTGATGCATGTGCAGCCAACAAATCTGCAGCAATTGTGTGATGCTATTAAGTCGATATGGAGCAAAATCACTGAGGAGTATTTCCAGTACCTTGTTGAATCTATGCCACGAAGGATTAAAGCATTTCTAAAGGCAAAACGGGATCCAATTCGGTGCTAGTAAAGTGTACCTAATAAAGTGGCCGGTGAGTGTAAATAAATGACCAAATGCATACTTTTCTGTATTTAGCTGACAAGCTATAGGGTAGTGAAATTACTTCATAAGCTTACAATGTAGATTTTTGTCAAAGCAGCTTAACATAGATAAAGAAAAGAAAAAGCCATAAAAGTATTTCAGTTTCTGGAACATTCCAGCATAATGTAGGCTATTTTATATCACATGTGTATTTACTTGCTGTGTAGCTGTGCAATAATGATCATTATGTACAATAATTGAGGCATTAATGTGAAATAGACCACTACAGGTTGACTAAGACCTGAAAGCAATAAGTGATTGACAGGATTAGATGAGCATACTCCTCCCAAACGTTTGTTTTAAACTCATCTGGAAATTCAGATGACATTTCTCATGGACGTTTTCCAAGAGGAACAGCACTTCCTAATTTTGCATTTGCGGTGTAAATTATGTACCCCGTGAGTTATCTAGTGCTGCAATTAATATTGTCCCAGCCTTGTGTGTAGGACTGTCCTGGACTTTTACACCTGGGCTAAATGAAAAATAGACACCTTTGATTTAGGAAAAGTTGATTTTGCCAAGACTAACAGATCACATTTTTGCCTTAATTCCTTCTGTGTTACAGCAGGCCCAGAATGCCGAAAGCTGAACCTGGATTTCATTCAGATCCTGAGCGTCACATAGCAAGCGAGTGCCGTAAATCTAGACTGGAGTGGAAGGCCTGTTATTCCTCCCATATCCAAAATAAATGAGCTCACTAATTAATAGCAAGACCAACTCATGTAAATCCTCTCCATTGTTTCGCTTTACAGAGAAAACAGCATGCACTGCACAGCCATGCCTATACATGCAGAACAGAAGATGAGCTGGAGATTTGGAAGGAAAGATAAAAAAAAATGTAAAGCAAGAAAGAGACAGACTTGTAGGATATAGGGCATTGGACGACAGATTGATGTTTTATGATTTATGGATCGACTCTTAGATTTATGGAATGCGTCGCAATTATCTTTGGAATCGATTCTGAGTTTAGCTTTAACAGCAGATGGCGCTCTAGGCTAGTTTTAATTGTACACTCTTAGTGAGTGTGAAGAACATTTCGGTTATGTACTGCAAGGTAAAATGAACTTACATTGTAGCTTTTATTTCATGGGATTCATGTAAACACATCTTAAATATTTTTAGTAAATTATTACATTTATTAACGATAGTTGTATGTTAAAGTGGTATGTGTAAGGATTGGCAGAGTGTGGCTGTTTGTAAAGCATACAGCGCCATCTGGTGGTAAAAACTAAGATCAGAATCCGTTCGAGAGAAAATTGGAATGCATTTAGTAAATTTCAGAATCGATGCATTTCTTAAATCCCAATGCATCAATTTATTGTCCCAGATTAAGTAGGACTACATGCGAAAGTAAACTAAAAACTTGAATCAAAATTTGTGTACCACTTTAGTTTAAGCACCATTCATTCATTTCTTTTCGGCTTAGTCCCTTTATTAATCCGGGGTCGCCACAGCGGAATGAACCGCAACCCATCTCTAGGAAACATCCACACACACTCATTCACACTCATAAACTATGGACAATTTAGCCTACCCAATTCACCTGTATCGCATGTCTTTGAACTGTGGGGGAAACCGAAGCACCTGGAGGAAACCCACGCGAATGCAGGAGGAACATGCAAACTCCTCACAGAAACGCCAACTGACCCAGCCGAGGCTCGAACCAGCGACCTTCTTGCTGTGAGGTGACAGCACTACCTACTGCGCCACTGCGTCGCCTAGTTTAAGCACCAATTCCAAACTATTAAAGGTGCAGTAGGAGATCTGCCAGAATGCTAAGGTTAGCATAATTTTGAAAATTTACGTCCCTCACCTGCCGTCCAAAGCCACACTTACTTAAGTTATGAAAGCGCACCGAATAGATGACCATTTGATGACGATAGACAACCTTATATAGCACCAGATCATGTCATTTATCAGTTAGAAAACTCTATGGGGACACACACTTTGTCCAGCGTAGTTGTTGATAGGCCAGCGAGTGCAGGAATAATATTTCCCCAAAACTGGCATTGGGGTAAAGTTGATTTTATATCCGCACATTCTGACTTTCTCCTTAATAATATAATTTCAGAAAAGTGTTGTTTGCAAATTCTAAATAGTGAAATCATATAATCAGCCAATGACTATAAAATACAACATTGTTTACAGTCAATTAAGTCTTTAACGGTAACGTCTTGGTAACGTACAGTTAAGTGAAATGTAAAAACATGACAGGATAGCTAAAATAGTTTTAAAATGAACTTGTCTAAAGTAATACTTCAGCCATGGTGTCATCCTTCAGATCGTTGTTTTGAACTGCATAACATCATTTCCCTCCAGCGTGCAAAAGTAATTCTGATATTGATTCAGGATTTAGAAAAGTTCTATTATGCATTTTTGGCAGAAGCCCCTTTCTTTTCATGGATACAAGGTCACGTTGGTTTTTCAGAAAGAAATTCAGGTTTAAGTTTACCTGATGTCACTCACTCTGTCAGCTGTAGATTCATGCTTCACGTGCAAATGACGGATCTGTCTGCGTGTGCAGGCTGTGCAGAAATACAAATTTAAATTTGTTGACAGACAGTTTGAGTTACCTGTTGTAATTGAGTTATTTGTCGGCCCGCGATTTTTAATTGGACAAACATTTTTTTTAGTCTTAAGGCTCGTACACACCGGGATGCTTTTCGTTTGCATTTATTGTCAGCGTTTTTCAATACGTTTTTCCGGATTAAAACCATAGACTGTAAAAGATATGGACATAGTATCCGTGACGTCACCCATAGGTTTATGAAGAACCCAAAAAAAGCTACTAGAAGGCGTGGCCGACCGTCGCCATTTTGTTCGCGCGTCATCGCACCAACCCCGGAAATACCATTCAAGGGCAAAGAGGCGGAGCGTGAGCGGATCTACAGACGCCCTGTTTAGACGGGCTTTCCTAAGGGAGAAACGCTTAATACTTCATCACCTGCGACTCGTTTGTGTTCTGACCACATGTGCTTGGTTGTACACTCTATCAATAAAGTGTTTAGACTTTTAAAATCACTGTTTCATAAGCAACGTCATAAGCGCAATGCTTAGTGGCTCAATGCATTACACATAGAGCCACTAAGCATTGCGCTTATGACGTTTTTCAACAGGAGGAAAGTGCGAATTACTTCCAAAAACTTCAGATATAGTCTGTGTTAGTAAATGCAAGGCTAATTATGAAGTCCAGGCAGAACACTGTATGACAACGCTTCAGATGACTGTTCTAGAGCCTACAGCTACAGTGCATTACAGCTCTAAAGAACATTATAAATGATAAATGATCTTAAATAAAGCAAATACATTTATAGAGATGGTATATAATTATATATTTCACTCACCTGGGAAATGGAGGCCACGTGAATGGTTTGTGAGCACAATTAAGTGCACACAGCATGCTAAATCATCTGATAATTGTAGGAAATAATTCCAAAAGGCAACTGACTGTGTAAAGCCACATAAAACAACACAAAAATACGATGAATATGCCGAGATCAGCGGCTAATCAGCCGTAAACAGCTGAGGTGAAGTGACGGCGACCAGCGAGACCTAGCTGTCACTCAAGTGGCCACGCCCTTAATTATGCAAACTTAATATAACCTAATATAAAGGAAACGGATGAGTTTTAAAAAAATTCACCCCCTCACAGTTGTCACGAAGGGTAATAGTAGCTATTTGAACCAAAATCGTTCTTTGTACCAGGCTGTAAACACCTTTTTTTATGCTGTAAAGTTGGCCATTCTAACAGTGGGCTCAATAGAAATTTGCTCTATTATGGAGCCAGGACTAGCGGTTGCCGCTTGATTAAAACCCAATCGATTTTCACAGGCATCGAGCAGAAGAGTATGCAAAATCAGTCCTTGACGTTAGATGGCGCTACACAACTTTAAGCTTCTGACACCCGCTTGTAACACAGAAGAAGAAGACAAAGTTGACACGCTTGTTGTTATGGATGGTTCAAGTAGCAGCTCCAGCTCTAGCGATGAAGAAATGATTATTGTTCACCAGTGCAATAAGCAGCTCCACGTTCATATCGCGTCTGGGCATTTTCTTCAATGTGCGCTCGCATTAACAGTTTTGCGCTTGAGCGCCTCCAGGTGCTGTTTACTGTAACTTCAGGAGCTCCGTGCACGTGAACAAAAGTGCCAATCTGATTGGTGGAAAAGGTTTTGATGCGGCGCGTCAAAACAAAAAAACTAGCATGAGGCGTTTTTTTTAAATGACGCTGTTGCACTGTTTTGCGCGTTGGTGTGCACGATCACATTGGCGCCCTTTATTTAGTCACGCGGCGTTAAACGTCGACTGAAAACAGAGCAAAAAACATCTCGGTGTGCACGGGCCTTTAGGGGAGAGCGGGGCACAAAGTAACACTTTTTGGTTTTGGTCAAATAATGAACAAAGTAATAGGGTTAGACAAACCATATATATTTTTTACCAACAACACATAAAGCCTCTCCTAAAAATGAGCACTGGAACTATGATCGCTGGACCTATGGCTTCTGTGCAGTATTGCCAAAAGTGCCAGGAGTAAAAATGTTACTATTTACCCCACCTGCGGGGCAAGTTGTAACAGATAGGGGGTTAGTTGTAACACATGCTTATAAAGGCGGATTTCACACAATTAATTTAAATTTAGTTTACTTTAAATAGTAGCTATATTTCCTCAGTAATTGGCTCATTTCTTTTTTATTCTACCTTGCACAGTATGTTTATTTTTTGTTTGTTAGAAACACATTTGAATCTGTTTGCATTATTATCCATTAAACTAATGGATTATTGCATGCTTATTATTAAAATATTGTCTGTTTTATTGTAGTTACAAAGTATGATCTTTTTATGATATTTGACCCTACTCAATTCATAAACTACTACTTTACTAGCTTCTGTATTAATAAGCTGTTAATTAGTAGTTTATGGAGCTAAACGTTTTGATTTGTTTATAGAAAGAATTGAATCTTAAAATGAGGTGTGACCCAAAATGTCATTTTTTTTTACATAAACTGCACTGCCACAGCAGTATGCTCTAACATGACATGGTAAATATGAGGACTAACCATTTTGGTCACTCATTATTGAAATATAATAGTTTAATGCTTTTGGTTTTCTGTAATAACTGTGGTCATCTTAAACCGTATTTATCCTTAATTCATGGGTTTTGAGAGCTTTCCAAATTGCCATCTGCCAAATTTAACTGAATGAATTTGCGCCAAAATAGTCTTTGATTGGATGCACAGCCTTTGATGTCAACAATAAAAGATGTGGAACGAGTTTTCTCCTTCCTCTTAAAAGTTAAAAAGTCTGTTTATTTTTCCTGATTAGTGTACCTTTTCTTCATTTTATGGTTAATTGCATTTTATGACTTACATGTAGCATTGTTATTTCCTTGCTGTTAGGGATTAGACCTGTGCTCCATTTTCAGGTTGAAGCCCTCAGTTCTTTTATTGTAATATAAGCAGCGCTGGGCTCAACAACAAACCCTTTGCATAGAAATTATGCGTTTAGACTTGTTTTGCGCAAAATCTGTCATCACCAATGTTTGGCTTGAACTGAACTGACCTGATACTGAAACTCAGATTAAATTCATAATGATTATAGTAACAGGTTGTGCTTTTCTTTTTGCCCTCAGGTAACAAAACATTCCCATGCATGTTCTGTGGTAAACTGTTAACAAGCATTTTGAAATGAGTCTGTCAATCAAAATGTATGTATAACCAACATGGTTATCAACATAATTATTCATTACTGATTTGAATATTTGAGAATTTCATGCTTTATTTTAAAGCCCTAAACAGAAAACATCTCACGTACATGTGACACTTCACACAAATGTGTTCACAGGATTGAATGTCATCAAACACTGTTCCACAGGTGGATTTTTAGGTATAAAAAGGTCATTAATTGTAGTGATAGCTTCTCCACATTTCTTAAGTTATTTTGAACTTATTCTCATGGCTTAAAAAAAATCTCTTTGTGAGAGGTTTTCAGCTTTGAAGAAGGACCTTGTGTAAAAGAAAAGTTCTTTTTCTTAGCATGTAGTGTAATATTACTATAAATACAGTTTTGAGGATTAATAAAATCTTTTTTTAACCCTTTACAGGCACTCTTTAAAGTACTGGAAAAACCTACGGGGCTGTATGACGTCATTCCTTTTCGCGCTTACCAGCTGACCGCTTACCTCTGTATGGACAGCTTTTCAGCTGTTACCATTTTGTCCAGTGGCTCGCCACCAGTGTTGTGCAGTGTTGTACTTCCAAACTGTAATACATTACAGATTACTTGTTACTGTTATTTAAAAGTAATCCCTTACATTACAATATTACTGTCTCAAAATTGTAATATGCTACATGACTCTTATATTACTTTTTAGTTACTTTCACCAAAATAACTACAGAATTAGAACTTAACATTCTAAAATGACCAAATGTACTGCAGAGCATTTTACATCCAGTAGAAAGCGATATGATGTAGCAGAATGACTGTGACCTATCCAGGCTACCAACAATATAGTATATAATTGGCAACGTGAAGGCTAAACACAATGCAAGAAAGGATGACAGTCAGGTTCACAAATGATTTGTTAAAAGTATGGTAGAGGTAAAGTGGTTATCTGGCAATATCTGTGAATAGCTTGCCTATATTCATATTAGACACAACATGCCTATATGTAAACTCCAATGCTATGACAAAATGCAGGTTTCTTTTCTCTTCTTATTGTTGCCATTATTGAATTCACTTTAAATTTAAGTGGCTCACAACACAAAACTGTCATGCACAAAGTGAGCATGATGAACATAGCTTTCTCAATATAAGGCTCGTGCACCAATTTCCTCTGTTTGTGGACAAAACTGCTAGTGAACTCTCAAATATACCCTGCTCGCATGCAAATATTCTCTTAAATATGCACTGCTCACGCACAAATGTTCTTGCGCACTCTCAGTACACTGCTCGCTCAGAGAGATTACATGCAGACTCACTATTTTTGTCTTGTGTTCCCTTTTCGTGCTTTTTGATATGATTTATAGTGGTGCACTATGTATTAACAATAACCAAAATAGACCAAAATAATTTTTTATCTAATAAACCATAACATTTTTGGCTGTATGTTATATGATGAGATATTTCCAGTTTCAAACACTTACAGACACAGAGAATAGACGTTGGATGTAAAAAATACGTTTTATTTTAAAAACATTTATTAAACATCTAAAAAGTGCACCAAATTAATCAAATAAAAAACATTTAAACTAAAATATAATGAACGCAAGCAGAAATGTTACTGTTATAGAAAATAGGGAAACACTTGATATGGTATAGTCTACTGTACTATTCACTCTTCAAATAAATCTCACTATCAATCTCATTTTATCATGGCAACTAAAATAAAGTGAACTAGTCTCTGCTGTCTTTCACATTGTTGATGAGATTTTAGAGGACATTTTGCCTGTCATCCTCTTCATTTTGAGGAGAAGCTGTTCCACAGGGCCCCTCAACACACATATTGCATGCACTGTGTTTTGAACAGTACTATAGTAAAGTACTTCAATTAATCTGTTGTGGTAATACTATAGTTGCTATGGTAACACAACAAGTGTAATATAAACAAATGACTCAGTGCTGTAGTTTTTTTTTTTTACAATATAGGGTATATTATTTTACAATTCACCACACTTTACTGTAGTAAAACTAAACTTTGTATTTCATTTTAAGAGTTCACTACTCTTAATACTACAGTATGCTGAAGCATTCATTAACAAGTTGTAGTAATTTGCCTAAAACATAGGCAGTATACCAAACACTCAAAAACACTAGTGTTTATTATAGAATTTACGGTAACACTTTATAATAACAGTACATGAATAATGATGTTTTAATATGTAAACTAAACATTACTTTATTATGAATTAATGATGAGTTAATGTATGCACTAATCATGAACTAACTTTAACTACAACATGAGTCACATGAGTTCATGTGTGAATTACGGCTACCTTAATTACTTGTTAGTACATGATTGTTTGTTAATTAATGTATTAATTACCACATTAGTTTATGCTTAATTTAACCATCATGAACTCATGATATGTTAATATATAATTATGTTGTGACTTTACTTGAAGGGGCACATCATCATTAACCCATTCTTAACTACTCATGAACTCCTTATGCACGTCCAACTAGTCAGTTTACACTGAATAACAATAGAAAAGTATTCTGTTAACATCAGCATGAACAGGAGTTCATGAGTAGTTAAGGATGAGTTAATGATGATGTGCCCCTCCAAGTAAAGTCATGACATAATCATACATTAACAGCTCATGAGTTCATGTTGGTTACATTCAGCTTAAAGTTAAATGTTAACTAATACATTAATTAACAACATAACAAGTAATTAAGGTAGCCGTTATTCACACATGAACTCATGTGACTCATGTTGTAGTTCAAGTTAGTTCATGATTAGTGCATACATTAACTCATCAATAATTCATAACAAAGTAATGTGTAGTTTGCACATTAATACATCATTATTCATGTACTGTTATTGTAAAGTGTTACCGAATTTACCTTAACCTGTATGTAAATAGTGTAGCAATATATAAACCATATCAACATTCTTGGGATAACAATTTAACAGGAGGATCTCAGGAGAGCAAAAGCACGAAAAGAGGAGGAAACACAAGGCACAAATTGTGAGTCTGCATCATCTGACGGAGCGAGAGCAGATCATTCGCACATGAGCAGCCCAGACAGTGTTTTGAGTGCACGTGAGGAGTTTTGTCCACAGACAAACACCGGCGCGCTCGCTCGTCTTACATAAATGCGCTATCGACTTGTAATACGGCGCTTATGGTGTCTTCTGCCATTTTTATCTATTTGCCACTTTTCTGCTGCGCGTTAGGGCTTAACGTCACTGCGAACCGGGCTGAGCCAATAGCCCCGGACCTCGAGCTCAGAGGCTGAAATCATTCCGCGTTCAACTTCAAAGTAAAAAGTTCCAATAGCCAGAGGGAGATTATTACAACACGCATGTATATTTACTCACCACCAACAGGAAATAGAACTGCGATATTTGTATTTGTTAATGGCTTGCGGGCGAAAAGTTTGTTGTAATGCACGCGTTACTGAGCATGTACCGAAGAAAATATTACTAAAAATACATTAGTAATGCCTTACACTACTGCGTTACAGGAAAAAGTTATATGTTACTGTAATACAATACTTTTGTAACGCATTACTCCCACCACTGCTCGCCACGTACGTCAGCGGACTTGTTATGTGGAGCGGAGTTGACTGCGATGACAGGGTTCGAGTACTGCAAAGAACGGTTCCAGAAAGCAGGTTAGACAAAGACAAAAGCCAAAAAAATAAAATAAACAAGTAAATAACAGGGTGAGAATGTGGTAAAATCTGAAAACGTGGTAAAAGTCAGGCTGCCGTGAGGGCTTTTTTTGTTCTGGATTGCTTTTGAAAACAATGTCGGTTGGGTTTAGGAAAGTGGGTGGACAGGTCAATCAGTGCTTTTGAAAACACTATCGTTTGGGTTTAGGGAATGAGGAGGGTGAGTCAGTCGATTGCTCAGTCAGTCAACTGTGGCCTCTGGTGGATTTACGCAAGAAGAGCAGGTGCGAATGGCACTCACAAGAGAAATTTGAGATCTCAAAAAGAGTACACAGTGGCCTCTGGTGGATTCGCGAAAAACAAAAACTGCTAAATTCCATACCTTCTGGGACTTATTTGGCATTCTCCAGAAATGTATATAGGGGTATGTTTTCAAAATGAGACTTGGTTGGGAAAAACACTGGAGTGTTATTTCAAGACTTATTAACTTTATGACAAAAAAATAATGTTGTAATCAATGTCGATATATGGTTCTTCCCAGTGTTGGGCAGTAACATCGCTACAATTAGTGACGCTACTAGCTTAACTACATTTCTCAGTAGCGTCACTACTTTCTAAATCAAAATATTTTTGATGCGGGAATGATAATTTTTTCTTCTTTCTGTTTTACGGTGGTCAATAAAATTTTTTGGTACGTTACTGCCACCTCTCATCCTGGTCAGTGACGTTGTAAACCAATTAGGCTACAAGAGAAATTTGCTTGATGGAAAGATGACTGAGGGAGAGGAGTTATAAACATATAGTTTACTGTAGTAAAGGCTAAAGTATACTATGGTAATTACTATAAGTTCATGATAGTTACTAATGATACTACATTTTGTAATGTAATTCATTAATGAAAAGTTGTGAATATGCAATACAATATAATGCTTATTCCTAAATATTTCCCTTTACTGTAAATTACTTTAGTATTTTATATGTGTAACACCTGGTTTTATTGGATTTTTTGTTTTTGCAGTTATAATTTGTTTCTGTTTGTTACAGCATATTATTTGCAGTAAATAATTGAACTGAATATGCTTCATTGACAGTTTTATTGATTTCTGAGATATGATTGACTTGGATTTAGGTTGTAAATTAAGGATTTAAAAACTAAAATGTCAAAAATAGCTTAGATGTAGCTAAGCTACTTTTGCCAAGTAGCTTTTAGCTTAGCTTGCTACATTTCCCAGAGGGTAGCTTTTAGTGTAGTTAAACTACATTCTAAGTGAGTAGCTAATAGCTTAGCTCACTACGAACCAAAGTTCGCGGGCGGGGGTGTCGCGGACGAAAGTGAAGAGGGTTGGGGAGTAGCGGAAGAAAGTGAAAGTGAACAGCGGACAGGTAAGGAGGGGGATCGGTAAAATGAGGTGCCGGATCAGATTCCACAAATTAAGCCCTGGTGACACTAAAGCCTAGAGCAATGGCTACTAAAAATATGTTTAAATTATTATATTTTTAATTATAGCACAACATTGCATTTTCAATTCATTTATCATAATTCATCTCTCATTTTATGACCATGGCTAATTGCCGCTTTGTCTTGGTTTGTTATTGCGAGTGAAGGAGTGTCCGCGCTGTTGTTCTGACCTGTGGTGAACTCTGGCTCACTCCGCTTGTTCCCAGGCAGTAGCAGCTGAAGTTTGGGGTCAGACTGACATCACAAACATCATAAAACTGTGTATGCTTTCCTGTCCGAGGAATAGAACAGTCTGTTAAGTCTGTCTATAAGTATGTGCGAGTGTGTGTGGTCTCTAGAGCTTTCCTTCATGCGACATAATCTAAAGGGAGATTCAGAGCGCTCAAATTGTCCATTGAGTAGGCAGAGAACAACAGTGCAGGTGTTTCTAAACACAGTGACACCCACATTATACACAGTGATGAAGGGCAAACACAACTCAGAATCGCAATAATCAATATATCGACATATATTACAATACATGAACATGACCTCAATCATTTTTGGTGATGCAATATATATCGCCCATACATAAAAAACAATTCTAGCAACATTTTAGCTGATTGCGCAACCTCTCTATCTCTATTGGAGATGTCAGTGTCAGTATGGCTAAAAAAACACTATAGTATTAGCTATAAATAACTATAGTATATTTTCATGTGGGTGCCTGAAAACTGAAAATAGATCTGGTAGCAGATATCGCAGCCTCTGTTACTTTTTTGTTAAAAGTTATTATTATTATTCATTTGTTTAGGATACACTTTTTCACATAGTGATTCCAATGTCTAATTATTAAGTTGTTGAAGTGACTATAATTAAATTTAATATTCTTAAGAATAAAATATCAGTTGTTCTTTGGAAGAGTGTACTTGCATTTTGATGCTATTATATTGTCATTCTGACATTATATAATGAGTCACATAAAATGGTCCTAAAATGACAATAATATAGATAAATCGTACAACAAAAAATAGATATCGTGACAGGCCTACTCAGAAAATGCAGTAATATAAAACTGTATAAGTTTATATAGAATTTTTAATTAATTGTTAATAATTAGAGAACATGTGAGAAATAGTTTACCTTTATGTTGCTGCACACTTGTGTAATGTTGCAAAATAGGCCCTGTTTACACTGTCAGGTCTTGATGCCCAATTCTGATTTGTTGCATATATCTGATTTTTTTGCCTGTCCGTTTACACATTCTTTTAATTGTTACCCATAACCGATTCATGTGTTTACACTTGCCATAGAATTTACGACGTTGCGCATGCATAAAGGTGGGTTCTAGCATCTGCACCACACTAGCCATGATGGAAGAAATTGTCTTGCTTTTAGCTCTGCAAAATATGCAAAGTTCGCTTAACTTTAAAAGGATTTTGAGGCGGAGGGAAAGGGCCATCATCGTAGCTTGCACTCATGTTTTATATATGGTGTCCTTCATCATTCAGAGGAATTTGTGGGTAAGAGAGAGATCTCAGGTCTGGTAAGAGCAAATTGTGGCGACTGACCACTTTTCTTCTCCATGTTTACTCTGTTGTTGTTGTTTACCGCGTCGGCGTCTCCAAATATGCTTGTACGTCATTAAACCGCAGAGAATTACCACATCGTCGCAAGTTTAGGGACGTACAAAATGGAATGTCTCAATAAATCCGATCTGCCTGTTTACATGATAGTTGCATTGTCACATATCCGATTTATATCTGATTTATTTACACATACTGTATGAAAAAGGCCTGAAACCGATCTCTGAATATCCAAATGTATGCAAATACATTTCTGGAGATCGCAAATTATGTAGCCAGAAGTACATATGGCTGCATTTTGTCTTTAAAATGAACGCTACGGGGCGGTATGATGCTGTTGCTTTTTGTGCTTACCAACTGATCGCTTACCTCATGGATGGCTTTCCCGCTGTTACCAGTTTGTCCAGTTAGTTCAACTTGTACGTTGGCGGACTTGAGGAGTTGACCACGACGACGGGGTTTGAGTCCAGCGAAAAACAGTTCTAGAAAGCAGTTAAGACAAAAACAGAAGCCAAAAAATAAAATAAATAAATAAATAACAGAGTGAGAATGTGGTAAAATCTGAAAACGTGGTAAAAATCCGGTGAGAGCTTTTCTTTTTCTGGGATTGCCTTTGAAAACTGTAGGTTGGGTTTAGGGAAGTGGTTGGAGGGGTCAATTGGTGCTTTTGAAAACACTATTGGTTGGGTTTAGGGAAGGAGAAGGGTGGGTCAGTCGGTCAGTCATTCAGTCGACAGCGGCTCTGGTGGATTTACACGAGAACAGCAGGCTCGAATGGCACTTACAAGAGAAATTTGAGATCGTACACATCGGCGTCTGATGGATTCATGAAAACAAAAACTGCAAAAAAACGTAGCTCCTGGGACATATTTGCCGCTCTCAAGAAATGTATATAGTGGTTCGTTTTCCGAATGAGCCTGGGTTGTAATTTTGTCTGTTTAGCAAACAAAAGAAAAATATAAGAATGACTGTTTTCATCCATACAGTAAAATATTTTGGGGTTCAAACAAACACAGGATTTTTTTTAACATTGGTGTAGCTGATGCTAATCGGTCAGCTTGTATTTTGTTTGTTTATTATTTTTGTATATTATTATTTGAAAGTGTATTGGTTTATGTTTATTTTATAAATTTCCTTGTTTGCGGTTGGCTTGAGTCAGAGGTCACATGATCCTCCTTGATTAATTTAACCTGCGAGAGTTGGTATAGACAGCATAGGTGAGATTTTAATGCAGACACGTGTTAAATGCTCCTGATTATTCTACTGCTGGTTATCAGGTCAACACGGTAAAGGAAACCATCATCCCTTTGATTATGCTGTGTTTGTGTAAAACATTTGGTTTGTTTGTTTATCTTTTTAGTTTTCAAGTTGTTCAATAAATAAAGCACATGGACATCAGTATTTGGGAAGTGTGGACTGTCTAAAACCGGTGGGTAGCTACAATTGGATTGTATTGGATTGCATAGTTTCCACCCCCCCCCCCCCCCCACCCCCCACCCAAAAAAAAATTACATTTGCAGTTAATTTACTTACAATCTAAGACTACCATGATCAGATTTGTTTCTTAAGGCTGTAAATTGAAGTAAAAATGCTGTAAATAATGTTCAGTTTCTTGCACCGACTGATTGATTTACTTTATAATGTTTTGTCAAAATTGTCTTTTTTTTGTATTAAAGTACATTTTATGAATCTTAGTTGGCCTGAGCGTGATAAAATAAACAGCAAATTCTCATTTTTTGAATGAGCTTTCCTTTTTACTTCCTATTGACTTTCAAAGGACTCGCACAAAAACATTTCTCAAAAGATCTTAATTTCTCCCCCAAATAGTGATGGATAAAATCTGTCTCTCTCAGAACACAAATTCAATTCTGTTATATAAGATCACACTGATGCAATACGATTATATTTAGAGACATTTAAATATTTACACTGACTTTTCTTCTCATGCTGCGCGAATGGAAAGACCAACTGGTTCAAACATCACTTAAACCACTTCACATAACAAATGATCAGATGAATGACCTACAAAAACATGACATGTGCCAGAGTTTTTAAAATCTTTACCAGACACAAAGATGCAAGTTAACGTACACACTGAAGTAACACACAACACATGACATGCCTGTGTGCTCATGTGAGCCTCTCCGAATATAAAGTGCTGACATGGATAAATGGAGGACATTCAAATCAAACTACTTCCAAACTACTGTGTATATGACTAATGATCCATTAATGAGGACCTACTCTTTTGTAAACATCCACAGAGCCAACGTCTTTAAAATCTTTAACACATGTGAATGCGCTCGCTGCTGCCTGACCAATAAGGTGGATTCTGATTGGTGCGCAACACATAGTTTAACCTATCACATTTTGCAGTATTGGGTTTGGACATAGCCTGTGTAGGCACTCCTAAAAATCATTTGTAAAATGTTTCTAAAATGAGCCTTGAGGAAAATCTGTTTCCTACTTTAATATTTCAGGAGACTTAATGGAGTTCTATGTTATATTTCATTTCGGTATTAACTTTGTCTCAGGTGTTTGACTTAAAATGCTAGGAGAGCTATATTATATTTGACTTGTTTTCAGGTAAACATTCTTAAATCAAGATAGATTTACTTTAGAATCGAAATGACATAGTGTGTTAAGTCTTGTTGTCTAAAATAAACAAATAAATAAGATACATGCACTTCGTAAGCAAAATGACATGCTGTGTTGACTAAATGCAAAATAATACAAATTTTATTGGATTTGTCTTATATATACACAAATGATTTTTGGAGTCAAAATGACATCTATTGAGGAACTGTATCGACAACGATGCTTGTGTAACCCACCGGTCCTACTGCACCCAACCCGGTCCCAGCTGGGATCAAACCGTATGGGAGTCAGTTAAATAACAAGGAGGCTAAAGACCATGGCCTCTAGTGTCTGTCGCTAGAGCACCTTTGAAGGTCAGAGGAGTGAGGTTTTCCTGCATAGCTGGCCTCCGTTACAGTCAACCCCTTAAACCTCACTCCCACCCCGGACGAGCCCCCACATGTAACCCACCGGTCCTACTGCACCCAACCCGGTCTGAGCTGGGATTGAACCGACAATTATTTGTATTGGAGTCAGTTGCTCTGACAAGGAGGCTAAAGACCATGGCCTCTAACGTCTGTCGCTAGAGCACCTTTGGAGGTCAGAGGAGTGAGGTTTACCTGCATAGAACTTCGCTAGCTGGCCTGCGTTTCACTTACCCCCTTAAATCTCACTCCCATCCCGGACGAGCCCCCACATGTAACCCACCGGTCCTACTGCCCCCAACCCAGTCTGAGCTGGCATTGAACTGGCCTGCGTTACACTCACCCCCCTAAACCTCACTCCCATCCCGGATGAGCCCCCACATATAACCCACCAGTCCTACTGCACCCAACCCAGTCTGAGCTGGCATTGAACTGGCGATTCTTTGTATGCGAGTCGGTTGCTCTAATAAGGTGGTTAAAGACCAGGCTTCTAGCATCTGTTGTTAGAGCACCTTTGGAGGTCAAAGAAGTGAGGTCTAGGGCAAATAGCATTTTCAGGGATCCAACCCTCCCCGGCCATAGTCTGCTCATGCTCATACCATCAGGCAGATGGTACTGAAACCTGAGGAGCAGATCAGTATGGTTTCATTACAGTTTTTATGCAATTAAGACTTTTGAACGAGACCAAATTTTAAATATTACTGATAACCAGT
Organism: Danio kyathit; assembly: GCA_903798195.1. Taxonomy (NCBI): domain Eukaryota; kingdom Metazoa; phylum Chordata; class Actinopteri; order Cypriniformes; family Danionidae; genus Danio; species Danio kyathit. The sequence goes on along the minus strand of LR812531.1, from coordinate 37,736,784 downwards.
ATGTAACAAAAGTGCATAAACATTTTAATTAGCACATATTGTCAATATTTTAACTATTATAACAAACTGTGCAATAAGTATTTAAGTATTTATTCATTACTTTCTGTGAATTTTAAATTGGTGTATATTTTATATTTAAGTATATATTTAGATATTTATGAAATTATCAAAAAGCTTATTTATTATGTTAGGTTTTTATAGTGATTTCTGATGTTTTTTTATGTTCTTGCTGAATAAGCTGGTATAAGATTCTGATGGTAGTGTATCTGTGGATATATTTTATCACAGTCCTCAGAATTGAGATTACTGCTTTAAAATATGATCGTTTTAACTGTCTGGGTAAAATCCCCCTTTGAACACAATCTATTTTATTTTGAGAAACATTTAAAGTATTTTGGAACAGTAAACATGTCAGGCTAAAAAAATTAGCTAAATCAAAATAAATATAATAAACTTTATTTTTATATAGTGCCTTTAAAAGTAGCATTTTAAGGCACTTTACAGACATAAAATGCAACAGGCATGATAAATGCAACAAAAACAATAATGATAAAAATAATTAAAACCACATAAATAATAAAATAAAAGCTACCCTAAAAAAGTAAGTTTAAGAGATGATTTAAAATTACTCAGGGATTCTGCATTGCAAATATCCAAGAGTAAAGAGTTCCACAATTTAGGTGCCAATGAAGAGAACGCTCGGTCAGTTAAAAAACCAGCATCAGACAAGAGTGAAGCACGTCTAGGAGTGTATGGGATTAAAAGCTCAGATAAATATTGTGGTGCTAGACCATTCAAGGCCTTGCATGCAAGCATGAGGATTTTAAAATCAGTTTGATTACTGATAGAAATCCAGTGCAGATTTTTCAGAATTATTGACTTCTGCTGCTTTCATTAGTTTCAAAAAAATTCTTTACAACTTGAAAAGGCATCTTTGGATATCTTTTCTGCTGGAGATACTGTTGCCCTTAAAAAAAAGAAGAAAACAAATCTTATATACCATAGGAACGGTATAAGAGAAAATGTTAGTGGTTTTAAAACTTTGATTTTTGCAAACCGTGGTATACCTTGAAACCGGTCATCATCCCATGCCTAGTGTCAGTGTAATGAATGCATTACATCTAGTGTGATGTTTTGAATGACAAAATAAAGGAAACTGAAACTGAACTGGGCGACATGGTGGCTCAGTGGTTAGCACTGTCACCTCACAGCAAGAAGGTCGCTGGTTAGAGTCCCGACTGGGTCACTTGGCGTTTCTGTGTGGAGTTTGCATGTTCTCCTCGTGTTCATGCGGGTTTCCTCTGGGTGCTCCGGTTTCCCCCACAGTCCAAAGAGATGCACTATAAGTGAATTGAATAAACTAAAATGGCCCTATTGTATGTATTTGAATGAGTGTGTAGTGGTGTTTCCCAGTACTGGGTTGCAGCTGGAAGGGCATCTGCTGTGAAAACATATGCTGCATAAGTTGGCGGTTCATTCTGCTTTGGCGACCCCTGATGAATAAAAGGACTAAGCTGGATGAAAATGAATGAATGAATGAAACTAAACTGATATATTTTTTTAATCCAAATGCTGTAAGAATTTTTTTTCCATATTCCCTTTACAGAAATATTTCTTGTTTTAAGCAAAAGCTCAAACCTTTTTTTCCCTCTCTTCTTCAAGTCGAGCCAATGTTGTTCTGTTGCAGATTGATGGACATCTTGAAGACATTTTGTGACTGTCTCTGTAGCCTAGGAGATACTTTAAGCTTCTTCTGGAAATCTTGACTAAACGCAATGGTTTTGTTAAAGAGATCCTTTAGAGCAGATTTTATAAGAAGATGAAGGGTCACATTCTTCCGTTCTCTTTCATTTTTGAACGAGACCAGACAACAATATGTCCCCTCATGTCTCGTACATATTGAAATGACAATACCCATGCCCGCAGCTCCGCCTCTTTTTCTAATTTTAGCAGCTCTGAGAAGAATCAAAAGCACAAAAAATGAAGTCATTTCTTAATTTATGAGCTCCTCCTGTCGGATCCATATGTTTTGAGTTGAGCTTGGAAGCCATCTTGTGAATTTCTCTCTGGTAATGGGGATTAGGAGGGCACAACTAATGTAAACAATGCCCGAATTCTTCCATCTGATTCTGCAGTTTACCTCCGATTGGAAAAAAAGTTTGCTTAGCAACCGATGAATGCGCTGATCACCACATGGGCTATTTTGCTGTCACCCCTTTTCTGCTAAACTATCTGTTCTAATTGAACAAAAATGTCAATCTGGTAATGGTTCAAAACAGAGCTGTTTGTAATGGAAACGAAGCAACATTCCTCCGTTAAATATTTGAATACACAAGCACTGAGCGCTTTGGAAACTCAACAAAATGCCACAGTGAGATAAACAGATGATGTTTCCTACGATGTCGAGAATGAGCTCTTCTAGTCTGTGAGAAGAAGTGATGAATTGCCTCGGATTTCATTTCTTTAGCCTGGTTTGACAGCTGCGCTCTTTTCATCTCTACACTTCGGCATCTAAATGTTGGAGTTTGACGCTCCGGCCAGGTGTTTGACTTACTGTCCAGCTCTCAGCGGGCAATTTTCTGCATTATTGTAATCAATGAGATAATTGAGGAGGTTGAGATGTTTGCCCTGTCTGCAAATAGCCCCAATCAATGACCGCGCTTCAATTGGGCCAATTAAAGAAATTGTGGTAACATGAGACAGATGCTTAGAGGCTGGCCTCCTCTGCATCCCCACGGTTGTTTTCATCTGGTTTGAACTAAAGATCTCATAAAAAATCTGAGGTAAAATATCTCATTTATCTTTTACAGATTTTGATCTGAATTCCCCATTTTACTATACACTGTTTTTCTGTATATATGGGGTGGACACAGTAAAGTTTTCACATCAATCATTATTGATGATTATCACAATAAATGTCATCTCTTATTTTATTGGTAGATTTTTGCTACTGAGGGAAAGTTGTAGAAATAAGACAGTTAATGGTTCATTTAAAGTATTCTTTTTTTGTCAAAACATAACAAACACGTTAAACAGAGGAACATGTAACAAATCTAATGTACAGTATTTATAACTATGAATGATTATAAAACTTGCCAAAACAACAGAGTAAATTCATAAATCTTTCATAACTAGGTCTTTCATAACTACGTTATTTGTATAATAATTTTAAAACAATTCCAGCCTAAATACATGAGGTATAAATACAAATGCTATAGCTTACTAACAATGACAATAGAATTCAATCTTAATTTAATTAAATCCTGTGACCCCCTAATTACAATAAAGTTCCATTAGTTAATGTTAGTTAATGTATATTATACTAATATGAACATTAATTTAATTTTTATTCATTCATTCATTCATTTTCATCTGCTTTTCCGGGGCTAGGTCGCGGGGACAGCAGCCTCAGGAGAGAACCCCCGACTTCCCTCTCCCCAGACACTTCCTCCAGCTCCTCCGGGGGGATCCAGAGGCATTCTCAGGCCAGCTGAGAGACATAGTCCCTCCAGCATGTCCTGGGTCTTCGCCAAGCCACCTCAGCTGACTTCTCTCGATGTGGAGAAGCAGCGGTTCTACTCCAAGCTCCTCTTGGGTAGCAGAGCTCCTCACCTCACCCAATCTATTAAGGTGTGCCCTGCACCCCTGCGAAGGAAACTTATTTCGGCTGCTTGTATTCAGGATCTTGTCCTTTCAGTCATGATCCCAAAGCTCATGACCATAGGTGAGAGTAGGAACGTAGATTAATCCTTTCGGCTTAGCTTCTTCCATTCTTTCCATCCTTCCCTCACTCTTGAACAAAACCCTAAGATACTTGAACTCCTCCACCTGGGGTAAGAACTTTCCTCAAACCTGGGGATGGCAAACCACCTTTTTCCAGTTGAGCACCATGGCTTCGGACTTGGAGGTGCTGATACTGGCCGGGCTCAGCCCGAAGGAGCAACGTGGGACCATCCTCCTGCAGGGGGAGCCGTAAGGGGTCGGTGCGTTGTGAAACGGGTGGTGGTTGAAAGTTAGGACCGCAACAACCCAATCATCAGACACAGAAACTGACACTTGTATTTTTATTCTTTTATTAAAGTTATTTTTTGAAAAAAGGTTTATTGTTAGTTCTAATATTAACTTTAGATTTTAATAATGCATAATTGTAACTATGATTAATAAATGCTGTACAAGTATTGTTCATTTTTAGTTCGTGTAAGTAAATGCATCAATGGAACTTTATTGTAAAGTGTGAACACATTGAATAAGTTTATTAATAATACAATTCAGTATGCAAATCCCATCACAATACCATGGTGCAGCTACTGGTACTACATTAAATCCATGAAATGAATTTAAATGGCACATAACTTCTAAATGAATTGTTCACGGGACAGTGTGTTTTTTCTGTTTGTCAGCACAGTTGCTTTAAACTCAATCACTGAGAAATCTGTGTTCTTCGCTAAATTCAAGCGCTTTTCTTTGAAGCTGGTCACGTGATTGATTCGAGACCTATCTGCATATAAACAAACCTTTACATTATATAGAACATTTATTAAATATGTGTAGCAAATTTTATCAGATATTTTTTTAAATTGTTTTTTTATCCCTCATTTTATTGTCCAGCCCTACAGTACTGTATGTTTAACTGTTATGTTTGTTTTTGTAACATCCTGTGCGTCTTTACTCTTTATTCGTTGCAGATCTCTACTTACTGAAGCTCAGATGAATGATTGAATCTTTCAGTGCCGTTGGCAGAAGGCGAATCCTTTCGGGATGTGACATCCCCCCCCCCCCCCCCCAAAAAAAAAAAAAACAAAAAAACAAACCAACAGTAAGAGAAAGCTCTGATTAGATTACGCTAGTGCTGAATCACACCGCAAACCCACAAACTCACTGTTGCAAAATCAAAATATAAATTCTGATCGGTAATAGTGACTTTATCCCCGTTCAGATCACCTGTTGAAATGTGTTCTTGAAGTTCGGGGCTCCAGCATTAGCAGTCTGCGTCTATGATCCTCTGTTTGATGTGACTTTACCACAGGAATTGCCAGGGATCTGTGGTTGCACAGGACTCATCCGCAGTGTATAAAATATTCTGACGATGTAGGATTCCAGAACTGGCAGTGGTTTGGTGGAGAACGCTTAATGTTAAACACTATAATTTCAAATAGTGAGGAAGCACAGGCTCTTTGCCCGAAAGTCTTCAATGCTTCAAAATGTTCATATAGAGTTAAGTTAATAAATCTATATGGAATTTAGTGGTTTACCCCAAGTCTTCTAAAGAGACATGATCGCTTTTTGATGAACAGTAAAGTTTAATTTAATTTTAGTTTTTATTTGAAAATAAAACATTTACAGCCACTGAAATTAAGTCACAGAGGTTCAAGAGAAGAAATTACATGAAAACAAACAGAAAGCACTCAGATTAAATTGTTATCATTTGTGTCCTGAAAACGTGTAAAAGTCTTATGGGTTGTGATTGTTAGCCTTGTGATCATTGTGCTGACATGTAGATGCACTGCAGGCATCCTAAATTGAATTCAAAATTTTCCCTTCTCACTTTAATTTCACTTCCGGTCAATATTTACTGTCCTATCACAATAAAAAAATTCATACATTTTGGGGTTAAGTAACCATTTGTATATAAAACCCATTTTATTATTCCCAAATTCCATTTTATTTCTATTTCTTGCAGTCACAAATTTTATCTCTTTTAGGTGTACAGCACTATACATTCTACCTTATATGCCTAAATTCGTCCACATTTCAACATTGCAGAAATCATAGGATGTTACCTTTAATATAAAGAAATGGACTGGAAATGAATAACTTGAAAAAAAATAATTACCATTTTTTTTTTACAATTTTAATTGTAATTAATATATATTTTTCTTTTTTTACTGAGAAAACCCACAAATTACCAAAGATATTTCAACAAATAAGGAAATTATTGTGTGTGACTGGAAGGGCGTCTATCGCATAAAACACTTGCTAGAGTAATTGCTGGTTCATTCCACTGTGGTGACCCCTAATAAATCCACCCGCTTTGAATGTTATCACTCAATTGAATGGGCATTATCAGTGGTTATCAGCTGATAGAGATGGGCCAGCAGGGGCCTTCTTCACCTACTGGTAGGCTCAGAAGGCTGTTATTATCCATCCAAATGGTTAATCAGCTATACTAATAGAGAAGATTCCAGATCTGTTTTTACATTACTGTGACGGTTGGGTTTAGGGTTGGGGTAGACGTTAAGAAAATACAAGAAATGGGAAATTTAATAAACAATATAAATAATTCTTGTTAACTTCCGACCACAGCCGTATGTTATCTTTAGCTGATTAACCATGTGGATGGATGATAACAGCCTTCTGAGCCTACCAGTAGGCGCAGAAGATCCCTACTGGCCCATATCTATCAGCTGATAACCACTGGTAATGCCTATTCAATAGAGTGAGAACATTCGGCTGATAAATCAGGGACTAAGCCAAAGGAGTTATTGAGTCAATGAAATTATCACAGCAGAAAAAATGTTAATAAAAAATGTTGAAATCCTTCTATTTAATTTTTGTACAACCTTTTACAATTACTTATTTTGTTACTATTTAACTATTTATTATAAAGAATCATTGATATGTTGGCGCATACTTTTTTGATTCATGTTTAGGTTGAAAATATCCGTCTATCCTTTTGTTCAAATCAAATTTCATCTTTTGTAAGATTGCAAGAATTAGGAGAAAATAATTTTTAATAAACAATGTCTCGAAACTCTTTTATTAAGCATGGTTTTGCCAGGCATGATGACCAGGATAACATACAGAAAATTAGATTTTAATATCCTTTATTTATTAAGTTAAATGTTGTATCGATAACTAGTTGGTAAAAACGGATAAGGAAAAACAGGTTCACTGTGAATAAAATGGATAAAACCAAATTAAAGCAGGAAATATTTTGAAGACAGCTGTAGTAAATCACTCATGCCATCTGCCAAGCTCAGATCATGGGCTTTTGATGAACACTTGTTAGCGCTCAGTCGAGCTGTTGAGTCCTCAGGTGGTCGTGTTACCTGACATCACTCCTTAAATTTTCATGGATATACAGTTTCAATCTGCATCAAGGTGGTGTCCTGTCTTCCCCATGCGGCCTTAATTTGTCCGCTGCTCCCACTGAAGATTCACTGGTTGAATTCAAGGCGTTCCTCCAGTTTTCATTACGACTCTTTCATAACGAAGTGCTTGCTGATTTATGTCATTCTGGGGAAACATGTGAAACGCCGCTGTGCTTCTCTTCTCCTCTGAGTGAAGATCCTCTCCATAATTCCAAACAGAGCTGAATTTATTCTCTAGAAGAACAACAGGAGTTTATTTAAAGCCTGGATGTCTGTGGATGGCTTATGTATAGTGGCTGGAGAAAGTATTTTTGTACACCTTTAGACACTTACAGTACATCGTGCTTAAAAATGTATGAACGTCATTGCATTTGATTACTGAAATATCAAATGTTGCGAGACCCTTTTTCTCAGAACTAGCTTCACTTTTCAGAACCATTTTTGCAATTACTTTTAATCAGCAGGTCCCAAGGTCCCATTTTAGGGAATGTATGAAGTCAGTTCCTCTTGAGTTCACACAGGTGTCCTCACAGAAGAACCACCGGAGTAGTTCATCACAAGAACTATGAACACGTTGCACTAATTACTGACAATCAGAAAGCGTCTTCATTATTTCGAACGGTCAATTAAAAGCTAAAAAACTTGTTTTTGTGAATTTTTGGGTCCCATTTTGATGTCATTTTGAATTACGTTTAAAAAGTGTTTTTTGTGCTTAAAACGTTAAAAGAAAATGAAGGGCCTAATGCTGAAAATAAAATGTTTAAATATTTGTGAAGGTGGCATGATGGCGCAGTGGGTAGCCGCTGAAGAAGGTTGCTGGTTCGAGCCTCAGCTGGGTCAGTTGGCATTTTTTTGTGGAGTTTGCATGTTTTCCCTGTGTTCGCGTGGGTTTTCTCCGGTTGCTACAGTTTCCCCCACAGTCCAAAGACATGCACTATAGGTGAATTAGGTAGGCTAAATTGTCCATACTGTATGTGCGTGAATGGGAGTGTATGGATGTTTCCCAGTGATGGGTTGCAGCTGGAAGGACATCAGTTGTGTAAAACATATTCTGGATAAGTTGGCGGTTCATTCCGCTGTGACGACCCTTGATTAATAAAGGGACTAAGGCGAAAAGAAAATGAATGAATGAATTGTGAAATAATGTTCCATCATCCAGATATTAATGTAAACATGAAACAACCTTACAGTATTTTTTTAAGAAATAAGTGATCATGCAAAATTATAAGGTAACACTTTATTTTAAGTCACAATTCATGCTATTAACATACAATTAACTAAGAGTATTAGCTCAATAAATAGCTGCTTATTAATAGTGAGTAAGGTAGAATTTGTGTTTAAGTTTTAGGTAGGATTAGGGATGTAGAATAAAATCATACTTTATAACTATAAAAAAACTATATAACTTTGAAACTGTTAATATCGCAACAATAGGCAGGTAATAGGTCAGTAGTTAATAGCATGAATTGTGACTTAAGCTAAAGTGTTCCCAATTATAATTTTATTTTAAGTTAAAAACTTCTGCCAAGTACGCTGCGATCCTGCATTAACATCTATGTTGATCCTGGAAAATAATTTTTGTTCAAAAATGTAATTCATACCTATTCTCTACCCCTAAACCCAACCATAACTGTAAATTATTCCCAAGATCAGAGGAGAGTATACACCACCTGACAAAAGTCTTGTCGCCTATCCAAGATTTTGAAACAACAAATAATAACTTGACTTCTAGTTGATCATTTCATATCAGAAGTGGCTTATATGAAAGACAAAGGCCTCTAGATTATGCTTATTTACCAAAATAAAATATGGTCATGCCCTGATTTTTAATTTTTTGACTTTGCTAAGGCAAAAGTCTTGTCACATAACAGAAATAATGTACAGTGTAGAATATAAAGTCTTGGTGCAGTGGAAAAATAATTCTCCCATGAGCTTGGAGGACTGCATCCATACATCTCTGCAATGACTCAAATAACTTAATAAAGTCATCTGGAATGGCAAAGAAAGGGTTCTCTGCCTTCTCCTCCATCTTACCCCAGACCTACTCAATAATGTTAATTCTGGTGACTGGGCTGGCCAATCCTGGAGCACCTTGACCTTCTTTGCTTTCAGAAACTTTGATGTGGAGGCGGAAGTATGAGAAGGAGTGCTATCCTGCTGAAGAATTTGCCCTCTCCTGTGGTTTGTAATGTAATGGACAGCACAAATGTCTTGATACCTCATGCTGTTGATGTTGCCATCCACTCAGCAGATCTCTTGCATGCCCCCATACTGAATGTAACCCCAAACAATAATTTTTCCTTCACCAAACTTGACTGATTTCTATGTGAATCTTGGGTCCATGCAGGTTCCAATAGGTCTTCTGCAGTATGTGTGATGATCAGGATGCAGTTCAACAGATGATTCATCTGAAAAATTTACCTTCTGACACTTTTCCCAATGATAAATAGAAGTCAAGGTATTATTTGTTGCTCTTACAACTGGACGACAAGACTTTTGTCAGGTCGTGTAGTTGGATTACAATCATGTAGAAGTGCATAAACCTAACTGTAAGCCTAAACTTAACATAAACAGTAAACATATCCCTTAATTCTGATTGGCTGATTGAAAAGTTGTTCCAGGATCAACATATATGCTAATCCAGGAACATGTCCTACTTGGAGAAATCAGGTTAGGGAAACTTCTTATTGACAAATGAGTCAAACCTAGTGTATTGAAAGACAATGGCAAAGTTTTCAAATTTAGAAATTAAATAGTAATTTGTGGCTGCACTGTGATCATTATTTAGAGTTTTTTTAATATGTCATCAAGTGATATTTGCTCTAAATATGCCTGACAAGATTTCTGTTATATAAACACATTGTACCACAGAATGATTTTAGTAGGTTTACTCTATAAATCATGATAAAAATGCATGATATTCATCCTTTTTTGCACAGTTTTCATCTTACATTTATTTTATTTCATCTAGTCGTCATTGAAATGGTAATATAAAAATAACCTTATTTCCTTTTAATAAGTGCCAGTTGTTTGAATAATGTTTAATAAGGCAAATACACATTTAAGTGTGACTAAATTGTCCAAATGCTTCAGATTTAAATAAACAGGCCTGCAAGAATGTGAACTATAAAGTGCCCACAGTCCAGGCTGGCTCTCCTCTACTGCGCTGTTCTTCATGAGGTATTCAGTCCTCCTCTTTTGAACTCTAAAGAGCTCTAATAGCCGTCTTGATCTTCCCGTTTTCAAAGAAAGAAATGTTTGAAAACTTTTCCAGCCCGAAAATACTGCTCTGTGACCCTTAAAGTAGGTCTAGTCTGGAAACTAGAAGCAGCTTAACTGCTACTTGACACCCTGAGGAAGAATCTGAGAAGTGTGAATAAAACCGCTGGGGGTTTTCTGTAAGACTCGAGCCCAGCTGTGCTCAGGGGAATCTGCTATAGTGTAAATGATGAATGCATTCATTAGACTTAGCAAACTGTGCTGTGTAGGGTGCCTTGCTCTGGCTTTGGGCCATACGCTGTAGAGAGACAAACACAAGTTGTCCAGCCAAAACAGAAGCTTCATCACCCTAAGGCATGCTCAACTCTCACAGACCGTATGCTCAGCACTCACCGGACATTCTTCTGTTCACTATCAATCTCACACCCTGTAGGAAAATTAGCAAGGCTGTGCGTTGTGTGAACGGACAGCTGCAGGCAGACTTATGGAAATGGGGAATGAGAGAGTTCAGATGGAAAGAGGGAATTTATTTTGTTTCTGAATCCAAGCAAACACTCCAGGTTTCTGATGATTTTTTGTCTCTCTATCTCTCTCGCTTTCTCTCTCTGACACAAATTGTGATTAAAATTAAGGTATATGACCAGGACCTAATTAATTAATTGTTCATATTACTTTTTTTATGATTATTTGATTATTTTATGTCCATTAAACAGTGTGTTTTTTATCATAAAGTATTGTTTTATTATTTCACTAATATACCATAAATTAAAACTATTAATACCATATATATATATATATATATATATATATATATACCATGTTTTATATATCCATTAACATTGGCTTTTAGTCTCAGGCTTTTAGGTTTTTATATGATCTGAAATTTAAAATTTGTACATTAAAAGTTTCCTAAAATTATTTGTCTTCATTTATTTGTGCTTAAAATTGCAACCCAGGCTCATTCTGATTATGTACTGCTATATACATTTCTAGAGAGCACCAAATACTGTAGGTCCAGGAGGTACATTTTTTTGCAGTTTTTTTTTTTTCGCGAATTCACCAGAGGCTGTGTACGCTTTTTTGATATCTCAAATTTCTCTCGCAAGTGCCATTCGCACCTGCTCTTTTCGTGTAAAACCACCAGAGACCGCTGTCGACTGACTGACTTACTAACCTACCGAGTCCCCCACCAACCCCCTTCTTTAAGCCCAGCCCTTTAAGCCAGTGCTTTTTTGACCCGTGCCCACCTACTTTCCTAAACCCAACCAACAGTGTTTTGAAAAGCAATCCACAAAAAGAAAAGCCCTCGCGGCAGCCTGATTTTACCACATCACCCTGGTTTTCACTTGTTTATTTTATTTTTTAGCTTTTGTTTTTGTCTTACCTGCTTTCTGGAACCGTTCTTCACCAGACTCGAATCCCGTTGTCACGGTCAACTCACATCCTCCGACATACACAACGAGTCACTGCACAAACTGGCAGCAATGGAAAAGCCATCCACACGTAGGTAAGCGGTCAGAAATGTTGTTGTTGTTAATTGTTAATTCATTCATTCATTTTTCTTTTTGGCTTAGTCCCTTCATTAATCTGGGGTCGCCACAGCAGAATGAACCGCCAACTTATCCAGCACATGTTTCACACAGCGGATGCCCTTCCAGCTGCAACCCATCTCTGGGAAACATCCACACACACTCATTCACACTCATACACTACGGACAATTTAGCTTACCCAATTCACCTGTACTGCATGTCTTTGGACTGTGGGGGGAAACCGGAGCACCCGGAGGAAATCCACACGAACGCGGTGAAAACATGCAAACTCCATACAGAAACGCCAACTGACCCAGCCGAGGCTCGAACCAGCGACCTTCTTTCTGTGAGGCGACAGCACTACCTACTGCGCCACCGCATTGCCCGTAAATTGTTAATAAATAATAAAAATAATAATAAATAAATTATTTCATCAGCTGTAACATTCTGTATTATTCAGTTAAACAAGGGATTAATCAGAAAATCATTTTTATATTTATCTGAAAAAAATTGTAGTTCTGTTAAACTTCTAAAGGTTCACATTAGGACAATAACTATAACTAAACAAATAAAGATAAAAAAGGATACAACTTATATCTATCTAAATTTAAACGAATGGCAGAGTCCAAACTCAATGTTAATGGCACAGAGAAACAATATTGTTGGATTTGCTTTCAAAACCAAATTCTACATCCACGTTGAATGATAATGCTTAAACTGCATGTGTTATTTAAATAAGCTCATTTATAAATATAGTTACCATTGTAGTCATCTTATAAGTTTCATTTTGAATCCCTCATTCTGAAAATGTACCGGTATATACATTTCTGGAGAGCGCCAAATACGTTCCAGGAGGTATGTTGTTTTGCAGTTTTTATTTTTGCAAATCCACCAGATACTTCTGTGTACGCTTTTTCAGATCTTAAATTCCTCTCGCGAGTGTCATTCATGCCAGCTGTTCTCGCATAAATCCACCAGAGGCCGCTGTCGACTGACTGACTGACTGAAGGACTGACTGACCGATCGACTGACTCACTCTCCTCCTCCTAAACCCAACCCAGTGTTTTAAAAAGCAATCCAGAAAAAGGAAAGCCCTCGCCTGGTTTTTACCATGTTTTCAGATTTTACCACTTTTTCACCCTGTTATTTACTTGTTTATTTTATTTTTTGGCTTTTGTTTTTGTCTTACCTGCTTTTTGGAACCGTTCTTCGCTAAACTCGAAGCCCACCGTGGTCAATTCCTCTCTGCATCTCAAGTCTGCCGACATACATGGTGAGCTAATGGACAAACTGGTAACAGCGGGAACGGTGTCCATTTGGTAAGCAGTCAGCTGGTAAGCGCGAAAAGGAACGGCATCATACCGCCCTGTAGCATTAGTTTTAAAGAAGAAATGCAGCCATATGTTCCTCAGACTTCAGTGATCTCCAGAAATGTATATAGGGCTACGTTTTCAGAATGAGCCTATGTTGTTTGAATCAGTATTCATAAAGTCTAATATCATTCTTGTGTTTGTAAATAGGCCTGGAGAAAAGCACTGGTAAATATCACCTCTCAGAGCTACAGCATATTTAAAGATTTAAAAGGTATTAACCAAAACCCCAAAGTGGTTGTGGGCAAATATCTCTAAACCCATTTCCAAATGTGATGAACAAAACAGGACAGATAGCGATGACATCACGAGCTGGTGTCAGTGCAGAATCTGTCCCATGGAAAATGTTAGCATTTGTTTGGTGTTGATTAGCATGTTGTTGCGCTCTGCCTGTGTGTGTTGCCCATTGCAGGTGGTTGGCCCCTCTTGGCACAGCTCTGAATGCTGGGCTCAGTTAACGTAAAGGCTGAAGCATGCGTGTGAAAATGATCTGCTGGAGAATGTGGCTGCACCAGCTGTGTGCTAGTGTGGAGAGTGTTTGTGGGTGGAGCACCAGGGGCTTTATTCTAAAATGAGCCTGTTTGTTGTGGGAGATGATTGAAATTATATAAGCTATGTTATCCCATGAGATGTTTCCTGGAAAAAAAGAACAAAAAAAAAAACATACTTTTTTGACCTGAATTGTTCGAAATGTCCATGAATAATGTTTTATATGTTTTTTTAAAGTGTAGCAAAATAAAAGAAATAATAGTTTTCGATGACAGATTAGCCATTATAAGGTATAGTCGGCCAAATGTTTGGTATTTCAAATGTAAGCTTCTTATCAATTTATTTAGTTTATATGTAATGCAGACTACACAATATTTTTGTCTGCTGTGATAGTCACTATCAATGACTTTTGTTTTTAAAACATTTTTTGTCGCGAACAACAGACATGTCAGACAACACTGAGTACGTTTACAAGGACACCAGTAATCCAATTTTAATGTGATTAATACAATACTCTGATTAAGAGTCTACCATTTAAACAGTAATTTTTGATTAATTTAATCCGATTAAGGTCATAATCGAACTAAACAGAAATTGAATTAGACATGTAGAGTATGCCGAGTACAGACATGTAAACACCATAATCAAACTATTAATGTCGTGTAGGATTTTCACTGCATTTTGCAATAGGATAGTCCAAACACACACGGCTGTTTGACACTATTCTCTGCACCTACCAAGTCAGTAAAGGACCACAGACACCTGCATCATGAAATGCTGAGGTTTTTTTTCCCCATACAGTGTGCCGTATCAATTTCTTTGAAAACAACATTCTTCCATCAGTTCATACGCGCATCCAATATCTTGTTCGTCATAGGGCATGCATGAAATGCTCCTGAATGAAAATGAAAGTGCCAAACTGCAGTTAAAGTCAACAAATTAAAAATGAGACACCCGAAATTACACGAAACTCCTATGGAAATGTGAATAGCGTGATGACGCAATGATGTTATTCAAATTATGTGCTTTAACATGTAAAGCAGGATCATGAAAAGAACATTTAAAAAGCAACTCATGTAAACACCCTAATCATATTATTGTCTTATTCAGATTAAGGCAAATAATTTGATTACTGTTGTCCATGTAAACGTAGTCACAGTGCTTTGCTATCTATTGCTATATGGTTGGCAACACAACGGGGCATCTCTCTGAACACTGTAACAGGTAAATACAGGTCTTCAAAGCTATTTTATGCATATTATTGAAGTTGCGTTTCATTTACAATAGAGCACGCTGATGGTTAGATTTCTCATGAAGTAATGCACAAATATGCGAAAGCTCAATGACATCACTTTGTACCAACTGCTACAGACATCCAATTTCCATGCTGGAATTTACACAATGATCTCATTGACGTTATGTAGCTTCAAAACTTCATTTTAAACTGGAAGAACGAATTTGTTCAAAAACAACCAATTTTCACTTATTAGTGAAATATATGTGCTCTAATACCCAGCAAGCATTTTTTGGTTTTTAAAAGATGTTTAATAGATGTCTAATAAACGCCTAAACATAGTCGTCTTGGCTAAAACTAGGCTAAATTTGGACTGTCAGTGAAAATCTAATAGACGTCTAAGAATAGGCCAAAACTAGACTAGTCATCAAATAAACACAAATGAATGACTACACATATAAAGTCTGTCTAATCTGTCTATTTGACTACTAGTCTAGTTTCGGGCTATTCTTAGATGCATATTAGATTTTCACAGACAGCCCAAGTTTAGCCTTGCTTTAGCCAAGCTGTCTGCATTTAGATGTCTATTAAACACAAAATTGTTTGCTGAATAGTATTTTTAGCAACGTGGCACATATAAATGTCTGTCAATATCTCAAAAAATGTGTTTTTGTGTTTCGTGACCTTTTAATGTCAAGCGGGATGTCATTGTGAAATTAGAATTAATGACCGACTCTCTTAAAACAAACAATGGCGGCTTCTGAAACTGCACATTTCTGTATATAAAAAACACAATGTAACAAAAGAAATATGACTGAATTCAGTGTACTCATAAAAGTGTAGGTAAAAAGTACCCGGGTGACTTATACTTCTGGCAAGGTTCTGAAATGAGATACATAAGACGAACTATCCAGAGGAAAGGACAGAGTATGGATTTCTTTCAATACAAATATATATTTTGTAATTGTACTGGCCCTAAACTTTTAATCAGTATTTGATATACATATGGGCAGCACGGTGGCTCAGTGGTTAGCACGGTCACCTCACAGCAAGAACGTCACTGATTCGAGTGGCATTTCTGTTAGTTGCATGTTCTGCCCGTGTTTGCGTGAGTTTCCTCCAGGTGCTCTGGTTTCCTCCACAGTCCAAAGACATGTGCTATAGATGAGTTTAATAAATTAAATTGGCAGTGGTGTTTGAGTGTGTGTGTGAATCTGAGAGTGTGTGGGTGTTTCCCAGTACTGGGTTGCGGCTGGAAGGGCATCCGCTGCATAAAACATATGCTGGAATAGTTTGGCGGTTGATTTCGTAGTGGCGACCCCTGATAAATAAGGGACTAAGCCAAAGGAAAATGAATCAATGAATGCATATTTACATATAATTGTAAACTAAGTAGTGTACATGCATAGTTCTTTACTAAAATAATGAAAGTATTTACAAAAAAAAAATGTTTACAAAAGCATTTTTGTCTCAAAGGCAAAAAAAGAGGCCAGTGGCCACTGATCCATATTAGGTTTCAGCACCGTAGACAGCACTAAGTAGGACTTTTTTATTGCATATGCGGACCGAAACACTTAGACAGGTAAGTTTCCTATTAAGATTTGTGTTAGTCTTACGCAGTGGTATTTATACTGAGAACAACATGGAGAGACGCAGAGTATAAAAACAGAGGTGATTTTCCAGCTCCCATCTGGACGGCGCTTCCTGAGAAACGACCTGAACGACAACAGCAGTGATTCGTGAAGAGAGGCGAGCGCTGCTCAAGATGCAATCTTGAACTTGTTTCCCATCTCCCACGAGAAGACCGCAGTGCATTCTGCTGCTTTTCTCTCGCTGATGGGCCTGTCCTACGGTTAGGCAGCATGTAAATGCCAAACTTGAACTGAAAAACCCCAAGACGCAGGCCCTTCTTCACAACCCGGCACTGCTCTACTGAGAATCCAGCAGTTTTATGAATTAGTCAAATAAGCGTGGAGCCAGGACTTATTGCAGTATGATATTCGCGAATCTGACTCTGGAGAACGGTTCATGTCCACTAGACTCATCTCCACTTAAGACTTACTCAGACTCTGACTTAATCATTGGGGGGCTCGTGGGGGTGTTCTTCGGTTTACCGCATGAAGGATGTGTGGATCAGAATGCGGACAAGCAAACACCGGGCTAAATGATAGAACCCTAACATTTTCCAACAGCTCTCATTGCGTCGTCCTATTCTATCGACAGAGCACATCATATTTCTTCAGCCTATCCAATTACTTCACATTTGAGCATCATAAATACTGCGGAAGGGAGACCGAGGGAGGAAACTTTGAAGGCCCATTGTTCCTGCGTGCTGGCGTGGACTAAACTTCCCCTACCAAATCTTAATCTGAGCAGTTGTAAGTGACACACTGGCTTCAGATTAGCAGTGCGGGGCAAACTTTGCCAACAGCTCTGACGGAGGAAAGGAAACTGCTGAGCTCGTAAGTCATCCGAAGAGTATTCCAGACAAACACTCTATCTGACACTCAGAGAAGTACTCAAACATGTGTCTCGAGCGCAGGCAAGAGTTTTGACTTTAGGGGTCCCTGTACATGGAAAGTTTATTTCTGCATTGTGTGTCAATCTTTAGATTTATTATGTATGGCTAATTGATTTTATTGCAGGAAAGAGGAAAAACTGCCCACATGCATATGTTTAATGCATAACCCGGTCTTGACGTGAATGCACTTTTACTGGCAGTGACACGTTTGCGCTAATTCTGTGAATCGGTCAGAGCTTCTGAAGCTCTCAGTGGGGACTCAGAAATACCACACCAAATTGAATGAATTTTAAATTTGCCATACCGTATGACTGAGATCCGTGTGAAATATTTGAAATGCGTTAAGGTGAGCGTGGCTCATAACTCACAGTGATGTATTGGGATGATGATCCGTGCAGGTTTAGTAGTGCTAAAGAAGCCCTCGTCTCAGACATTGCACATGGACAATGTGTTGAAATGGTGGGATATGCAAGCTGGAAATGGATTTGGTTCTGCTGGACGTGCATCCCATTCTGGTCTGAAGAAGCATGTGCTGTACAGCTCAGTCTATCAAATGAAACCTCAATGCCTCCGCTTAATGCTGCCTACAAATAAATATATATATATATATATATATATATATATATATATATATATATATATATTTATTTATATATATATATATATATTTATTTATTTATATATATATTGAAATGTGCTTTATGGTTTAATGGACAGAGAATAATGATTTTTAAATTGGTAAAAATAGATTCACTTCCTCCAGATGCCTCAATTTCATACAATTTAAAATTATTCATTGTGCCTACTACACAAAGTGTAGACTCAAAAATATATCCTTCTATTAATAAGGTGTATGATCGATGTAAAAGTGACAAGGCAGAATTTTTCCATATGTTCTGGGCTTGTCAAAAGGTGAATGATTATTGGACACAAATATTTAAAACACTAAATGATGACTGATTTATAAATAAAACCTGGTGTTGAGTTAGCTATTTTTGGTGTACCAGAACACAAAATATCATTGACAAACAATGAAAAAAATTGTATCGCCTTCGCTACTTTGTTAGCAAGGAGAAGAATATCAATGTGCATGTCTGATTTTATTTTTGAAATGAGAGAAAATTAAATATTTAATAAAGGGATCTGTACAAAAATTTTATGAGATATGGCAACCTATGATCACATACTTTGAAAAAAGGAAGACTCTCCCCTTTAACTGATTTATATAAAGAAATCTGTACAAACAGGTTTAAATTGGATCCCAATGGGTTTCATATTTATGTAGAAGACTGCTATAAATGTATCAGATTATTGATTTGTATTATCATGTAGGTAATTATTTATTTCAATTATTTTCACATTTGATATTGTATACATATAAATGTATACAATACTGTAAAGTTTATTTATTTTATTAATTGATTTTATTTTTTTAATTTAAAAAAATATTTTACATTTTTTTTAAAATTAATTAATGATTTTTTTCCATTTTGCTATATTTTTTATCTATTCCTGTTGTAATTTAATTTTTATTTTAATTGTTGTTAATTCATTTTGGCGGCAAGGTTCAAAAAAGGAGAAAAATGTACAGAATGTTTTGTTAAAGCTTGGGAAAATATTTACAAATAAATGTATAAAAATTTTTTTAAATAATTTCACGTCACAATAATATTACAAATAATTAGATTATTTTAAGGTCACATGGAACATTTTTTTATTATTATTTCACCCCTGAGTTCCATTTATAATAATTGTAACGGCTTTTTCTGCATGCGTGAAGCAAAAGTCATAATTTATTTTTTCATGAGCATTTTTTCCACCCTTTCTCATACGCCTAGAATAAAACAAGCTGTTTGTGCTGCTGTGCCTTTGAGATCTTGGATGTGAACTGGGAGACAGTAGTTTTCTGCCAGAAACTGTTTTGTCGAAATTTGGTTCTTAATCTTATTGATCTCTTTTTCTTCTTCTGGTAATATCATCAAGACTAGTAGGTGGCAACAAGTGACTGTCTTTAGCATGAATGTATTAGCGGGCTATGAATTATTCACTTACATAATTTGTTAACAACAATTTTTCATTCTGAAATGAAACCTTTGACGAGATCTTTGTCTATTTTTTCTCTGACAACAGAAACAACCTAAATGGCTGGCAATATATTGCCAGTTACATAAAAAAGTGGTTTGTTACATTTTGTATATTAAATTGGTGTTTTTTGCTTAGCTTCATTTCATTCTCCTTCTGGGCCATGAAGGATCTTTTGAAGATCTACATTTGTTCATAAAAATCCTGTTTTCCTTTAGTATGGGGACAAGTTCTCATTTACCTAGGTGCTTATTAGCTTGTATTTTGGCTGTTTACCATTTATCAAGCACATATTACTGCTTTATTTATATTCTACATTATTTAATCCTATCCCTAAACTTAGGGCTAGGGTGATATTGAAAAAAATATATATAATATTATAGATATCATAGATTATGGGGCAACACAGTGGTGCAGTAGGTAGTGCTGTCGCCTTACAGCAAGAAGGTCGCTGGTTCGAGCCCCGGCTGGGTCAGTTGGCGTTTCTGTGTGGAGTTTGCATGTTCTCCCTGCCTTCGCGTGGGTTTCCTCCGGGTGCTCCGGTTTCCCCCACAGTCCAAAGACATGCGGTACAGGTGAATTGGGTAGGCTAAATTGTCCATAGTGTATGAGTGTGAATGAGTGTGTGTGGATGTTTCCCAGAGATGGGTTGCGGCTGGAGGAGCATCCGCTGCATAAAAAACATGCTGGATAAGTTGGCAGTTCATACCGCTGTGGCGACCCCGGATTAATAAAGGAAATAAGCGAAAAAGATTATGAATGAATCGTAGATTATATAGATATTGTGTATTTAGTGTATTTTTGTGTATTATATAGATAATTATTGAATATTTTTCATTGATTTTTTCATGTATTATTCTGACCTGAAGTGACCATCCCAAGACTTACAGGTGAAATGTGCGGGCATGTGGTTTCCTTCACAATTTTTGATGCGTTTTGCACTTGTGCTCCCCTGCCGTCGACTAGGCGACCATCAACCATTTTCTCTAAGGATCACAAACAGACAAACCATTGCTGCAGCTCTGATACAAGTTTAACAGTAAAAAGCACTACAGTGTTTGGATGTGCTGTGTTTGTCTGAGGTAATTAGTCTACCGTTATTACTGAAATGTGTATATTCCATACAAAGCGTGAAGCAGATTGGTTAGTTCCACTTACATGAATTGCAGTGCGCTCATGGCATTCAGAAAAGTTGAGATGTTTTCAACTAGGTGTACACGCGCTCAGCAGCCATGTTTTATTAAAACTATAGCCTTCATACCAAACTTTTTTTATCATTATTGACAATGGTGTACAGTCAATAAATACCGACACCGATTTTATCGCCCAACCCTACCTAAACTTCAGCACTACAACAACTGTACACTTTCTACCTTACTAACAAAAAATAGGCAATAAATTAGAAATCTATTTTGACAAAAGTTGTTAAGAGTGGATATGTGTTCCCAATACATTGCCAAAAATTCTTAATGGTATTATGGTAACACCAGTATAGGGGCCACTTATGACTGTTAACTAATTGCCTATTAGAATATCTCTTAATAACAAACTGGCTGATTATTAGTACTTACTACTACCTTGTCAACTATTAATAAGCAGCAAATTAGAATTTAATTGATGCAAAACTCTTAATTAATTGTTTGTAAATAGCAAAAATCTGACCTTGAAATAAAGTGTGACCGATATTATATTTTCTTGTTTCGATAGTGAAAAAAGTAGCACATTAGCTCACATGAGACACCACCTTGACACCTGTCAATCATGAAGTCCGAATCTGTGCTCTCTGGTTTGTCAGGGCGTGACTCTCCCCCGTAAAACACACACCGTGTGATGCACAACTTCCCTTTCCTGCCGACACACAGCTGCGTGTCTGAGGCTTGGCGCTCTGCTCTCGTAAATCAAGGCTTTCTGCAGCAGCAGGATCCAATCAGGCCCAGGTGGAGGCCCAGGGGGCAGCTCGGGGGCCAGGCCTGGGGAATACAAGCTCTGTGCTGGATACCAGAAAACACTAAAGGCCCAGTACAGGGGAAAGTGCAGAGGACCCGAGATAGAGCCCTGAGGGATGCCAGTACGCTGGAAGACCTTGGGGAAAATCCATCACATCCAGTACTAACCTCAGGTTTCTCTTTACTATTTCATACACACAAACACGCACGTTTTTTGTGCGCTTTCTTTCTCAGTGATGTGCCCATACATATTTCTTTCAACAACTTATCCCCCAAACACACACAGACATACCCGCAACCTTCTGGTGGTGTCTCTTCACAGGAGAGAGAGAGCTCGTGAGGGAGGGGTGAAGGAGGGATGTTGATGAAAAGTGGCACAGGCCCACGGAATGTGATCAGGCCTCCACATCTGCAGGAAAGACGAAACCGGCCTCCCAATTTTACAATGATGATGTCAGCCTGCCTACATGACAGTGTGTGGCTGAGGTGCCAAGTTTCTCCTCTTTCTCTTTCTTTTTTTTTTTCCTTTTTCCCTCTCTACCCTTTTTCACTGTCTTTACTGTTCTATGTGCTTTTTTTATCAAATCCCCCTTCCTTTCTTTTTTTTTTTTTCATTTTTTCCTGCTGTTCACAGAGAAGATTAGTTGCATGTAACTAATTTAATCACACTTATGGGGGAATTGAGAGCTGGATCAGAATGGCTCATTTATTTGTCATCTCATATATATGATTAGTAGCACTACACATCTCCATGTCTGATTTAAATACATCACCACAGATAAAATGTTTTGTTTTCTGATTTCTGTACTCAACAAAAGACAGTCTTAAGCGGCTATTCTATTTGTAAAGGACAATTCTATTTACAATTTTACACAGTTATAGTAGATTAGAGGGGCGACACGGTCATACCTGTCAACCCTCCCATTTTTCCCGGGATTCCCCCGTATTTTACAGTTCTATCCAGCTGTCATCCCGTAAAGGTATTTTCCCGTATTTCTCCCGTATTTTTTATCTTTCTGGAAAGAGCCGATCCTCCCTATATGCAACCCATACCACCGAACCACCAGGGGCCGCCCTTGCTCTTAAATGTGAATCAGTTCTTTGCTTTCATTTTATTTAGGCATAGAAACACTTTGAAATAAACATAAAAACGGCGCGATTCATTTCTTTTTCATTACAGGCGCCATTACCCCTATGCAATCCTCAAAACAGTCAGTTCATATAAAGATGCATGACTGTCAGCTGATGCTCTCCATAGTGATAATAGACGCTGTTTCCCAAGCGGATTCTGTACGTACGCGATTTGATACTGAGCAGACACTGGGTTTTGGGTGCGTGTTAGAACAGACATATACACATCATCATAATAATAATAATAATCATAATAATAATAATGTCGGTTCATTCCGCTGTGGCGGGGCTGAGTGTCCCTTAACACTTATGGAGTTTTAATGGAATGTTTGATACCGCACGGCGAATGGGAGAAAAAAATCCTCTGCATTTCTCCGTAAGATGCACTCGGTAGCGTCAGAAAGCCATGTGTGTATAGACTATCCTGTCACAAAATGCGGCGAAAATCCTGCATGACGGGAATAGTTTGGTGGTGTTTAAATGTTTACATTCGGAGAGCAGCAATTACAGCAGATCTTTCAGTCTATAATATTGTACTATAATATTGCAGTGATATTAACATACTGTAAACTTAGTAACTAAATCATTTTGACTGAGGTATGTCTTTAAAAACTGAAAGAGCATTGCTGACAATACGAAGTAACTTTGCCATCTGAATGAACAAACAAAGGGCACTGCTCTCACACACACTTACCAAATCTGTAGAGACAGGACAATCAAACTGGAACTGTGCCTTTTTTTTAAAGGAGACGAGCGGCAAATCCAGATTTCTTTTACTTTTACTTGTTTTGGCAACACAACGTGGCGTCTCTCTGTCGTCTTCGAAGCTATCATGCATATTAATGAAGTTGCACCGCATAAACAATAGAGCGTGCTGATTGGTTTAAACAAAGTCTTTCTCATGAGTTAATGCCACACACTCAAAGACGTCACAATGTTCTCGCAGGTTCAGACAGCCACTCTCCACACTGGATTTACACGCAAGTATCTCATGGCCATGAAGCAGCTTCAAAAATTCATTTCAAACCGGAAGAACGAATTTGCTCAAAATAACGTAAAAACAACCAATTTTCCCTTTTTAGTGAAATATATGTGTCCTAATAGTGTTTATAGCAGCGTGGGACACATATATGACTGTCAACAGCTCAAAAAAATGTGTTTTTGTGTTTCGTGACCCTTTAAGCACTTTACTGTGACTTGAATGTGTCCTTAATGAACAAAATTATTTATTTCTGTTACAAAACAGTAACTACTACTTGTTAGTGGCATGATTTGCATTATCTGGCAGTAAGCACAAAAGACTTGGCTTTGCCCAGTGGTAAAACAGCAGAAGACTTGAAACAGACTGTGAAGAAACTTTAATGAATGAATTATATTCTTCATTCATTTCTCTTCAAAATACACTTGTAAACACAGCATTGAAGCTGGTGACCGCAGATGCAGGGAAAGTCCCTTTGATTGGCATTGGGTGACACTCGCCACCCAGTGCAGGTCGACCCTGTAGAGTCTAGCTTGGTAGTGCTGATGACAATTCCCGTATGTTTTTCTTGTGTGAAGTCTCTCTTTATGAGAAACAGCTTTTCTCTTGCGCGTTTCGTGGGAAAAGGATCCAGATTCCACTTCACAGAGAGTGCGTGTGGTGAGGAAGCACGCGTTTCATCGTTACTCCGATCAGTTCGATTTAATGGAATATTATTATAATTCTTTTCTGCTCAAAGTGCTGCAACACCAACATAATGAAGTCATAAATTACTCTCCATTTTTTTAGGGGCGAGACAAAAAAAAGATGACTTTCATCTAATTTCACCTCAATGAAATAAAGATGGAAACTTTTGCTCTCATTGTGCCAGTAGCAATGGCTTTCTAAAAAACTAGCAGAGAGCGAAACACAGTCCCTTGACAAGATGACTGGGTTTTTGCCAAGAAGAAAGTGGTGAAAAATCCATTCTGCCTACCTGGGGGTCAGATGCAGTTAGCTCCATACTTTGATCAACAGTAAAGAAAAGTACTTTCCCTCATTTTAAATGTCCGAGCAGCAGCTGTAGAGGGATTCTATTTACATATTAAGGAAAACAGGACGAAAGGATGGAGAGACGGAAGGTTGTGTTACAGACCGAGGCTCCAAATGGAAGCGTTTTACTGAACTGATTCTGTTGGGCTACTTTCAACACCAATCAGCATTATAGTGTTAAAAGAGCTCGAAAGCGCACACACACACACTCAAAAGCACACACATACAGTACATGCACAATTCTGTTCACAGTTTGCTGTAGGCTACACAAACATACAAAAGCTGTTTGTTGTACATTTCTATACACACAATCATTCAAAACATTCCTTCTCAAAACATTCACACAACACTCCGTGCCCATTATTTCATCCACAGTTTCATCCGGCATGTCAACAGGCTTTGGATAGATCTCACTGGAAAAGTATTTTTGGTGCTTTCACTTGACCGTAGCTCCAAGAGCAGCAGCAAATGTTTTATTTTAAGGAAGGAAATAACAGGATGTGTTTCTTTTCCAGGTCGAAGAAGTAACAAGGTGCACCAGACAGCTTTTTGGGAACGTTTGCAGTCCGCTTAATTCAGAAAGTGTCCGTGGCACATCTGATATGCATTACCGTTCGCTGGAGTCCCCGATGCTGTATAATCGCTGAAGGCCGCAGGTGTGAGCGGGTGTGCAGCTCAAAAGAGTAAACAATATACTGTGTGGTCATAAACAGTGGACGCTATTTAGACGTGTTCAGAGCACATCTCTCATCTCTAAAACTCAGACTGCTGAATGCATCAGGTGCCCAAACCGACAGCAGCGAGTTTAACTCTTTGATTTAGGTTTATTTAGTTTAAGCGGCCTTGCTTGTCATTTTTCTAACGCATAGTTATGGCCACACACAAGGGTTGCCTTGATTTAAAACCAAAAAAAAAAAGGCTATTAGAAAAACATGCCTCGCACATTTTTGCAAAACTTCAAAAGCGTACCTCTACGCATAATCTGACGCTGATTTCAGCTGAAATAAATATTAGAGGCAGAAAAACACTCACAGTTTTTATTCTTTTTTACTCGTTTCTGCATAGTTCCTTTCACATTGTCAACAATAAAATTATACTTATTATGATTAATTAATCATACCTGTTAATTTATTATTAAATATTGATAAGTAAAGTTTTCAGACAAATTATGTTGTGCTTATGTTGTATGTACAATATGTAGCTCTATGCAAACAAGTTGGAATCTTGTGATTATGGTAAGAATTGGTTTGAATGACCATTTATTTATCCATGATTGGCCTAACCTAGTTTATGTATAGACAAAAACACACTGTGCAAAATATTGTTTGATTATTGTTATCAGACAAATCCGCCACAAACAATATTGAAAATATATTTTTGCATACTGCACACCACTCAAAACGCTTAAAGGGTCAGTTCACCCACAAATGAAATGACCTCATCAATTACTCTCTCTACTGTGGTTTCTTTCTACTTTTGGAAGGAAAAAAAATGGAAGTCAATGGGTGCCAGCTACCAGCATTTTTTAAAATATCTTCCTTTGTGTTCAACAGAAGAAAGAAACACAAATAGATTTTGAAAAAGTAAAGGATGAGTAAATAACAATGACAGAATTTAGATTTTTGGGTAAACCATTCCTTTAAGAACATGATTTGTAAACTTAAATGATAGTTTTTGTAAAGTAGTTAGGTCATTTGGTAGCTCTCTTGGTGAAGTTTATTTATAAACTAATTTCGCGCGGATCACATGCTTATGATTGATCACAGCTGGACCACTTATCAGACGATTTCTAAGTCACCATAAATAACCAAAGTTTCATACCACAGTCTTCGTTTTGAAGAATCCAACCCTACTCCTCCTCCTTCCCTTAGATTGAGTGACATGGTGGCCCAGTGGTTAGCACTGTTGCCTCACAGCAAGAACGCCACTGGTTCTAGTCCTTACCAGGCCAGCTGACGTTTCTGTGCAGAGTTTGCATGTTCTCCCCATGCTTGCGTGGGTTTCCCCCAGGTCCCCTGGTTTCCTCCCACCATCCAAAAACATGCTCCTAAGCAGTTATCTCTTCATAGCAATACCTAATTAATTGCTCTTTACTTTAACTACAAACAGCAGGGGAGTTCTTGAGATCTACCTGAGATCGGACTTCCCTTTCGCCCTACAAATGGAAGGTAGCCCAGGCTCGAGGATCTTATGAGCTCAGGGCTCTCTCCCGAGACAGCATGCCAAACACGCTTTATAACCAATCATCACCTAAGTGTGAACTCTTGAATTACAGTGTTTCACTGTTGCAGGGCATGAAAAATACAGTATGAATCCCTTAAAAAGTCATTCATTCATTCATTTTCTTTTCGGCTTAGTCCCTTTTTTAATCTGGGGTCGCCAGAGCAGAATAAACTGCCAACTTATCCAGCATATGTTTTACACAGCGAAAGCCCTTCCAGCTGCAACCCATCAATGGGAAACATCCATACACTCTCATTCACGCACATACACTTCGGTCAATTTAGCTTACCCAATTCACCTTTACGACATTTTTTTTTTTTATGTGCTATAGGTGATTGTCTCCAGAACAAAAACTTAGGTTGAAAGTTTCTTCACATCCTGATATCAATCATTAAATTATTGCCAAGTGTGCTTCACACAAACAAGGAATTTGTTTTGGCTACAGAAGCTTCCAGTGTACATAAAGTGACAAGTGACAACACAAAAAGAATATGAAAAAGACGATAAACATTAAACAGAGATGCAGTTAGTCAAAGGATCTGAATGTTGAGTTGTATGCACAGATTGTTATAAATATACACGTTATAAGGTGCTGTGTACAAATGCGTGTGAGGAAGTATTGCATTGTATATTGTTATAAGGTGCTGTGTACAAGTGCGTATGAGAAAGTATTGCTCAATTATTGCACAGTAGGGGAATATTTAACTTTCATAGTGTTTTAAAAACCACAGATTGACCCACAAACCCCCTTCCCTAAACCCAACCGCAGTGTTCTAAAAAGCAATTCAGAAAAAGAAAAGCCCTCACGACAGCCTGATTTTACCACATTTCAGATTTTACCACATTCACACCCTGTTATTTACTTGTTTATTTTAATTTTTTTGGCTTTTGTCTTACCTGCTTTCTGGTACTGTTCTTCACCAGACTCAAACCCCGTTGTGGTGGTCAACTCCCCTCTGCGTCTCAAGTTCCCCGGCGTATATGTTGAGCTACCGGACAAACTGGTAACAGTGGAAAAGCCCTCCACATGGAGGTAAGCGCTCAACTGTAAGCGAGAAAAGAAACGCCATCATACCACTCCATAGCATTTGTTTTAAGACGAAATGCAGCCATACATAGCTCTGGCTTCATAATTCATGAACTTTAGAAACTTATATAGGGCTACATTTTCAGAATGAGCCTATGATGTCCAAAATACATGTCTGAACCAACTTTATAAAACATTGTCACTGTCACATTTATTTGTTTCTGAGAAAACACTCTTTATCGCCACTCATTAGACATCTCACTTTGAAACTGCCCTTTAAAAAAAAGGCATAATATAAATTGTGCAAAAAAATGTCATCACAGGCACGTATTTTTCATGAGCTCATAAGCAAAGCCTGGTGACAGCACTTCTCCGTATTTGGCTGTGTATCGCCTAGCTTCAACAGCATGATTGAGTTATTTTCTGGAACAATAGCAGAGGATAATCTGTGTGTCCTTCACATTCATCTCAGAGTCCCATTCAAAGGAGGAATTCTCTTTTTCTCTCACTGGATGTGTGTGTATTTCACTCTCTCTCTCTCTCTCTCTCTCTCTCTCTCTTTCTTTTCCTCCTCATCTGTTCTACATTTTCTTCTAATTGCCATTTTTCAAGTTACAGTCATCTGTTATTGTTAGGGTTAAAAATGTCAATCACACAAGTACCAGAGTTCTGCGTGTGTATGTGTGTGGCTGAAATGTCTTGTTTCCATCTTGTTTCCACTCAGACATGTGGAGATGTGGCAGATGTGTCCTGTTTTTGTTTCAAGGTGATGTTGGTGTAAGAAAAGGCCCTTGCTAGCTTGTGGTTTTGCTAGTACATGATTTGAGCAATAGCGTCACCTTTTATTTCTTTATGAAGTCACAACTTTAACTAAAAAAACTGAAGGAAAGGTGTTTTGTGTTTCACTTGGAGGTCTAAGAAATTCAAAGTGCACCTTTATGAATGCGAATGGATTAATAATTGTACAAAAATGCTTGAAATAAGAAATTAGGTATAGAGAAACTTCTACCGTGTCCATATGATTTTCAGCCTGGTGTTATTTTTAGTAAAAGATAACAACTTATTTTTATCTTCCCGTCTGTTTCTTTCTCAGCACGTTTCTGCAGGTTATGGGAAGCATGTGTGGTTGAGGCAGATATGTTACTGGGATTCATTTAGCCATGTAAGTGTTACTAATCAGATCCTGACTACTTTTGTTTTTCTTTTCTTCTTCCTTTCCCCTCTCATTTTTTTCTTCTCCATTTTGGTGGGATGATGCCAGCTTCCTTTTCCTCTCGCCATGTCGGACCATCAATGGGATCAAAATAGACCAGGAAAAGCTTATTAAATGGTTAAGGATATTATGTTTATTCGTTCGAATCAGAGCTGGTGAATAAGGTTCCAATATTGTGGGTCTGAAAAAAGGGTCTCTCTTTAAATCAAACCTTTTTTAAGCTAGAAAAATTATTATTATTATTATTTTTATTATTTTTTATGTGTTTATTTCTATTTTCCGTTTTGTTTGTCACTTGTAATAACAGAGGTTGATGTCCTGAAACTGTCCCAGTTTCACAACATGTATTCTAGTGTCCCTACACTTCTCTAAAACAAAAAATGTAAATACAGTATGCACCCAATTTCAATGATGGCCTCATAAAGATCTTGCATTACATGTCAAAGCAGCTTAACATAGAAGTTCTAGTAAATTGAAACTGCTTCAGTCCAGTTTTCAGAGTTCAGTTTAGTTCATTTCAGTGTGGTTTAATTTTCACTGCTGAAAGTCCAAACACTGAAGAGCAAATCTATTGATGCGCAGCTCCACAAACCAAACCAAGCAAGTCAGTGCTAAGGAACAAAACCTTGAGAGAAACCAGGCTCGAACCCCCCCCCCCCCCCCCCCCCCCCCCCGCACAGTGCCGAAATACAGCCAGATCGCACTGCTACAAGTGTGATATTGCTCATTTGTAATTCTAAATTACATGTACATTTGTGTATTAATTTAAAAGAATCTGGTCACAATATCGCATGTCCTAATAAGTAGCAAGAATAAAAAAAATGAAATTGTCTAATTTTATCCCACAACATACATTGCTACATACATCTGACTCCACAAAAATCAGGCAACCATCGAATGTTCTCCTCAGTGCTCCCTGGGAAATGCTGCTTGCGGGACACCCACGCAATCAGGATGCTCATTTCATGCTGTTCATGCAATGGGATTTATTCATACATTGTGTTTTTTCCCCTCTTTCTTCCATTAAAGCTTGCTTCTAAACTACAAGTCAGAAATCCAACCCTCTTTCTGTGAGTCGGCCTCCTGGAACAGTCACTGGAAATGACACCTGCGACACAGACGCGATGGCTATAAAATGACAAATTCGACGAGGGGAAGGAGAAAGAGAGGGAATGAAAGAAAGAGCAGGGGAGGGGGGAAAGTATGCGATGGGAGAGCAGGGCTTTCTCAGCACTGGTAGGAGCAGATGGTGAGCACATTTTGCACATCATTTGTGAATGATTTCAAAATCTATTTATCTATTCCAAAGAGATCGCTGGAATCCCCATCTGCCTGTCTTTTTTCTCCTCTCTCCTATAATCGTTTCCATCCCTTCATCCTAAAACGGAGAAGAAGAGGAGGAGGATTCTGGCTCGGCGAGAGAGAGAGACAGAAGACAGAGAAAAAAGGGGCCTCCATCATAAAGAATGTAATACTGCCACTGTTGAACATCAGCAGGGAGCTGCAGGCAGAAGCCCTTCAGAGTGAGTGATTGACTTTAATGTAAATCACAGGTCTGACAGACCACAGCACAACAGGAACGCTCCAATCTCCATGTGTGTCTGAGCATATGTAAATACCCATGAAACCTGTACATAAACATGCCACTTTGCTTTTAAGAAGCCCTCCATAAACACACTCACCCACGGGCGCGCTAACCTGCTTTACGGTCCTGTGGAGTGCTTTGAAATGTGCATATTTTTTGTTCCATGTTTGACATAATTTCAACTGAAACTTGAAGAAAGGACGGAATATAAAGTAGCTCCTCCCCTTTTTGAAAAACAGCCAATAGAGTTAAATTTTTATCACAGCTCTGCCAGTGAGAGTGGATAAGCTTAAACCAAGTGCTAACATCTTGTTCTCCCGTCATGAATCTAGAAGTAACTGAAACTGCAATTCATCGATATTCCACTAGGGCTGGCTCCATAATAGAGCACATTTCTAATGATCCCAATGTTAAAATGGCCAACTTTACAGTAGAAAAAAAGGTGTTTACAGACTGGTACAAAACACAATTTGGTGTATATAGCTAATATTACACTTCATGACAACTGTGAGCAGGCGTTTTTTTTTTTTTATAACTCTTCCGTTTTATTTATATTAAGGTATTTTAAGTCTTCATAATTAAGGGATTGGCCACTTAAGTGGTCTCGCTGGTCATTGTCACGTCATTCTGGCTGATTAGCCACTGAACTCAGCATATACATTATATTTTTGTTTTATTTTATGTGGCTTTACACAGTCAATTGTCTTTTGGAATTTTTTCTTACAATTATCAGATGATATGGCATGTTGTGCACTTAATTGTGCTCACAATCCATTCAAGTGGCCTCCATTTCCCCAGCCTGATCTCATGAGGAAACATAAGTATT
Organism: Danio kyathit; assembly: GCA_903798195.1. Taxonomy (NCBI): domain Eukaryota; kingdom Metazoa; phylum Chordata; class Actinopteri; order Cypriniformes; family Danionidae; genus Danio; species Danio kyathit. The sequence continues at coordinate 37,705,286 of LR812531.1, read as the reverse complement.
TTATGTTTTGTCAGTTTAGTGGCTAATTCGCACGAATTCGTACGAGTTGAGTACGATTTTAAAAAGGAGGCGTGGCACCCAACCCCGCCCCTAAACCCAACCGTCACTGGGTGATGGGCAAATTGTACTAAATTGTATGAAGTAGATCATACGAATTCATACGAATTAGCCACTAAATTAAAAAGTTACGAATTGCCGTGAGATTGCGTTGATTTCCCAGGTGAGTGCAATTCTCATATACATATATACCATATCTATAAATGTATTTGTTTTATTTAAGATAATTGATCATGTATAATGTTCTTTAGACATGTAATGCACTCCAGAATCTGACAGATTAATTAGCTGTAGGCTATAGAACAGTCATCTGAATTGTTGTCATACATTGTTATGCCTGGATTTCATAAATAGCTTTGCATTTACTAACACAGACTATATTTGAAGTATTTGTAAGTAGTTACCATTTTCCTCCTGTAGAAAAAAGAACAATGCTTAGTGGCTCAATGTATTACAACAGTGTTTTTTAACGGCTAAACACTTTATTGATATAGTATACAGCCAAGCACATGTGGTCAGAACACAAACGAATTGCAGGTAATGAAGTATTAAGGCTGATTTATACTTCTGCGTCAAGCTCACGTGTATGCATCTGCTCAGCTTTTGCGCTGGTGCATAGGCCCTCACCGTGGCTGGCGCCGACACTGACGTGCACCTCTCAAAAAATTTAACTACATGTCACAACGACGAGTGCGTGTTTACAAGTGTCGAGTCCCATGAAGAAGCTCCAGATGGAAACTTTTGTTTTGTGTTTACCTTATGATTAAAGGTGTTGCACGTCTGCTGGTTCCCGCCTCTGAATAAGTCAGTTTTAGCTACTTGTAGTGAAGAAACTCGACACAAAGGAACATAAAAACCTACTGCTAGCTAGCATTAGGTAGCACTAGGAAGTGTTATTGCAGAGCAACACAAACAGTACGCAGAAGTATAAATGCACGACTACGCGCAAGGCAGGCGCCGTAGGTCACACCGATCACTCAATGCAGAAGTATAAATCAACCTTTAAGCGTTTCTGCCAAAGAAAAGCCTGGCTGCGTCCAAAACCGCCTACTGCTCAGTAGGTACTGCATTTGAATTTAAACATACTACTCAGCCGGTAGAAAAATACGTTCTATACAGTATGAATGTGAGTAGTATGAATGGAATTCGTACATACTACATCCACCATTTTGTCATGGTCATGTGACCTACCTGCATCAGTTTCACTCGCTTCACTCCCATTCATGAATTCTCTCATGGGGCATCATGGTATAGTGCAGTGTGCATGGGATGCACACTTCAGAATCTCGTCGGAAGCAGTAGGTGATCCGGGTACTTCTCGCATACTGATTTTCGAATTCTATGACTTTGGACATAATACTCGGCTCACATACTGATTTTAGCGTACTATATAGTATGGAAGTAGGCAGTTTCGGACCCTGTCTAAGCAAAATGCTAGCAGGCATCTGTAGCTCCGCTCATGCGCTGCCTCTTTGCCCTTTTTTGGTTACGTCACGGTCGGTGCGATGACGCATACACAAAATGGTTTGCCACGCCCACTCGCAGCTTCATTTCCGCTCTTAAGAAACCTATAGGTGACGTCATGGATACTACGTCCATATTTTTTAGTCTATGGCTTAAATGCATCAAATAAAATGCAAATGAGAAGCATCTTGAAGGGAGTAGGACATTCTAGATTCTAGATTCTAGAGAGCATTTGATTGGTCAGAGGATTTGATGAATCTGATCCATTTAGGTGGAAGTGACAAACTGCAAGCTTTGGATGTTAATATCTTCTAAATGCAAATTTTGCAACTATATTGGAGCACACCAACATATAGATATCCTTGAGACTAACATACTGATACTAACATCTAAAAAACGTTATTTTGATTTCACGGGTACTTTAAGTCTCCATTATGTTTCCGTGCAGCTACATGTGTCTATCGAATTAAAGGCACTTTGTCATCAAAACGACCTGCAGATATTCCGAGTCAGATATCGCTAAGCATCCTGAACAGGAACAAATCATGGTTAGTGATTATGTTTGGACGCGCGTGTGTTTGTTTTGATTGGTCACTCTAGCGTGCTGGCATCTGAGCATGACTTTTCATCTTACGCACAGCGTCTGTGCTTTACAAATAATGCTCGCCTAGCGCATCCATCAGCAAGAGCTGTGCTGCTGTAATGTTTTGTACAGATTGAGCGTCTTTGAACTGGTCTTCAGCATGGAGGAAAAACTATTAGCAAAACAGTGAGAGGAAAGCCTGTGCTAGGCTGTCCACACAGCGAGGCGCAAGGTTATAAATCTCCCCTTTATTCAAGAGCCCAAGCTTTGGTGTTAAAACCCAGGGAAACGGCAGCAGATCTAAAGAGGACTCTGTAGAAATGGACAGCCATCAATTGCTTCTCTATGAGTTTGGAAGGAGAGAAACGGAGCGATCGATCAAGCTCCTGTTGATCGTACTGACAGATATTTCCCACTCCCGGGACATTAAATGCATGAGTGGTTTGATATAGCAGATTCCAGGATTGCGGCCCCTTGCAGGTTCCTCTGTAGGGTCTGCGGATGGGCTTTGTCTGCTCTGAAGGCCACATGTGCAGTGTTTGTATCTGTACATCCTCCGCTTGTCACTTTATAACCCATAACAAAATTATTACAACTCCTGACACTTAATTATCCTGATTTAATATCCTGTGGTCTCTGATGAGACTGGTTACTTTAACTGCCAGGGAAGCGCAAGCTCATGTTTCAGATGACACCATTTCCTGTGTGAGCATCCACAGATGATGAAACGCTCATCGTATGACCTTCTCTAAAAACAGACACGACGATAATCAGAATTATAGCAAAGAGGTCAGCACTATATCCAGAAGAAGCACCTGTAAATTTGAAGACCAAAAGCACTTGCAATGCATTTAGCGAGAATCCCTTTGCAGCTTCAGAGTGTCATGTTCAGCTCTTTCTTTTTTTTTCAGTTCTAAGCTGCCGAAATATATTTTTCCAAGAGTTATGTTCCTGTCCTTGAGAAACAGAGCCACTACAAAGGCTAAAAATGAGTAGGAGAGAAAAAAAAAAGCGAAATGAAACGCTGAAACATACGGGAGTCCACTGAGCACAAAAGACGCCAGCGATTTAATGGGTTCCATATCGGAATTTCTCCGACTGCCAATCACAGAACAAAATGACATCATTTTAAACTCTGTTACACAACAAACATGTATTCAAGCAAATAATCTAATATAGGAATCATTGTTGGCGCACACAAGACAATTGATGTGTTCCATATCAGATTTTCATTATAGTACAGAACCAGCATTTGATTGACAGCTGTAATTTGACTTGTGTAGGAATGTCTTTACTTCGTGGAAAAGATGGGTTTGCATGTTGAGGTTTAAACCATGCTAACATGTGTAAGAGCATATTCAGATTTTCCTTGTGAATCTACACTACCAGTCAGTAGGATTTTTAAATGTTTTAAAATAAGCTTATCCTGCTCACCAAGGCTGCATTTATTTCATCAAAAATACAGTACAAATTGTGAATGTTATTGCACTATAAAATAAAGGTTCAAAAGTATTTTATAATTGAATTTAATAATTTATTCCAGTGAATATAATAATGAATTTTCATTTCATTCAGAAATTACTTTAATATTAATTATTATTATTATTATTATTATTTATTTTATTTTAATTTTTTTTAATAATGTTATTATTAATGGTAATAGTAATAAAAGCAATAATGACTGGAGTAATAATTTCATTTGAAGCAATTTTGAAGTAATTCTTTTACATTTAATAAATGCCGCCTTGATGAATATAATAATTTTATTTAAATTATGAAATAAAATTAATAATAATAATAATAATAATAATAATAATAATAACAATAATAATAATAATAATAATAATAATAAAAAACTGACCCCAGACTTTTGATCGGTAGTGTACATGTTATCAAACAAACAAAATAATGGCCTATGGAGCTGAAAACTTGACATAAAATAACTTATCTTTTATTTAATATTTACAATCAAAATCCAATCAAAATTACCTGTTTGGTACACAAAGCTTTAGCAGTTCTCTCATATAATACATCCACTAAATAATTTCCCAGTTATATTGAACATACATTATCTAAACATTTGCATATTTTCAGTAATATTACTGAAATTAATGTAAAAGTGGAGTAAATGTATGTTTGCACAAATAAATTAAATCGAATAATGGGCTAGTCAAAAATTGAATGATGGACTATCAAAATATTTAGTTATGATGAAATTGTTTTTATAGACATTACAATATGATTTTATAACATAATGTGTGCTAAAACTGCTTTGAAATGAAGTGTATTGTGAGAAGTGCCACAAAAATACATATGATTTGAATTGATTTGATAAGTTTAAAGATGGGATGCCCCATTACAGAAGTAATTTTATATACATAAAAAACACGCTGAATACAAGTAAAGCATACACTTGAATGTTTCACATAACCTCTTTAAAAATAAATGCCAAAATATGTTACATTTAACATAACAAATGTAACAGTACATTTATTCTGAACTCTACTATTAAAATATAAAAGATCAAACTACATTGTTTAAAGCACCTATGATGAAAATCATCTTTTGTAAGCTGTTTGGACAGAACTGTGTGTAGGTATAGTGTGTCCACAGTCATATTGGAGCGTTATAAAGACAATAAGTCTCCTTTTTAATTTTCAGACGTTAAACATGGACTTAAATCAGGCTTATTTTGTACATTAACATAATGGATGTCAGCAGTGTATATTAACGTGTATCCTGTCACATTTGCCGTGCAAAAACAGGGCAAAGCTGTGTTGCTCATCGTTGCAGAAAGGCTTGAATTAACTACACAACAAATACATTAAAAAAACTGTGGAAAAGGCCTTACTGTAGTAAGGGAAATTTGCCTCATTCTTGTCTGTCACTGTGCTGTTTATCTATGTGAAGACTACACGTATCAGAGCAATAGTGAGCAATCTCAATGCCTCTGACACATGTGGGAATGGTGGTGGGGAGAACCAACTCATTTGCATTAAAGGCACAAGCAACAAAAACAGCTTTAGTGTCAGGTATAATAAGGTATTAAGGTATAATAAACAATCTGATGGGTGTTTTGAGCTGAAACTTTACAGACACATTTTGGAGTCACAAAGACTTAAATCTTGAAAAAAGGGATAAAATAGGTGCCCTTTAAAATTTTAAATGCTTAACTACGATGGCCGAGAAAGCTTAACATGCTGCAATTTAAGAAAGCACATGCAATTGCAAAAAACACCAGCAAAAAAAGAAACGATCTTCATCAATTTGACAGCACACGTGTTGCAAATTGGTCACAACACAAACAACTTAAGAAACGCTCTGCAAATTGGTCACAACACTTGCAAATATCCACGTAACACAACGGAAATGTTTCAAGGGGACCCAAAAACATGATGGGCCCTGCTGAGATATGGATGTGTTATTATGTCGTGTAATCAGGATATTAAAATAAACGAAAAACAACTCAATTTTCAAAGACCAATCACTTCACTGAGCAACAGTCATGGCATAATAACACATCCATATCTCAGCAGGGTCTGTCATGTTTTTGGGTCCCCTTGAAACATTTCCGTTGTGTTACGTGGATATTTGCAAGTGTTGTGACCAATTTTTGCAATTGCATGTGCTTTCTTAAATTGCATCGTGTTAAGCTCTCTCGGCCACCGTACTTAACACACGTGACGGCTTAAAACCTGATAAATTGAAGGATAGTGTCAAATTATACAAAAAAATAATTACAGTTAAAAATCAGATTGGACTGTGATTATATGGAATTCAGTTCAATTATCATTTATTTTTTAGTGTTTTGAAGTAGCTTTACAAAAAAGCATGTTTTTACGTTACAAATAAGAGAAAATAATACACGATTTAATTATTTTTATTCTTAATATTTATAATAATTTTTTATAAAAAAAAAATAAAAATAAGACATTGTGCGGAAAGTCAGTGGGGTTCAACAATTTTGACTTTCATTGATTAGATAAAACAGTATACAATATAATATAATACAATATAATTTTGTGACTAAATAAAGTAATACAGGCATGAATGTCATGAGGGGAGTATATGCTGATGCATTTTAAATTTTGGAGCAAGCGACTTTAAAAGAACCATTACTTTCAACACCATCACCTTCATCAGCATGTCTAAGTTAATGGTAAACCCACACTCATAAGTGTGTAAAGTGCAAGTGGGCTTCCAAATAACAGGTGATTTCACAGAGCGCCCCGCCATCTGTAGTCTTGTGCAATGAAGTGTTTATTACGTCAGCACTTTGAAGTCAGACCACCAGAAAACCTTCCTCTGCGCTTTTCTTTCATGCCAGTGTGGACTCAACAACTGGTTGGAAATTGCAAAAGCTGATACAAATAGCAGCTTTTGTGGCGGCTCCCATGCAACATCATCCAAAAGTCAATTTGTGATGTGCAGGTGGTTCAAATTGAAATGTAATCAGCCTAGACTTTATTGCAATGGGCATTAGAAACCATTCTATAAAAAAATTAAATGGCATTATTTAAATCTTCCAGTGCAGTTGTGCAAATTGCAGGCGTTGAAAGCTTATATGATTATATAACCTTATTATTTTATTCGGAGCCACCTGGAGCGAATAGACACCCAGCAAAACTTTAATTTACAATTACTTACAGTAAATTAAAATAAAAATATATCTGCCGGACCACCCTAGCCACTTAAATCAAACCATATGCTCATATATTGCTTTAAGATCAAATGTAAAGGCCGTGATTTAGCAATCAGTCCCCTAAATTTCTCCAGAGAGCCGTTTTCACCCAATAATGCAACTGGGCTGTGGTTCAGGATGAACACCCCTCTAAGGAATGCTGGGAAATGCAGTGCGCTCTGGTTAAGGAAAGGAAGAATGAAGCACAAGTACTGTAGGTGTTTTCATTGGAAAGTTCCAAACACGGTTACATAGGTTATGTTCGTAAGGCATCAGAAAAGTTCAGCTTCTTTCTTTCTGGCAAGTTTTAACGCTTCGAGACTGCCAGATTTTCTGCGATTTATTCTGGGTTTTTATACCCTGAGGGACTCGAAAAACAAATTTGATTATCTAAATTGTAATGACAGACTTCACATGAGTAAATAAATAAATGCAGGGGAAACGTTCATAGCATTATCTCATGGTATTTAATTTTAGCCAGATGCTCAGAGAACAAGCAGAATCTGTCTGACAGTGAACTTGTAAATATCAATCAGCTGGGCCAAAATAAAACCCAATCGTGTGTGTGTGTATTGCTGTAACCTCTTTATCTTTAATACATTAGAATGTGTGCTGAGCAAAATAATCACTATCACACATATTTTACCATGATTTACTAAAGTGACCAACTAAAATGTCTTTTGGTGTAACATTAGCTTATATGCCAAATTTTCTCAGGTACAGTTGAAGTCAGAATTATTAGCCCCCCTGAATTATTAGCACCCCTGTTTATTTTTTTCCCCAATTTCTGTTTACCAGAGAGAATTTTTTCAACACATTTCTAAACATAATAGTTTTAATAACTCATCTCTAATAACTGATTTATTTTATCTTTGTCATGATGACAGTAAATAATATTTTATTAGATATTTTTCAAGACACTTCTATACAGCTTAAAGTGACATTTAAAGGCTTAACTAGGTTAATTAGGTTAACTAGGCAGGTTAGGGTAATTAGGCAAGTTATTGTATAACAATGGTTATTTCTGTAGAGTATCGAAAAAACAAGCTTAAAGGGGCTAATGATTTTGACCTTAAAATGTTTTTTAAAAAATTAAAAACTGCTTTTATTCTAGCCGAAATAAAACAAATAAGACTTTCTCCAGATGAAAAAAATATTATCAGACATACTGTGAAAATTTCCTTGCTCTGTTAAACATCATTTGGGAAATATTTAAAAAGAAATTTAAAGGGGGCCAATAATTCTGACTTAAGCTGTACAGTATATTTAGAACAAAAAAATAATTTGATGTTTCTGTTTAAGGATCATAGGCAGCCTCAAATACTAATTACTTGTCATTTTGAATCTTTACATAATAATTTGTCTATATTTGTACATGCTAATTTTTTATGCAATCTTTATTGACCAATATTTTCAGCTCAAATTTATTGATTATATTAGCTGATTATATTATTAAATAATTAATAAACCAATTTTCAAATATGTGTAAGAATAATCTAGATCAGTGGTACGCGTGTCCTTCTAGTGGTACACGGAAGAATCACTGAATAATAAAATAATAAAATGAACATACTTTTAACTTTTTTTGATAACACTGAGACTCATGTGACCAGACAGCATTGGCTGTTCCCTGAAGCTTACTATTACACCGGTGTGCTTAGAATGTTTACTTTAGTGCATCGCGCCATCAGATGTTAAAAATCAATCCGCTTGGCACAGAGCCAGAGGAAGAGGTGTGCGGCGCTTGCGATGCAGATACACACGCACTAGAAAAGCCCTTCTGCAGACCAGTCCTGTTGTGTTGGCATTTCAGTTACTGCAAACTCAGGAATTTCCCCATGCTAAAAAATATTATGCTAAAATAATTATTACAAATGTGTTCAAATGTGTGCTCGTAGTTGTGTAAAATAATGTGTGTTTTCGATATATAAATTTATAATTGTTTTGTAAAGCAGCATGACTGTCGGTTTAGTTTGTTACCTCAGATTTAGGCTAATTATTTGGATGTGATTCAAATTGCACGAGACACAGAACATAGACTCAAGCAACTTTGCCATGCTTAAAGCTTAGAGGTAAAATATAATTAAAGTTAGTCTCCGCACAGACAGAGGAACCGCGAACCATATCCGAGTTTGCTTGAAAACAGTGGTCCGTGCGCGGTTAACGCAAACTTCTCACCAAAATCATGGAAATACCGCACGTATGAATTATATTCATCAGGTCCAAGCAACATTTCCAAATTTTAATAAATAGGCATTCATACTTTACAAGTACAGCAGTTTTCTTTTTACTTTTAAGAAGTGCCATTTTTAATTAACTTTTAAAAGCACATTTTAATTTAAACTGTGATGTTTTTTTTGTTTTAGTTTTTTTTTTTTTTTTTTTCGCAAGCACAGTTAATGATCAAACTATTTATAATGTTTAAAGTGGCTGACAATAATATTCATAATAATAAGAATTAATCTGCCTCGTTTTTGAACTGTGCAGAGCTGTAGCTGCTTAATTAGGCCTACGCTGCTGTATTTCAATGCCGGTCATTATGGTGGTACGTGGAGAGACAATTTTTTTCTGAGGTGGTACTTGGTGAAAAAAGTTTGAAAACCACTGATCTAGATAAATCTTAATAATGATCATATTAGATGATCTATGATGTTGGTTTGCACTGCAGTGGAGAGATCAACATGTAAATTCAGCAACTTTTCACAAAATATTCAAAAGTAAGTGGCTGTTTAACTGGGAGAATAATAAAGTAAACATTCTAGTTATCTCAATTGTGTGTATCTGTTGTGAATAAAACCCATCGTTAGATTAACACATTTAGTTTTTCGGAAAGTGGGCCTATATCAAACCTGGAAGTATTCAGGCTGGGGTGAAATGTATTGTAATAGTGTAAATTATGTGAAAAACAATGCATTTTCCGAACCACTAAGCATGAAAGCATGTTCTAGTTTACTCCCCAAACAGAATCAAGACTTTGTGAAAGAGCATAATATAAACCCTTTAATAAATACAGAATAACTATGTTGTTTTTACTCATTCATTCATTTTCTTTTCGGATTAGTCCCCTTATTAATCTGGGGTCGCCACAGTGGAATGAACCGCCAACTTATCCATCATATGTTTTACGCAGCGGATGCCCTTCCAGCTGCAACCTATCTCTGGGAAACATCCATACACACCCATTCACACATATACACTATGGACAATTTAGCCTACCCAATTCACCTGTAGCGCATGTCTTTGGACTGTGGGGGAAACCGGAGCACCCGGAGGAAACCCACGCGAACGCAGGGAGAACATGCAAACTCCACACAGAAATGCCAACTGACCCAGCCGAGGCTCAAACCAGCTACCTTCTTGCTGTAAGGCGACAGCACTACCTACGTCGCCTTGTTGTTTTTATTTTCTCTTAAATACAGTACAGTATATCTATTAAACAGAATAATGAAACATTATTTGACCAATATTTTGTCATTTTCTTATATTGCCAAAAGATATTTGGTAATTACTAAAGACAATTTATTTAGTTCATTTATTATACTGTTGTAAAATAAATTTGTTGCGGACACCAAAATGGGACATCTTGAATTTGACATATATCCATAATGTTAAGTTCAAGTTTTAAATTTCCTAAAATCAAAGTATGGTGTCTTTTATCCTTAATATCTTTCTTTGCTACTTTTAAGTGGCAAAAATCTGTATCAGTAACTTCTAACTATAACTAATTGAGGAATGAGATTTTTAATTAAGACTCTGGCATAATCTGTCTTGTTTATGATGGTTATTTTTGGTTAATTATATTAGAGCATGAGTTCAGATTTAAAACCAGTAATTTAATTACTGCATTTGCTTTTAAAAGTAGCTCAGGGAGTAGGAGTGTGACACGTGTTGAGTTGAAGTTCTATATTTGTGTGTGTTGCCTACAAAAAACCTAACATTTTTGACTTTGGGAAATAAATGATTACAAATACTATACTATACAGTATATCTGAAAATGCTTTCCGGGCTAGGGTTAGGTTTAATAAAAAATATTTTAGGTCAGTGTCCACACGAACTTAGATTTGCAAACGTGTGTAGTAGTACACATTTAACAATACACATTGATTTTAATATGTATAGAGAGTAAACATTGAGAAGTTTGGGGTCTCTGTGTGTGTGTGTGTGTGTGTGTGTGTGTGTGTGTGTGTGTGTGTGTGTGTGTGTGTGTGTGTGTGTGTGTGTGTGTGTGTGTGTGTGTGTGTGTGTGTGTGTGTGTGTGTGTGTGTGTGTGTGTGTGTGTGTTGTTTTTTAAAGTTTTGATAATCAAAGTTTTTTTAAAGTGATTGAATTGATTAAACTAGGAGGTGACAGTAAAATGTGACATGTTCTTTTTACTTTCAAGAGCAATAATTTTTTTTAAAAATCAAAATAAATGTTGAACATTTTTTTAATATAGTAAGTTCTTAAGGAAGTAAGTTTAGATAGGATCCTATCGTACACCCGGCGCAATGTGGCGCAAGGCGCGACGCAAATGTTGTTTGCTAGTTTCAGCTCGACGCAAGAGTCATTTTGACGTTTTGCACCACGCTGTTTAAATAGCAAATGCATTTACACTCATATGTGCGCCCATAGGCGTTCTGGTCTAAAAAAGGAGGTGTGTTGAGGCGCGTTGCTGGCGCGTTGCTATTTTGAGAAACTAGAATAGACTGTTTAATAGACCCGATAAGAGGATGTCTAAAGTCCAGTGCAGAGCACGTTAGTTGTGCGCCTCGCTTAAACATTGCTTGATACACACAGGATGTACAGCAATACGCAAATATCTTTACAAATAAAAAAGAATTAAAGGATTAAAATATTTAAAAAATTATTATTTTCTAGCCTACATAAATATAAAAACCACTGCCTTCATGCCTTCTTCATCTCGGAGGGGCATTTTCAGTTTATTCATGACAAATTGCTTTTGTATAATGTTATTATTAGTAGTAGTATTATTTATTATATGCATATTTATATTTGTTTATTAAAAACAAGCTTAGATCTGCCCAGCTATCAGGTATTAGACCATATGGGGCATAGCATGTGTATTTGGATATAACTCAGTTTTTTGACCCCACTTCATTATTATTGTTCATTTATTTGTTTGCTGGAATATAGAACTGAATTTAGAAATAGTTTTGAAACAAATCTTTGCACTTAACAAACAAAATGAATTATGTATAAGCTAATGGATGTCTGTGCGTACAACACGTTTTCTCATCCAGGAGAGTGAAAGTGAAAGTAAAGAATGAGGAGGCTCATTCTCTCATTCTCGCACTGTAGATGCTCTATTTAACTGTTTTCTCACTAGTGAAGCATTCCGTTTTTCCACTTACAAAGTCCACCATGTAAATAGCAAATGCGCCATGGCGCGATGCAACTGACTCTTAAAGGGAATGGGAGATGAGACTCTGATTGGTTTATTCCCAAACACACCTATAACTCAAATAAGAGAATAAGCTCAACCCTGTTAGACCATGCGCCGCGGCGCAAAGCAGAATTTCCCGTCCTTACTGCACTTTGGACTTTGCGTCTAGATCGTTAAAACAGAGCCCATTCTGTTTTATTTGAATTAGTTTTTGCATTAAATTGAATCTTGAAAAGACTGCTGTTTTCAACATTGATAATTAGGGCTGGGCGATTAATTGAAAAATAATCGAAATCGAAATTCAGAACCTATAATCAAGTTTATTGATTATTTTCCCTAATGTGTGTGGAGTCATGTGACCCCGCTCTGCTAAGGCTGATTTATACTGATTTATATCGAGAGCACAGGTATGGTCCAGCGCAATCTTCGTGCAGTCGTATACTCACGCACCTATTAAAAAATGTAACTTCACGTTGCAAAGACGCGTAGCACAAGCTCTGTGATTGGTCGGTTTGGTAGCATTGACAAGCATGGGTGGCACGGAGGGCCGCAGAACAGCAGAGAGCCAGTTGGAGTGAGTATTTGCAAGTGTGGAGTCCAGAAGAGGAGCTGATTTGTGTTTACCTTATGATTAAAGTTGCTGCACATCCGCCTGTTCCCGCCTCTGAATGAGCAAGTTTTAGCTTCTTGTACATTAATGTAACATTCAAAAAAAGCCAAACTCCCGTGAAGAAACTCGACACAGAGGAACATAAAAACCCACTGCCAGCTAGCGTTTCAGAAGTGTTACTACAGAGCAATGCAAACAGCACGCTGAATTATACCAATGCACAGCTACGCGCAAGGCAAGCGCAGTGGGTCACGCCGATCACTCAATGCAGATGTATAAATCAGCCTTTTAAGTCTGAGGCTGATTTATTCTCATGTGGCCACTTTGCAGCCACATAATCTCTGGTCAAGTAAAAAAAAATGGACCCATTCTTGAACCTTACTTTGCACTAAATTGATGATGCGATTGTAAACTGCGCTAGAGATGCCTTGAGACGACCCATTTTCCATTACATTGAAATTATTATTTACATTAAAATATTTACAGGATATGCAAGAGTTATTTTATTTAGAAGAGATGCTGCTTATTTTCTACTTTTAATATGAAAAGCAATGAAAATAATTTATTTTGTATCCAAAAGTGCAAGTTATTTATTTTCACTTTGTTATAAGAAAAGAGTGACTGTTTGTTTTAAGCAGTGTGTGTTTTAATTTCAGTTGTTTAACATTGATGTTCAATAAATAATCACAGATAGATGTGTTTTCTTCAATTATTTTAAAATCAAGTATATGCACCCTTCATTCACAAATCTCTGACTTGTAATATGTGAGCAGCATACTGTATTTACTGTACAAAACTTGTGAGTGACGTATGAAAACAAAAAATATATATATTTTTATTAAAAACATAGTCGGTCATTATTCGTAATCGTTAAAATGTTCAATTAATTGAGATTTTGATTTTAGGCCAAATCGGCCAGCCCTATTGATAATAATAAGAAGAAGAAAGGTCTCTTGAGCAGCGAATCAAAATATGAAGGTCTGTGTGAGATTAAAGATTATAGCAATGATGCTGAGAATTCAGCTTAGCGTTTACTAATATGAATTATATTTTACATTATATTAAACTAGCAAACATCTCATTTAAACTAATAATATTTCATAATATCAACTATATTTGTGATCAAATGATTGCAATCTTAGTGAGCATAGCTTAAAGAACATCATCATAAAACTGTGTAGTTTTTGCTGCATCAACAAACTGACATACTGAGTGATGCATTTAGTCACAAAATCAGAAACCTTCCCCTTGAAAGTGCTCACAGGAGACACATTTAAGACACATGCTGTAAGAAGTAATGTTTCTTAGTTGACCACATGTGATCAGCTCACCAGAGACACATTTTATTACCACGTGTAAACAAGGCTTTAGAGTATTTCTATCCCAATTGTTAAGCCTCTTGACTGCGAGGAAGTGAGAGACAGAGTGAGTGAGAGAAGTTCTCTATCGTCCATATCCAAAAAACTGGCCAAGAAAATGCCCCAAGCTAATTGTTCCTCCATCCACACGTACAACACAAACTCACTAAACAAACACAGATGCATGTAAAACAAACATGACCGTTGTTTCTATTGGCTCGTGAAGAGATAGCACTGATTTCTGCCACAGATGGAGGCTGTGTATCGGCCCGGCGCTTCACTTGGTCACGCTAAAGCTCCTTGTGTCGTGTTTGTCGGTTAGTCAGAATGGTGTGTGAGCTGGAAGCTGAGCTCGCTTTCCAAATGACTGCGTTCCCTGGAGCTTGGCAGATAAAATCTGGAATGCTTGCATTCTTAGTCCTTTCTTAAATAATTTTTTCACCTGCAGTAAATTGCATGTTATTTCCAAAAAGTATCTCTCCTATGGTTTACGTAAGCTCACAAAATATGCTACACATTTCACAAGACAGTAGTTTGGCTGGCCGAAGCGCGCTTGGGTGGGGAGGTACAACATTGCTGCGCAGACACTAAAAGAACAATTCAGAACCGTCCAGCTGAAAACACCCACTTCTCTCCCTCGGGTCTTAACCCCAATACAAGTCCAGATGCTTTTATCAACTCTACACATACATCCAAGCTCCAGCACCTAATAAATACTACGAAGAGGGACAACAGGATCAGGAGGTCACTCCAAACATTAAGTGCGTGTGTTTGCGCAGGAGATGATGACTGATCTTCCGCTGGTGTGAGAGTGCCCGTGAGGTTGTTTTAATTTAGATTTGTTCGTGTATGTGGGTTTGGGGTGAGGACGTAGCGAATATAAGTTCAGTAGGTTCTCATTGAACCAGAAGCTTTAAGTGACCTGATCTCATTTTCACCAACAGCATTAATCCTCTCGCTTTTGCTCCTGCTGCTGTTACTGCTGCAACATGTGGTTTGTGTTTCTCTCACCAAATAGCGATCTACCTATTTCCTGATTTCCAAAACCACTGATTGATAGCCGCTCTTTTTTTTTGGCCTTTTGAGTCCTGGGTCTTGATCCTGGAAAGGTGAGATGGGCATAGATCTGGAGGGCCGGGCAGAAAGGTGTCCTTGGGAGACCCTGTAGCGTTTTTATGAGGCGAGTTGTTTGAAACACCATAACGTTTTATGAGGTGAAACACAGGTTTTACTCTTAACCTGTGAAGAGTAAACGTATAGCAGAGGGGGCGAGATTACATCCAGATGCATTAAACTGACCAGCGGACCCAAATTAAAACACGTGTGCATACGCACACGCTTGCACTCTTGTGCTACAAACATATCTCCTTTGACCTGGGAGGTTGCGTCCCAGTTTGGTAATATATTCTCGATAAGATCCTCTCCTGTTTCAGTGCAATCTTAGACTATGATAACAGAAAAATGGAGGGTCTTGTCTGAAAAACCCCTCCCTAATTCATGAACCAGTGAGGTCATATAATTAACAGCCTAGTTATCATAATATCAACATCGTCCATCTCTAGTAGGATTGTGTTGCATTGGTGTAAATTAAGGAGGAAGAATGTTAATGCTAATATTTATATACAAATAAGAGCTAATTCATTTATGGATTATGTTTAGGCTTTATCTAAGAGTTTGCTTTTGCTCAACAAGGCTGCATTGATTTGATCCTGTAATATTGTTAAATGCTTTAGGATCCTTTAATATATTTCAAATTTAATCTTTTGACTCTCAAGAAAACAAAATTATACGTTATGTTTTTGTCTAAACCATGTTACATTTTTTTCAATAATTTAATATCTAAAAAAAAAAAAATGTTTCAAAGTGCTTTGCTGTCACTTTTGATCAATTTGATGCAACCTTGCAGGGTAAAAGTTTTTTTTACTAAAAACAAACCTCTCATCAGCAGTGCATATATAACTAATTCATTATGATTTTATATGCAATTTTAATTCAATTAAATTTTTTTTTTATTATATTATTCAGTGTGTGTGTGGCACGGTGGCGCAGTGTCACCTCAGCAAGAAGGTCGCTGGTTGGGTCAGTTGGCACTTCTGTGTGGACCAAGGTTATTATAGTTAACGAAAACGAACGATAAAACGAAAACTAAAATTGAAAAACATTTTCGTTAACTGAAATAAAAATAAACACGAGAGTTTTTTTTAAAAAACTAGAACTAACTGAAACGGTATCGTGTACATACAAAACTAACTGAAACCAACTAAAATTATAGCAAAAAACCTCCTTCGTTTTCGTCTTTGTAAATGTATTTAATACATAATCTTACTGTATGCCTTTTAGAAGTAAATCTAATTCGCGCTGCCCGGTGTTTGACCCGTATGGCACCTCAGAGTCTGTAGTCCTGCTGCCATTGGTCAGATCGAGCCGGTTCTCCTCCAGTCGTCCTTGCTGTTTCTCCCGCAACAAAAACAACGAGTGGACATGACAGCAGCACAGTGACAGCATTACAGGGACTTAAAACTATTACTTACACATTTGTGCCCAATAATGGGTTTTATTTCTGTATCGCGATCGCGAACAAATCTTTTTAACCGGATCTTCTAAGTGAACCAGTTGAACCAGTCCACCAAATCATTTGAAACGATTCGCGTCTCCAGTAAGCACTTATCCACAAATGACTTTTTAACAAGCCTAATACCCCCTTCTGACTCTAAATAATCCATTATATACTCTTATTCAGTTATTAGAACAGTAACGTTACACTGAGATAAAATTTGTGAAGCGGTGAACCGATAATACTGCACATGCATGATTCAGTGAACCAAACACAAGCAGTACACGACAGCCTGCTGTGACTGAAGTTCACTGAACTGAACTTGAACAACTGCAGCGCGGGTAAACCGAGGGCTTATATGATATGAGAGGATCTGGTGAAAAAACGTAAGTTTATTTCATAACAGAAAATAATTAGTAATGGACTTTAAATAAGTAAATCCTGCTTCAGTTGGGTTGCAAAACTTTACTGTTAGACATTTTTTAGATCATGGTGATGTTTTAACTGACTCTAATTACTATTGCTGATTACATAATTTTGGTATGTTGAGTCCTAACATCCGTGTTAAATATCTGAACTTCCCATCACCACTGTGTATCTAACCTCAGAAGCAGATATTGCACACATATTATATTTAAGGCTGCTGTCTTGTGAGCTGTTGTATTTGAATTTGAGGATAGGTATGGTAGTGGTAGATGATAGTGTTCATGTGTCCTCTAAATACAGGTTTCGAAAAATGTATGGTTGAGTTTTTATTATACAATATTTATTCTGTTGATTTTGAATCTTGCATCTAAAATAAAACTAATACTGAAACTAATAAAAACTAAACTAAAACTGAACAATTTCAAAATATAGAAACTAATAAAAACTAGTAAATCTACCTCTGAAAACTAAATAAAACAAGCTGAATTTGAAAAGAAATAGTCAAAACGACTAAAAATCTAAAACTAATGAAAAATACCAAACTGTTATAACCTTGGTGTAGAGTTTGCATGTTCTCCCCGTGTTCGCATGGGCTTCCTCTGGGTGCCCCGGTTTCCCCAACAAGTCCAAAGACATGTGCTATAAGTGAATTGGGTAAGCTAAATTGTCTGTAGTGTAAGTGTGTATGTCCTGGTCCTCCAGGTTGGGGGTTGAACATTGGGCTAAAGACCCACCTCATAAAAATGATTTGAATGATTTGAAAAATTAATTATGAAGCATGTTTGGCATGCTGTCTCTGGAGAGAGCCCTGAGCTTGTAAGATTCTCGAGCCTGGGGCCTGGGGAGTTTGAGCTCAGGTAGGTCTCGAGAACTCCCCTGCTAAAAATTTGCTAATGGAATAATGGCTAATTAGGAATTGCTGATTAAGAGCTCATCAATGGAGCCGATTTAATTTGGTCAATTCACCTATGTCACATGTATTTGGACTGTGGGATTAAACCGGGGAACCCGGGAGAAACCCACACGAGCATGTGAAGAACATGTAAACTTCGCACAGAAACGTCTACTGGCCAAGTATAAATTTGGACCAATGACGTTCTTGCTGTGAGGCAACAGGGCTAACCACTGGGCCGCCGGGCTGCCCTGTCAAGGAAAGGAGGAAGGAGTAGGGATGGAAGGGGGGATTTTTCAAGACGAAGATAACTAAGGTAAGAAACTCTGATTATTTATAGTGAGTTAGGAATCATCTGATTGGTGAATCCTGAGTTGCCAAAGAAGGACC
Organism: Danio kyathit; assembly: GCA_903798195.1. Classification (NCBI taxonomy): domain Eukaryota; kingdom Metazoa; phylum Chordata; class Actinopteri; order Cypriniformes; family Danionidae; genus Danio; species Danio kyathit. Next base: position 37,686,888 of record LR812531.1, on the reverse strand, counting down.
AGCTGTAATCACTCATGATCCGCTTGAAATTAGTTTATAAATAAACTTCAATTAGATGTTACGAAACACTAACATGGTACAGCTAAATATCAACTTTGATATAAACGGTCCTGGAAGTAAGTATTTATTGTATAATTTGTTAACATCAGTAAATTAATTAACTATCAATACATTTTACTCCATTAATTAAGCTTAATTATTGACAGCTTGCGGTTTAAAAATTTATTCGTAAATGTTGATTAACATTAAAAATAGATGCGGTGGAACTATTGTTTTTTGTGAATTTTGTTAACAAATGAAACCATTATTTTAGCAATATTTCTGAGGTTAATATTTATGAAGTTAATAAGTTCTGAAAAGAGAAAGAGACTGTGAATTAAAATGCAACTTGTGTACAGTACGTATTTGGCATTTAATGCAAGACTGAACTATAGACAAAATATAGATGTGGACTGAACATTGCATTAACCAAACTTTGTAAATTACCCAAATGTTCTGATTTTTATAATCTTGTGTAAGTTTGTGATTGTGGTTTTATTTGTGGGATAGATTAAGGGAACGGGCGTAATGTCTGCAGGGGCTGAAACACAATCAGCACAGTAAAAACAAGATCAGAAACTGGGCCGAATTTCAGGTTTACAAATAATGACGTTAATAAAAATGGGCCTAACTGTTGGCCTGCTCCAAGTCTTATTCATTAAATATCATGGCAGCAATTTGAGATATGAAATACGGTCAGGAGCAGTGATACGAGCTCTTAAAGTCAATGTTGTGGAGCGCTCCATAATTGATGTCAGGCCTCTGTTAGATGCGAGCAACAAAACGTTTGCATGATAAATGAACCTCACAGGGGCAATGTCCTACACGTCCCGTGGATCAGAGAAGTGCACTGATTATTTTGGGTGATTTGTTCGTTGGTATTATGGTGATTCAAAGAAATAGGTTTTGGTTTGTAAATACGTATAAAAGTTTATTGGGCTTGTAAAGTACCCACTTTGAAGTCATACTGTAGGCTTCTGTATGCATGAAGTAACCGAGAGAGAGAGAGAAACGCTGTGTGAGAGGCCAAATCTCTGTCCCGTATGACCCAAGTGTGACCTCATTTCCCCATTAAAACTGGCCAACTCTGCTCTCACACAGCAAGAGTCAACACTGATCACTTTTTATAATGATAAACATTGATTACACATGAAGAAAATGCATTACTCCTTTGCATACATCTTTTATAAAAGTATACCGTGGAGTCAGAATTTGATGCTCATTGCTCAGTCAATGTATTTTTCATACACACATTCACTAAACCATGCAGTTTAATAGATATAAATTTGGTAGTGCCAGCATAAACCCCAAATATTCTTTACTGGATTGAGATCTGGTGACTGCGGAGCTGTATAATGAACTGTTTAAAAATGGTTTGAGATGTTTTAAGCTTTGTTACATTGTGTGTTATCCTGCATGCCATCACTGTGATCATAAAGGGATGGACATGGTTCGTAACAAAACTCAAGAAATTTGTGGAATTTAAATGAAGCTCAATTGGTTCTAAGGTATATCGATGTTTTCTATGCCTAATTCTGAGCCTACCATACGAATGTACTGTAGCAAAAATCGAGACTCATCAAACCAGGCAATCAAACTTCTATTGTACAGCTTTGGTGAGCCCTTGTGAATTGTAGCTTCAGTTTGCTGTTCTTAAATGACAGATGTGTCATCTGTGTGACCGTCTGCTGCTGTAACTCACCTGCTTCAAGGTGTGTTCAGAAATGCTCTTCTGCAGACCTCAGTTGGTTCTAAGGTATATCAATGTTTTTTATGCCTAATTCTGAGCCTACCATATATGAATGTACTGTAGCAGAAATCGAGACTCATCAGACCTGGCAATCACACTTCTTTTTTACAGCTTTAGTGAGCCCTTATGAATTGTAACCTCAGTTTGTTGTTCTTAAATGACAGAAGTGTCGTCTGTGTGACCGTCTGCTGCTGTAACTCACCTGCTTCAAGGTGTGTTCAGAAATGCTCTTATGCAGACATTAGTTGGTTCTAAGGTATATCAATGTTTTTATGCCTAATTCTGAGCCTACCATATGAATGTACTGTTTCTGAAATCGAGACTCATCAGACAAGGCAATCAAACTTAAATTGTACAGCTTTGGTGAGCCCTTGTGAATTGTAACCTCAGTTTGCTGTTCTTAGATGACAGCAGTGTCATCTGTGTGACCGTCTGCTGCTGTAACTCACCTGCTTCAAGGTTCAGAGATGCTCTTCTGCAGCCTCATTTGTAATGATTGGTTATTTGATTTACTAGCTGGGTTTATGTTCTAATGTGAAGTGAATCTTTTCGAATTTAAGTGCGTTTCTTGTTGTTGGAGTTGTTAGAGCAGCTGACTGTAGTACTGGTAACTTAGTAACCAACAGTAAACAAAACAAGCATTGGAGACAGCAGGATGTAGATGTGGATGTAATGTTTGCTACATTAGAGACTATTCCGCAAATGCATTTTCATCTCCTATTATTCATGTTAACCCTTTTTCACAGTCTAAAACCCACTTCAAAATCATGTTTTGTGAATTAGGGTATTTTTATACTCAATTTGGCATTTCCATCACTCATTTTTCATACTTAAAATGTGCATTATTGTGATAAAACCCCAGCTAATTTTGCCTTCCTATCAGGTGCAGTGTTACCTCTGGCCTTTTTTCTGGCATTTTTGTAATTTTTGGCGTTTTTATCAACATAATTGCCACTCACTGGATATTTACTCTTTTTTTCATCATTCCAAAGAGATGATCACATTATCATTAGATGTGAAATTGAAACAAAGCAAGGAAATTTTCACAGTACAGTATTTCCTATTTTTTTTCTTTTGAAGAAAGTCTTTTTAAGCTTATTATTTTATTTTATTTTATTTATTTATATACATTTTTTTAAGGTCAGTATGATTAAATTATACATATTTTAATTGGCTACAGAACAAACTCCTGTTGTCCAGTGACTTGTCTAATTAACCTAACTTGACTAGTTAACGTAATTAACCTACTTAAACCATTAAAGGGTCACAACCCACTCCCCCTCCACCCCCCACCCACCCCAACCCGCCAAAATGGAAGTTTTCGGTTCGAGCACGCGCTGGATTTCACAGAGGCAAAACAACACACAGACGCAGGGTAGAAAGACAGTGACTATGTTTACATGGACATCAGTAATCGAATTATTTGCCAAATTCTTAATTTGTCAACTTTAACTTCCGTTTGGCACTTTCACTTTCATTCAGGAACATTTCATGCATGCCCCCCATGACAAACGAGATATTGGATGTGAGGAACTGCTGGAAGAGTGTAAAAATCCTCCGCATTTCTTGATAACTTAGATGCACCCGGTAGGTAATGTCAGAAAGCTGTGTGTTTATAGACTATCCTGTCACAAAATGTGGCAAAAATTCTACACGACAGTAATTGTTTGATTAAGGTGTTTACATTCGGAGAGCAGCAATTACAGTGGATCTTTCAGTCCATAATATTGTAGTGATGTTAACATACTGTGAACTTAGTAACTACATCACTTTGACTAAGGTATGTCTTTAAAAAATAAAAGAGTACTGCTGACGGTACTAACTAACTTTGCCATCTGAATAAACATAAACAAAGAACACTGATCACACACTTACCAAATCTGTAGAGACAGGACAATACACACGAACTGGAAGCACGTCTTTTTTATAAGAAGACGAGCGGCAAATCCGGATTTCACCATTTCCAAATGCGAAAAGCTCTCGGGTAAAAAATGTTCCTTACAAACGTATTTTTGTCGCATGTTAGCAGACCACTGTAATCCACACGTGAATCCAGCTGTGCCCTCTTAGCAGGGAATTGAAAACAAAACCTTCGTTACAGCACATTTATAAACGCAACACTGACGACCCATGTCTCCAAACAATTATTCTTCTTCCACTTGTTTTAATTACGGTTGGCAACACAACGTGGCGTCTTTCTGCCATCTGAACACTAAACAGTCTTCTGTAACAGTCTTTGAAGCTATCATGCATATTAATGAAGTTACACCTCATACACAACAGAGTGCGCTGATTGGCGGTCTGGAAAGACTTGGAAGTCTTTCTCATGAATTAATGCTGAAAGCTCAAAGACTTCACGTTGTACCCACCAATACAAACATCCAGTCTACATGCTGGAATTCATGCAAGGATCTAATCGCCGTGGCGTAGCTTCACAATTTCTTTTTAAACCAGAAGAACAAACTTGCTTGAAATAACGCAAAGACAACAAATGTGTTTGGGTGTTTTGGGCTAATAATTTTGTCTTCAACTCTATATAGGTCATAGGAAGGTTAATTAAATTTGAAGTGATTTATTTGGTATTTAAAAAGCATTTGAAAATAAATTGAGTAAAAACAGTGATATGCATAACCTTCTGACCCATTGTTTTATAAAAAGCTAATCAAATTAGTATTGTAAATGCAAATATATACATACTGTACAAAATTGCATAAATGTTAAATAATAATGGATTTAAAAAGCAACACAAACTTTACCCTCACACCTTACCAGCGAAGCCCTCGGGCTGATAATAAGCTGTGGATGTTAAAAAAAAAGGTGCTGTGGCTTGATTTGAATAATGATACCTTTGGGAAATCTGACTTACATAAATGGATTCTTTGTATACAAACAGCTCCAGAGAAACTGTCGTATCAGGTTCCCAGTCCTGAATAGAAAAGCTAATCAAGTGTAAATGTTTTACTGCTCAGTGTTGTCATCTTAACATTCTCCATGGAGACATTACCTTATTCCTCTGGCCGCCAGGAAACTGTCCAGCTGCACCTGTGGGCAGAAGCTGATGGGATTAAACTTTACACATGGAAGCAAAGTGTCACAAACTTACTCCAGGCTTTCCTGTCACTTTCAAGAAAGCTGCCATTAGGTAAGGTATCGTGGATCTTTGGTTACACCTAATGTCTTGTGATTGTTAATTAGGATTGATTTACCCTTATATTCAACACAATGAGTGTTTTTTTTAAGTTTGTGTAGTGTTCACAAATAGTTGACAAACACATGGCTGCACTGCATCAAAATTATACATGCCTGTTAAAACCACTGTAAATCAATAAATACGGTTCAAGCATATAATAACGTACATCCCACTGGTGAGATGTAAATTTAACATGTTTGTTCGTGTGTGTGTGTGTGTGTGTTTGTTTTGGCATGCATATATAAATGTGTGTATGTGTACAGTTGTTTTTGTGAAGCTGGCTCTCTGGTTTGCAACGGGTGGTTCAGGGTGAGTGCAGGTAATAATGAGTCTCTCCCGAGACTTTATTAGAGTTCAGTAAGACTCTCTGGGCGTCTTTGTGTAATGCGGACATTCCCAATATCAGAGCAGATGCCTCCCACTCTGCCTGGCCGCTCTACACATGCATCCGCAAAAATACATGCGCGCATATACACACAGGGCCTTAGAAAAACATTAATCATTTAAACTGGGGCCTAATTCCAGCTACTTCACCCGCACGCCAATCACAGAGGACTGAAATTGATTGCAGATTTGGCTGGCTGAATTGAGTTTGAGAAGGAAGATCAGGTAATTGAGCGTATAGGTGAATCCACAGCATGTGCAAACAGAGCGCTCCAATCAGGCCTTAAAGGAGGAATTTACGACAAAATTACATTTATGTTACATTTACTCATTTTAATATTTTCTCTCCTGTGTTCTGAAGAACGAGGTTGAGCAAATGATGAAAAAGTTTTTTTTTTTTTTTATTTGGTTAAGCGATGTATCCCTTTAAAGCTCAGCCAGTTTGTGAATGATTTTTTAAAAGCCAGAAGGGGATTTTCTAGGGGGATTTTTAATATAGTTGATTGAAAATGGTTGGTTCTTATAATTGTTTGTGTATGACTCTTGAAATCTCTGGTCTGACTTCACTAAACATCTCTAACAGTGATTTTTATCTTTTTTGGAGCTTTTAATTTTGCTACCAGACCAGAATACACATTCATTAATTTGCATCTATAATGCTTTTTTAAAAGTTCTTAGATTTTTTTTTAAAGATTCTTTGATCTTTAGATGTTGGATTTTTGACATCTCTTGCATAACATGATTACTGTAATTTAAAAAGATTTACAGTAATCTTTCTAAATGATTATAATTGTGAATGTTTTGTGAAATGTTCACACTACTGTACACATCTTTCAGTTGCTGTGACATATTTCTAAATATCTTGAGATCACGAAATGTAATTTTTAAAAACATTTTCTTATCACCTTGTTTTTTTTTCTTTTTTGTTATATTCTCTATTAGTTTATAATTCCATACTTTTAAAACCCTTCCTTTCCAAGTCTGATCTGGTTGGTCGCATGTCTTAGTCTGTTGTTATCGTATAGATTCATGGGTAACAATTTAGTGTTACAAATCCAGCTATTTTCTACTGGCTAATTACCTGCCTATTATTAAGACAATAACTGTTTATTAGCACTTATAAAGTATGATCTTATTCTGCATCCCTAATCGAACTCAAAACCCAAACCCAACTACTATCTTACTAACAATTAATAACAGTTAATAAGGTAGCAGCTAATTAGTAGTTTATAGAGCTGATAGTCTTAGTTAATGGTTTGTTTATAGTGTGAATTGTGAAAAAAAAACTTTACATTAAGGTTGTATTAGTTGTATTAGTTATTGTTAGTTAATGCATTTTCTGATATGAACAAACAATGAACAATACATTTATTACAGTATTTGTTCCTGTTAGTTAACATTAGTTAATGAAAATACAGTTGTTCATTATTAGTTCATGTTAACTTAGGGTGCATTAGCTAATGTAACAAGTATTGATTTGCATGTTAATAATGCCTTAGAAAATGTTGAACTATGATTAATAAATGCTCCACAAGTATTGTTTATAATTATTTCATAAATAAATATAGTAATAAATACAGTAACTAATGAAACCTTATTGTAAAGTGTGACCAAATAAAGTGTTATCAATTTATTTAGCTCAGTTATGGAATTGCTAATGACTTGTCTTGGTAAATTAGAACTGATTCTTTCTTTTAGGAGACAATATTTGTTGTTCACATTAATCTTTAAGACTTTGCAAACCTTTTACATTCACAATAGTTGCATAGGGCACTGCATGAAAGGCAGTTTAAAAAGGCCTTTAATCAAATTGTTCAGAAATTTGAGCAATAAAAAATTCATTCATTCATTCATTTTCTTTTCAGCTTAGTCCCTTTATTAATCTGGGGTTGCCACAACGAAATGAACCGCCAACTTATCCAGCATATGTTTTATGCAGCGGATGCCCTTCCAGCTGCAACCCATCACTGGGAAACATCCACACACACTCATTCACACACATACACTACGGCCAATATAGCTTACCCAATTCACCTGTACCACATGACTTTGGGCTTGTGGGGGAAACCGGAGCACCCGGAGGAAACCCACGTGAACAGGGGGAGAACATGCAAACTCCACACAGAAACGCCAACTGACCCAGCCAAGGCTCGAATCAGCGACCTTCTTGATGTGAGGGTACAGCACTACCTACTGCGCCACCGCGTCGCCCACAATAAAATTATTTTCATTATTATTATTATTATTATTTCTTACATTTTTTTAATTCTTTACATAATCTGTGACTTTTAATTGCCTCTCCAGGCTAACAACATGCTGCTACGTTAGTAGCCTGTAAAAATGTATGCTTTTGCAAAAGGGACTGATTCAATTAACCGAATACAGGCTGAGACTTTTTTTTTTCTTAAAGTAAATAAATAGATGCTACACGGCTACCACTGAGATCACATGAACTCATTATTTAAAAAAAAAAAGTTTGGCAGATCATCAACAATTCATGTTTATGTTAAAAGCTTCATGTAAGAGGCAAAAATTGCATCTTGTGACATGCATCATTTCCACCAATTATGAAGTTAGCTGGAGTTCAGGAAGAATAGAATGAGGTCAATTTTAAGGGGGGCAACTCCACTTATAATTCTGCCATACAGTGAAACCTACCTCTGGAAGCAATCTTTTTTTTTATTATTATTGCAAATAGCCTGTGAATTTAAGGTCATGTGAATGGTGTCAAACCATCTGAAGAGATGGTGGAGATTTGAAATTTTGAAGTTCTGACTTTTATCTGACAAGAAAAAACAAGAAAAATATAAATGTCATTAGATTTTTTTATCATGGCAACTGACTTGATTGTTTGGTCTGCTATTAGTTGATCTTATATGAGTGAAAGTTTGTCTTCAGTGAACTTGTCATTAGAGAAGAGTTGTTGAAAGGGTAATGGGTGGGTAGATATCAGTTTTGCATTGATCAATAAGTAAGATACACACTGCATTAGTCTATAAAAAGGTTATGATGGTAAATTATGTTCATTTAAAGGCATTATAAATTGTCAAATAACTTTTTGTTATATTATTTGACAACATTCTTTGTTACAGCTGCAGTGTATTATTTATTATTTTGATAAAGATACCAAAAGAGTGATTATCAAGGCCTAGAGCAGACTGGGTTTTTATTGTTATTTTAAAGTCATGGCAGACCATAAAAACAGTTTCAACTAATTTTACCATGATAATACCGTTTGCATACCACTGCTTTTTTACAGTGTGCTATTCACTATAGTGGCACATTATGAGCTACACAAACTACACAATTAATAACCGCTGCTTGCCTTACAAAGGCTGTGTCCGAAATCGCATACTTCCATACTATATAGTATGTTAAAACAGTATGAGATCCGAGTAGTATACTAAATTTATAGTGCATTCATTCAACAGTATGTGAGAAGTACCCAGACGACCTACTACTACCGGCAAGATGGACTCTACACAATGCCATGACGCCACGCGAGAGAATTCATGAATTGTAGTGAATCGACGCAACTGACGCATGTGATAATGACAAATAGCGGACGTAGTATGGCGGAGATTTATTTATAGAGTTATAGACTAGAGTAGTAGAGAGAATTTCAGACAAGTCTTTTCTAGCAGCAACCTAGTTATCCTAGAAGGTCTCAATCGAGGTACTGATCAGGCCCAACCTGGCTTAACTTCAGGGCAACAGGTTGTGGATAATCAAGACAGAAGCAGCCTGATCAAGTCTTTTGGCATTAGGGAGACTAGATTTCTGAGTGCAGTGAAATATCTGTGTAAGTCGATTTGGATACGCATGCTGTTGCCGTGTTCTAGTGTTTTTGGTCTGGCCTCTGTTCTGTGTCACCGTTCCCTCAACATACAGTAGGCACTGTGTGGACACAGAGAAAAGCCACCTGGGTTTCTCACAGAGAGTCGTTAGACTGCTGCAGTTCCATGGAAACTCTCTGGTGTTTAACTTGTGTCGGTGAATTGTAAATCAGGTCCGTTCTGGCAGACTTTTGGGTCTGGTTAGATCAGGTGCAGCATGTTAAAGTCAGACACCTGCAGACACTCAAAAACATTGTTTCAGTAATTGTCTAATTGACCGATTTCAGCACAATTCTGTGTGTTAGCTTTTTTTTTTCTTCAGACAAATAGTCTTTAGTGCATTCTTATGGCATTTTAGATGCAATTTGTAGTTGAGTTTGAGAAATGCACAGGACAAGTCTGTGTATGAGCCAGAATGTGACTTGGCTCCTTAATGATGAGGTTATGGAAGATGTTTTATACATACTTTGACTTTTGCTCAGCTGTGGGGCAAATCATACCAAGTACAGTTGTAACCCCAAAGCCAGAATGCAAAGTTTCTGTTTCCTTGGATCGTGTTCAAAACACACAGCCCATTCTGTCGGAGTCTGTGCTTCCAGGCTACCTTTGCATGAGCATTTTCAAGCTGGGAAAATTTGTAGCAGATGCCACCTGTCTTATCCAATCAGTCAGTCCGACGGTTAACCGTCCACCTGATTTGTACAGCAGCCAAGCGTTGCCCTAAAAATGCTACTATGGGGTCAACTTGAGGTGTGTGTTTTACTACAACTCATGCAGAACACAAAAGGGGTCATCATTAAAGTTTAAGAAACACATGTCAAATTTGATCACAAAACAAGCCGAATGTATTGCAATTTTAGTCAAATGACAGTGTTTCTTATGGATAATATATTTGCTGTAGGCACATAGCATGGTTAGAACCTGTTAGGTCACCAAGTTTTATCCCCAATAAGGTATTGCTTTCCTCCTGAGGGGAAAACTTCCATAATGGCTCATTATAGCATTTCAGGGTCTGAGAAAAATAGTAAATCTCAAAGAAAACACCGCTAATGTGACTGTTTTTCATTTTTCATGTTATCTGATAAGCTAGCTTTAGTAATTCATCAGGCCTGACAGGCAGAGGGAAGGTGCTGAAATGTGTATTAATGTAGCTCAGTTATGAGGAAATGAGCTGGATTTGTAGCCAGCTCTGTGGTGGCGCACTGCGGCCTGCCAAGGGTGGAACGACCTCTAACATGAGCTCCCCATGCTCGTCCTGTCCTTTCCAAATCGACACTGCTGACCTCAGGCTCCTTGATGACTCACTCAGGCCAGAATAGAGGACAGCGCTGCCTTGTGGTGAGAAAAAAACTTAATCTCTGTGCAGGTATTGAATCACATCACATTTGGATAGGGCTAAAAACTGAAGCACAAAAATATTTGTAAAAAGATGCCACAGCAGAAATGCATATTAGTTATTTAAGTTTAGAATTAATCAGCACTGTTTTTTCAGAGTTAATGACGCAAGAGGCTCACTGATAAATACAGTGACTGCTCTTGGCTTCACTAGTTACTTTGTCAATGTTATACAGTATGTATTAGAGTATAAGTAGCTTATCCTACTATAAGTATGCATATTAAGATGTAACTCTCGGATTAACTTGCATTCTCCACATTTCTTTTTATTTAATTTCCATTATGGTCATGAATTAGCATATTAATTTACCATACATGAGAATTTCATGCGTAGAATTCTCCTTGTGTGTTTGCATAATGATGCATTCAAAAATCAGTGACCAAATGTGTCTTTGAAAAAGTTCATAATGTTGCTGTAGATAATGTCTAGTGTGATTCTGCAATGTATTTAGGATAACCTTCGCATTCTCTAGCCATTTTGTGTACATTAGTTGTGTACTCATTACTACCTTGCATTATGGAATAAAGATGTAGTGCCCTGGTTGGAGTTAATGAATGTGTTCAACCCAGGGTCATTCTGATTACGTACCCCTATATACATTTCTGGAGAGAGTAAAATACGTCCCTGGAGCTGTTTTTTTTGCAGTTTTTTTGTTTTCATGAGTCCACCAGAGGCTGCTGTGTATGCTTTTTCAGATCTTAAATTTCTCTTGCGAGTGCCATTCGCACCCACTGTTCTCACGTAATCCACCAGAGGCCGATGTCGACTGACTGAATGATTGAATGACTGACTGACCGATCCCCCCACACTCCTCCTTTCACTAAACCCAACCAATAGTGTTTTAAAATGCACCGATTGACCAGCGCCCACCCCCTTGCCTTAACCCAACCATGTGTTTTAAAAAGCAATCCACAAAAAGAAAAGCCCCCTGATTTTTATCATGTTTTCAGATTTTACCACATTCTCACCATTATTTACTGCTTTATTTTATTTTATTTTTTAGCTTTTGTTTTTGTCTTACCTGCTTTCTGGAACCGTTCTTCACTGGACTCGAAACCCGTTGTCATAGTCAACTCCTCTCTGCATCTCAAGTCTGTTGACGTGCATGTCGAGCTACCGGACAAACTGGTAACAGCGGAAAAGCCCTCCATATGGTGGTAAGCGGTCAGCTGGTAAGCGAGAAAAGGAACGGCGTCATACCATCCTGTAGCGTTTGTTTTAAAGACGAAATGCAGCCATACATAGCTCTGGCTACATAATTTGCAATCTCCGGAAATGTAAATAGGGCTACGTTTTCAGAATGAGCCTATGTTGAATACGTTAGTCGATACAGCTACTAGAAACCTCCAGGCAAGTGTGCCGAAGCTAATCCCTACAGGACATTGACCCTCCAGGAGCAGTGTGATACCCCTGACCTACAGGTTGAACTTGAAGCAAGTTCTGAAGGACCTTCCATAGCTGAAGTCAAAACAGAGGCCCAGCTGAACTGCGATCGCCACCAATCTGAGAATTCCCACTGCAACAAGGGACTTGACGATGCACTTGTGACCTCATTCTGTCTGTGTTAGCAAGAGTTAATAGAAGACATTTGTCTTTTGGCTGACCCTCTCCACCCGTCCCCCTCTGTGGTGGCTGTTTCTGCACAAATCACAAGCCAATCATCCTGGTAATACCATCGCTGTCGGATAATTATCCCCCAGGGGACTAGGGAAAACCTATGCAATGTTCTTTCCTTACTTAAACCCCTTTATCAGGCTTGGCGGAGCCAGTGGCAGGCAGGTAAGCAAGTCACTTGAGTTTGTGCCATAGAAGCCTCATTTTGATAAGTCCCATTCAGGAACAATTTTCCTCGTTTCTCATTGGAAAAGAAGAACTTGTCAAGCGGGAACTTTACAGCTAAAGTAATGACACTTCAGGGATATCCCTGCAAGACAAATAGACGAATAAAAGTTTATGCTTTAGACGTAAAGCTAATCTAGGCTGGAAAGCAATGTGTCCGTGCATTTGAATGGAGTCCGTAGCTCAGCTGCCAAGCCAGATGTCAAGGCCCCGCGTGAAGGATGTTGGACGTACAGATTACGGAGAATTATTTGGATTGCCCGTCAGGCCACAGAGCAGACACACATCTGTTTTTATTCAGGGATCTTGAACAATCTGTGCACTGCGCTGGCTCTGCAGGCGTGGAGCCTTGTCCCTCTGTGGGATTCACCTACCCTGAGAACAATACTCTGGACCTGCTTCTGATAGTATTTCAAAATGCCTGAAAGATAAGGCTGAAGCTTTGCACCCTCTTTCTCTCTTCGTAGAAGCTGTAATTTACGGTCTGCTCCTTAAATTAGAAGTGCACTGAAACGTCGGTCTCCCAAAAGGCACATTTGTTCATCTCAGGATAAGCGAGGAACACCCGAGTCGAATGCTCTCGGGGAGAGGCATGGCGAGAGGAGGTCTAGTTATTGTTGGGACGGCACTGTGATGAAGTGTTTAGAGTTGTTTTTCCTCTTGGCCCTTTTTGTCACAAACTGTAAACTAGAGCGGTGATCGGCCAGGCAGTAAGTGTTTCCATCAACGTTTCCTGGGTGAAAAGAAACGACCCTTCATAACATTGTTTGGCCGATGTTCCAACGCTGCGTGATCTTTGGAACCAAATCGCCAGGAACCAAATATTTGCAGTCAGTAGGGCCTGCCTGCAGCTTCACCAATTAGGAATAAAAAACACACAAAACGGCTTATTTTCATTTGGATCATTGATACTCGTGTTTACTTTACAGCTCATATTTTCACAACCCAGGACAGTGCTCGTCTTTTGCAATCTAGTCTTTGCAAACAAATTCTTTGCACTTTGTGTCTTAAAACACAATGTTTTTATGTTATTATTATTATTATTTATTTTGCCACTTTTGTTAACTCTACCTGTTTAATCAATTTTATATTAAGGTTTATGTTTTACTCTAGTCCCTGATCCAGTAGTTCAGTCTTAAAATATTTACTGAAATAATTAGATTTAAAATTATGATCATTTAAACAAAAGTAAACTATAAAAAAAATTTCTGAAAGGAAAGTAACTTTGTTTAGTAATGTAAATACTGAAAGTAATTATGAGACATGATGAGAGAAAAAGATCATGGTATCTTCCATCATTTCCATATCCAAAGTGTTCTTATTCTGGTCTGCAAACAACTATAAAAAAAAAAACTAAACAATAAAAAAATTCCAAGTAAACAATATTAATTATTATTATTATTATTATTATTAGCCTATTATTATTAGCCTATTATTATTATTATTAGCCTATTATTATTATTATTATTATTATTATTATTATTATTATTAATATTTAGGCCTACAGTAGCTCTGAAACAATCATGCAAACCAGGTGTTGCTCAGAAATGGTTATCTTTGCTTAACATCAGGTGCACAGCAGCAAGAGGTTTATTATATTATTATATATTATTATATATTATATTTATATTATATATTATATATTATTATAGGCATATTATTATTAATATTATTATTATTATTATTATTATTATTATTATTATTATTATTATTATTATTATTATTATTATTATTATTATTATTCATTCTCCTTCTTTTCGGCTTAGTCCCTTTATTCTATTATTATTGTTATTAATATTATTATTAATATTATTATTATTATTATTATTAGCCTATTATTATTATTATTATTATTATTATTATTATTATTATTATTATTATTAGCCTATTATTATTATAATTATTATTATTATTATTATTATTATTAGCCTATTATTATTATTATTATTATTATCATTAATATTATTATTATTATTATTTAGGCCTACAGTAGCTTTGAATCAATCATGCAAACCAGAGGCCTGTTTCAGAAAGGAGGTTAAGTGAAAACTCCGAGTATTTTAACCCTGAAATGAGAGAAACTCTGGGTTTTCCATTTCAAAATGGCAGGTTTGTCAAACTCGAGAAAGCAGGGTAAGTCAAGCCTGTTTCTGAAAGAGAGGTAACTTTAACTCAGAGTCAGTTACCGTGGTAACTTACTCTGTGAACCTAACCTGGTCAGGAGCAGGTTTTAATCTCTAAACTCAGAGTTTCTGTCAGTCTCCTGCCCTTTTTTAAAGATGAAGCGGTATTTCTCGCCTTGCACTTACGTTTCCACACACCTATTTTAATGTGCATTTTGGATATGCGCATAAAAAAATCAATTGATGGAAACGCCAAGATGCACATAACTTTTGAAAATAGGCATAATAAACATATGCGCATTACTGAGTAAGAGAAACTTTTTATTCGATAAGAAAAGATGTGCATAAACTACGATGGAAACACTTTTACTGAACAAATTCCAGTATACGCATTAAAAAAGGTTTGTTATGAGAGATCATACGATGATGAAAATGTGTGTGTATGGACAAACCAACTGGCTGAGCACACTGTAAAACATCTGAAATGTTGTATTGGTCATTCTAAAACGCTTTAACCATTTCAGTATTATTATATTAATTACCTCCAGAGAGTCTGCAGCGTGTCAAGAGCGTCTGTTATCCGCGTCTCAAACGCCACCACGCGTTCATTGTGTGTCGACATTGTCTTCTGAGGCACAAGTCATTTATTAAATAAAAAACAGGTTCACACAGCTTCTTCTACTGCAGTAAATTCTGTTTTTACTGTTGATATTTAGCAGCAGTTAATCAGGAAGTGACAATTTTGTTCTTTATGACTGGTTGGATGGAAACGCTGCTTTATTCGCACATCTTTTATGCGATATTTCAGTTTTGCACATACATTTAATTCGCATTTTTGGATGGAAACATAGCTAATACATTTCAGTCACACAAAGAACAAACTCACATACGAGAATAGTTTGTCCTTTTTTAATAATTAATTAGCTTAAATTCACTTACCTTCCACAGGCACATGTAACGTTACTAACTATATGGGATTATTACTCTTTCTAAAAACTATTTTTTTAGTTCTGCTTACATTCTAAATGTCATATCATCCTCTACCACTCGAACAATAAAAAAAGGCAGACACACAAGTGCACTTAAATCTATTAAAACTGATCAACGTGTGTAAAAGTGGGAACCTTAAATTAAACATTTCCACTGAACATTAAGCTAAAGTTATCTGCATTCTTGTTTTGTCAGATTTGTTGTAATTTTTGTTTGTTTTATGTAATTTAATGCAATTACATCTGAAATAACTTCAAAATTATGGCCAATTCCCCACTTTTTCAAGTAAAAATTTTATAAACGTCAGACATTACATTACTTTTTTTTATTATACTTAACTATTTAAATATAATGTAAACTTGCGCATTAACTTGAGCAGCTATGTTTTCCCATGCTAACTGTCTCTGTTTCACTGATGCAGTGGTGCTGTTTTAAATATATGGTCATATTTGCTATAACTTTGCATGAGCACATCAAGTTCAGCTGGAGAACTCATAATATCTGCACTCCATTGATAATGCCTTTTTATAGTTGTGGTGTGCGTGCTTAACCCTGAGTTGGTCTACTCAAAGTTGATTGACCCAACCCAGATCAGCTATTCTGAAACCGAAAACTCTGAGTTTTTAATCTCTCGGTAAATCAACTCAGAGTTCAAGTTTAAACTCCGAGTTGGTTGAACCTCCTTTCTGAAACAGGCCCCAGGTGTACAGCAGCAAGAAGTTTGGCGGCGAGCTATAGGCATATTATTATTATTAATATTAATATTCATATTATTATTATTATTATTATTATTATTATTATTATTATTATTCATTTATTCTATTTCTTTTCGATTTAGTCCCTTTATTTTATTATTATTGTTGTTATTATTATTATTATTATTATTAATAATGTTATTATTATTATTATTATTATTCTTTTTATTATTATTTAGGCCTTGCTCGAAAGCAATCATGCAAACCAGGTTCTGCTCAGAAATGGCTATCTTTGCTCAGCATCAGGTGCACAGCAGCAAAAAGTTTGGCGGCGAACTATAAGCATATTATTATTATTATTATTCATTCATTCATTTAATTTCTTTTTTGGCTTAGTCCCTTTTATTATTATTGTTATTAATATTATTATTATTATTATTATTATTATTATTATTATTATTATTATTATTATTATTATTATATAGGCCTTGCTCAGAAGCAATCATGCAAACCAGGTTCTGCTCAGAAATGGCTATCTTTGCTCAGCATCAGGTGCACAGCAGAAAGACGTTTGGCAGCAATATGATTGACTGTGAGATAAAGAGGGTGGAGTAAGGGTATTGTGTTACACACTGAGGAAGGCATTGTGCCGAAACGTTTGTGTTTTTTGTCACCCGCAGAATGTAAAAATAAAAATAATACGAAGCAATCACTTGATGAGTGCGAATCATTACCTGTCTGAACAATAGTATTTACTTGATTAACGCACCAAAAAGTTTCCTTAAAAACCGCGAGTGCGCAGGGCAAATCTCATTATTGTACGCAGCAAACTATGACCTTATTTTATTGACAAATGTGTAATAATACTGCTAGTTTTACGTTTTTATTTAATTTATGCATACGCAATGAATCAAAGTTACCTAACTAATGAAATGTTTGAATATGTAGACTTTTAGTCTACATTAATCTACATTTATAATTTAGTTTATAAATATAATTAAATAAAAATAACTAAAAGCCTGGGCGCTGATTCGCAGAGGACTACAGTATTATTTTGAGGGCAACGTCACAAGCTCAGATTTGGTTGACTAATCAGAGGAAAAAGGGCATTTCAGCACCGCCTACATGTGTATAATGAATTTTAAAGTCGTTTATTTGTTTCCCTACCCTAACCAAAAATCAATAAATAATAATTTATTTATTTGTTTTTTGTGAGCAATAGAAAAAACGAAAAATTACTGTTTTCTTAGTTTTCCTTGTTTTGTTTGAAGTGGACATGGAATGGAAGATACCATGATTGAGAAAACTGCACTGCTGTCATTTCCAAACTATTAAATATAAGTAAAAAAAAAAGAGGGGAGGAGGTCAAAGCTAAAAAAGCTAAAAAAGTGAAAACCGAAAAGAAAAAGATCAGAATTTTCCTCTGAGGCACATATGCTCATTGTTGGAAAGCAAACATTGCATATGCATATTTCAATGTCCAATACAAGTATAAAGTGCCCATAATTGAAGAAAAAAGCAACACATTTCTGTTCTTGACAGATGCTTGCTCAATCGAATTCCAATACAGCACACAAATCACTCGTTCTGAACGCTTGCCTGGTTAATATGCATTGGCACAATTTACAAACACTGGCAAGCTGAAAAGGTGAAGTAGTTCATTTAATGATTAAAGCCCCCAATCAAACATATGTTACACCACAATTACTCTGCAGTGAACCAAAGCTGAGCAATGCAGCACAAATCTCCTGACAACAGTTTTTTTTTTTTGTTACCAAACACATTTTTCCACACCCTCTCACTGCAATAAAATAAAATTAGCATTAACAAACCCAAGATGGAATGTATTCACCATAATTTATTAAAACAAGGGACACCATTCATCAGATATGATGGCATATGAGCTATTACTAGGGATAAATCATTCAAGTATACACATTTATATTACAAGTAGGCTATTTTATGCACTTTTCAAAAGACAAAACAGCAAACCACAATACCTAAGTAAAAAAAAAAAAGTTCTTGCACATGTGCATTTTAAGTGCTTCCTGCACTGTTGTTTGAATTTGAAAAGCGAAATGACAGAATAAATAGTACATTATGTGAGAGCTGTTCGGGTTGAATGTGATATGAATTAAGGGTGTGTACAGAAAATGAATGATAAGAATATGTCCTTGTATTGAGCTCTCCTTGCAGACACAGATTGTGTCAAAGCAGCTTAACATAGAAGTTCTAATAAATTAAAAAGTTTTCAGAGTTGAAGTTCAGTTCAGTGTAGTTTAATTTTCACTGCTGAAAGTCCAAACACTGAAGAGCAAATTCATCGATGTGCAGCTCCACAAGTCCCAAACCAAGCAAGCCAGTGGCTAGGAACAAAACTTCACCAATTGACGAAAGTGAAGGGAAAAAACCCAGAGGGAAACCAGGTTCAGTTGGGCACGACCATTTCTCCTCTGACCAAACTTGTGCAGAGCTGTCTAGACAGTCTGCATGCAAAAACAAATACAAAGAAATGTAGCTGTACTAGTGAAGTGTAATTCATAAACAAGCAAACAAGTTGGTTCTTTATGTGAATTGAAACAGCACAACCCATATAGACTTTCACAAACAAATGAATCTTATGAGCTGGATCTATTGTTCCCAAAAAGACCTGCAAGTACAGACTAATACTGATACTAAAGTGGCTTCAGGAAATTACTTTTGAAATTGGTAATAGTCAATCAAAAATGTAAAACATGTATGTCATGATTCTGCCACTTCAGTCTTGTCAATTCTTGTTTTGGTGGCAGAGTCCAGACACTAGTCATGTCCTGTCTTCTATGTTGTGCTCTTGTGCTTGAGTTTTCTCGGGTCGAGCACTCTTATTCTGTTCTTAACTGTCTTCGTTTTTTGTTTGAGCGCTGCACTTGGCTGCACTCGGGCCATGTGCAATCCTGTGAGGTCTGGGTATACTCGGGATGCGCACTCTCGTCTTGGTGTTTGTTCTGTCTGCAGTGTGCTGTTTTATTCTCAGCGTCTCAGTCTAGTTGGTTTTGGTTTCGGTTGGCACTGGGATGAAAAATGCACGTTGCATGTGTGAGTGCACGGTAAGTGTTTTTATTTATAGTGTACTTGTGTCTTGCATTCAGTCTTCTGTTGGTGTTGTGTTAAGCATGTGGTTCATGTTTACATGCGCCACGTGCTTTAGTATCGTGTTTCATGTGAACACACGGTGAATTGACTGCGTGTTCTAGTCCTGTGAGCACATGGCTTGTGTTGTTTCTTTGGCTGTTTCTCAGTTCCAAGAACGCAGAGAATGTACTTGCGTTCTTGTAGAGACCGGTGTTGCCAGGTTACCTCGGAAGAACAAACTCGGGAGACCGCAGAAACACAGAACGCATCTTGTGAGAAATGGGATTCTGCCTTTTTCCTGATGGTCACTAGGCTTTGACGCCTTTTTAACAGAAAATTATTTAAAAATTACAGCATTCATACAACTATTTATTGTTTTTTTTTTCTCTTTTCAATATATATAACGGGCACAAAAACCTTACAAATATACTTTGCACAATCCAAATAAAACAGATTTTAATACAAATTTCAGCAAATAAACACCCTTAACATGTTTATGCCTTTATTAAAATTTTCATTCACCATCTTATTTAGGGAAACTCATGAGATAAATAAGTTACATCTCTGAACTTTAATATTAAATCTATATAAAATGCTGCGCTTCCAAACTCCGTTATTCAGTTGCAATGACTTCTGGGAATTCTAGAGCGAGTTCGGTGCTCAAGTCTGCACTGATGCATCCTTGATACCAAAAACACATCCGGGAACTTTCATGTGTCTTCCATTCTTGCGGTCATGAGTTTTGGAACTTTGGCAGGTGATGATGACGTTACAAGAGAGCACAAGGACGCAAGATTGCTGAAGAACGCATATGGAGAATCAGCTTTTGTGTCATGTGCTTTCCCATCTATTGTCTAGTCCCTTCCTCCTTATTAATCCATTATTAGTTTATTCAGTTCACCTGTTTGTTTGTTAATTCTTTCTCTTTATAGTTTCCTCTTGTCTGCTGTTCTGTGCCAGTTGTATATCACCTTGTCATGTCCTGTCATGTCCAGCCCTGGTCTTCCCTGCCAGCCCAGTTTGTTTGATCATCTGCTTTATGTTAGTCTGCTTTTATTATTCCCGAGGTTTCCATAATCCTGGACCAGACCGTATCCTGAGCAGCTGCTGTGGTGGGCATGGAGGAGTGGAGAGCATGAGACTGATACCTGTAAGACCCCAGTGACAGATGAGTCTTCACATTGATACTGAAGAGCCAGCCTTTACACCGACCGGTGACCTCTCCTACCTGCAGCTTCCCCACGATGGACGTCCAGCTTTCTCCAGCCTCTGGCACCTAGACTGCAGCTCTGCACAAGAAGTTTGGCCAGAAGAGAAATGGTCGTGCCCAACTGAGCCTGGTTTCTCTCGAGGTTTTTTTTCCTTCACTTTTGTCAATTGGGGAAGTTTGTTCCACTGTCGCCACTGGCTTGCATGGTTCGGGACTTGTGGAGCTGCGCATCGATGGATTTGCTCTTCGGTGTTTGGACTTTCAGCAGTGAAAATTAAATCATGTTAAGCTGCTTTGACATAATCTACATTGTAAAAGCGCTATAGAAATAAAGATGAATTGAATTTGTTTTGATAATGTTTTCCCCCTTTGCCTATTTTTTGTTGTCTTTTTGTTTTATTTTATAATAAACCCATATTTTAGTTCTGCATTTGAGTCCTCATCTTTTTCTCACCTACAACCGTGACAATATATGAATAAATGTTTAAAAGTAATTAAAACACGTTCTAGTTTATACATAAATTTGGTCGTAGATGAAGGTGATCAAAACAGGGTCAAAAAAAACTTTTAAACACTGAATGTCATAAACAAGATGCGTTTGGTTGAATTTTTTTGGGATTGCAGTAACATGAAGATTCGTCCACTGACAAAGATTGGCATATACTGTATATTTTTTCTTTTTTGGCACAGTGCTAACATCAGCAAGGGTCTTCAGTGTTTCTCTGAAAGCATTACGTGTCGTTGCGTGGGTGAAATAAGAATGAGAAATCCGTGATGCAACAATTTGTTTTCTGCCAAAAGGACTTTCTCCCACATCTGTCATTGAAATAAGCTCACATTTGTATGCCTTTACACATTGTTGATAGAGGTCGCGAGGTTAGATGCGCTCCATGTTTCTGCTCATTTTTCAGCTAAATGAAGTCTTTCAGGGTAAGCGTAAGTAACATATTCTTGGGGGACGTAAAAACAAATCAATCACATTATGGGTACAGCACTTCATGCGTGTTTATGTATCCGCCAGAGATCTTGCAATATTTCTCTCTCAATGACCGGATAATCATCTCTGAGTGTGAAGCATCTCCCCTCGTGTTTGAGTCTGAATTGCCTGTATTGCCTTACATTGGATCAGTCCTTATCACCACCAATCTGACATCAGTGCCAGATGCCTGACCGTGGTTAAAACGTCATAACAGCACTCTTGAGGGTCGTACATCTCCAGGCTGTGGAGAAGTGTGTTTTCTGTCGCCCTCAGCTGTATGTGTGTGTGTAACCGCGCTGATGAACTCTGATCCCTCCGCTGGGAGTGCAGAGTGAAGAAACCTTGAGGTGTTATTCTTCAACGCTTGCAGGAGTTTGCGTGTGTTTAAAAAGGTGTTATTCTTTCATGCGTTAGGGAGTTGGTAAACTTTGTTCCTGAACCCTGATTTAAACCTTTGTAATCTTCCGTAATTACGGAAATATGCGCACGCTGTCTCAGCTGGAGATGTGTGGTACTGTGGTTGTGAATGTGAACTTGTGGTCAGCATAGGGAGAGATGTTGAACAGGGTGGAGTGTGGTGACGACATGTGTTTAGACCCCATTGCTCTTGGTGACGACTGATAGCAGGGCAATGAACATGTATCAGAAGGCCGCTGGGCTCTACTTGAGATGTCTGCGCAGATATTTCTGTGTGTCACTGATTTCTGGTGAAACCGATAAGCTTCTGGTGTCTCAATGTTTATGTTTGTGCTGTACACTACCTGACAAAAGTCATGTTGCTTATCTAAGTTTTAGGAACAGCAAATAATAACTTGAATTCTAGTTGATCATTTGGTATCAGAAGTAGCTTATATGAAAGGCGAAGTCCTCTAGATTACGCTTATTTTACCAAAATAAAATATGATCATGCCTTGATTTTTAATTATTTAATTAGGACAGTAAGGACTGATTTTGCTGAGGCAAAAGTCTTGTCACTTAACAGAAATAATATATAGAAAAAGGCATGGTGCAGTGAAAAAAGAATTAATATTGTCTATGACTCCCATGAGCTTGGACGACTGCACCCATACATCTCTGCAATGACGCAAATAACTTATTAATAAAGTCATCTGGAATGGCAAAGAAAATATTCTTGTAGGACTTTGAGAGTTCATCAAGACTCTTTGGAGTTCATCTTTAATGCCTCCTCCTTCATCTTACCCCAGATATGCTCAATAATGTTCATAACTGGTGACTGGGCTGGCCAATCCTGGAGCACCTTGACCTTTTTTGCGTTTAGGAACTATAACGTGGAGGTTAAAGTATGAGGAGAGCTATCCTGCTTATGAATTTGCCCTCTCCTTTGATTTGTAATGTAATGGGCAGCACAAATGTCTTGATACCTTAGGCTGTTGATGTTGCCATCATCTCTGCAGATCTCTCACATGCCCCCATACTGAATGTAACCCCAAACCATTATTTTTCCTTCACTAAACTTGACTGATTTTTGTGAGAATTTTGAGTCCATGCAGATTCCATTAAGTCTTCTGCAGTATTTGGGATGATTGGGATGCAGTTTAACATTTAAAATACCAAGTAAAAAAAATAGCACATGCGCAATGATATAACACAGCACATGAAAGTAGTACCCAGCTTGGTAACTAAGTACACTGAAAAAAATAACTCAAAGATGATTTCTTGATTATAATATTTTTTTAAGTGATTGTAAACAATTTATTTGGGTTGAATTTAAACAAACAAATTAAGTTGAACATTAATAAATTAAATTTGTTTGTTTAAATTACACCCATATAAATTGTTTGCAACAATTTTGCAAAAATTATTTTTTTTTTCAGTGTAACAGTGCTGCGTAATATCAGTTCCTTGATCATTATATTGGAATAACTGTATAGTTCCTTGCCATATCAACCTAGAAAATCTTTTCATTTTCTTAGTGCATGATGTAACTACTGAAGATTCAAGCTTTAAATAGGAAATTTATCAAATTATCATTTATTTTTATTTTTTGAGCAAAATGCTAATGGTCCGATTCAATGATTTATGATGCGCTAAGTTACAAGTGCTCCCACCAGACTGGAGATCGACTGAATGGATTAAAAAATAGCAAAACTCAACTGTATAACCCTAGGTGACTTGTAAAATGAGCCTATTTCCCACCCCAAAAAAGTGTTCCTTTAAGGCTTTTTGTTTTTCCTAAGTATAAAAATAACCTGGGGATTCTTGTGCCAAATGTGCAGTTTGTTAGAGGTCAGTAACGGGATTAGAAAATAATTTTGATAAGCTGAAAGTCCTGTGTATGTGACATCATCAAAAAGGCACCCTGAAGGTCACATGGTGCTGCAGCTAAATTAATGTATTGCTGTTAAAGTTGTGATACATGTCACCATTTTATAACCTAAATTAAGCTCAAACTCAGTTGGATTTAGATGCCTGGCTTATTGCCTGCAATATAAGCTTAATTATTTAATCACTGAAGCATTACCATGTTCATTTCTAGGCTCATTTCAAAGGAATCAATCGTGGATCATGGGGTTTACTTCGCCTGCTTTGTTTTATTATTATTAATTTTCATTTCACTGTCTGGCATTGAACTCTGTCCCAACAGCAGGATTCTGTCTTTCCCTTTCTTCTTGTTTGCCTATTAATATCATCACAGCAGCTCAGATCCACATAAACTTTTACATTCGGCTCTTTTAATAGCTGCCATTTCTTTTATGCTTTGACATTATTTTCCATAAGCTGTAATAACTGAAAAAAAAAGCGTCAAAAGAAAATTCTGCTGGGAAACCCAAAAGAATTTGCAATTGTTTTCATGTGACACTACAGAGGGTGTCTGGGTGAGCTGTAAGCTATTCTTAAGTGTTTTCATTTCAAATTACAGATCAGCGCAATGGCAAAGTGAGCTGTGAATGGGCGGAGAACAGCCAGGACTCCGGCTCTGACCTGAGGGGAAAAGCACGGCCCTGCCAAGAACACAAAGAGTTTGAGATGACAGCGACTGTGCAGAGCAATCCCACATTAAACACATAAGCCTGTTTGCTTGGAGGAAAAATGGATTGCCTCTGTGAGATCAAAACTCCAGTCTCCTGATGCATGAGGTGATTTGCATTTGTATACTGAGTGTTTGGGGCCTTGTTAGCTCTTAGACAGATGTGTAAAGGTTGTACGCACATTTGTAAGGCATAGTTCATCCAAAAAAATGAAGATGTGCTAATAATTTACTCACTCTCAGGCCTGCCAAGGTGTAGATGGCCTTTTTTCTTCAGTTACGCATAAAGAGGGTTTTTAGCTGACTCACGAAATGCAAGTGAAGGGAGAGATCATACAAATGCATGTTCTTTTTTTATTTAGTACTGTCCTAAGATATTTTAGATAAAAGATGTGTACATATAGTTCACTTGACAAAATATAGCTGAAATTATTCAAATAACCCCATGCAAAAGTCTACATACCTATGATTTTTTATATTATCTTATGATCTACGAGTGTTTTTTCTGCTTTGTGATAGTTGCTTATGAGTCTCTTGTTTGTTCTGAACAGTTAATTGACTGCTGTTCTTATAAAAAATTCTCCCTGTCCTCCAGATTCTTTATTTTTCCAGCATCTTCTGCAGATTTGAACCCTTTCCAGTAGTGATTGTGGGATTATTTGTCACTGAGGATGATTGAGTGACTCAAACTGTTAAAAAAAGGTTTAAACCCTCCAGAACGAAGCATCAGGCATTAAGAACCTGGGGGGTTACACCTTTTAGAATCTAAAGATCAAGGTAAATTGCCCTTATTTTGGCATTCGGGAAGCATGCAAGTATCTTGTTATTTCTGTAGGGCAGTACTAAAAAAAGAAAAAAAAAAGAAGATATTTCATATTTTAAAATGTTGAATCACCCCCAGTTCTGAATGTCTTGTGTTTCCTTTTGGAGCCTCAGTGAGGGTTTAAACCTTTTTTAACAGTGTTTGACATGCTTGCTGTTGTTATAAAACATCAGTGTAAAATTATTTCTATATGTTAGCGCAGCATGCATGTATGCTCGATTGAGCTTCTCTTTAGCATATTTACTACTGGTGGGGTAAAAAAATCGAAAAAAAAATCGCAACAACATTGAGGAATCAGTTCTTGGTTTAGAGTCGATAGATTCCAGAAGTCGGAATCAGGATCAATTCCAAAAGATTTTGAATAAAACCAACTCAGGCTCATTCTGAAAACAGAATGTATAAACAGAATATATACATTTCTGGAGAGCGCCAAATACATCGCAGGTGGTATGTTTTCTTTACAGTTTATGTTTTTGCTAATCCACCAGAGGTCGATGTGTACGATTATTGATATCTCAAATTTTTCACACCTGCTTTTAAATTCACCAGAAGCCGCTGTCAACTGACTGATTGACTGACCCACCCTCCTTCCTTAAACCCAACCAATAGTGTTTTTAAAAGCACAGATTGACCTGCCACCCACTTCCCTAAACCCAACCAACCAGCCTGATCTCACGCGGAAATGTAAGTATTTTACGTTTTGTCTGTTTAGTGGCTAATTCGTACGAATTCATAAGAGTTGAGTCGTACGAAAATGTACGATTTTAAAAAGGAGGCGTGGCACCCAACCCCGCCCCTAAACCCAACCGTCATTGGGTGATGAGCAAATCGTACTAAATTGTATGAATTAGATTCAAATTCATACAAATTAGCCACTAAATCAAAAAGTTACAAATTGCCGTGAGATTGCAGTTTTAAAAAGCAATCCAGAAAAAGAAAAACCCTTGCCGGATCTTTACCAAGTTTTCAGATTTTACCACATTCTCACCCTGTTATATTTACTTGTTCATTTAATTTTTTGGCTTCTGTTTTTGTCTTACCTGCTTTCTGGAACCATTCTTCGCCAGACTCGAACTTCGTCTTCATGGTCAACTCCTCTCTGCGTCTCAAGTCCGCCGACATACATGGCAAGCTACTGGACAAAACTGGTGGCAGAGGGAAAGCCATCCATACAGAGGTAAGCGGTCAGCTGTTAATCGCAAAAAGGAACTTCAATACACCAGCCCGTAGCATTCGTTTTAAAGACGTACTTCTGGCTACATAATTCGTGATCTCCAGAAATGTATATAGAGTTACGTTTTCAGAATGAGCCTATGTTGCATAAAACAGCCCTACCCAAAAGACGCACCTCAACATATAGTATCATCAAAAGCAATGGGTATTCATTTTGATATGCGTATGTGTTTTTTGACCATCAAAGTCCTGGTACCAGTTGACATGTATTCACCAAGCTAAAAAAAATGATTATTCTCTTGAAAAAAAAACTGACCTACATCTTGAATGGCCTAAGGATAGCCCTAACACTGATCACTCATGCCTGTAAAATACAGCAAACTCCTTTTAACAGAACTGATGCACTTGACTCAGCTTTACCGGGGTCTTCATAATGCTTCCTTTCCTCCAGTTTAAATCAGTCTCTTTCCACCCCCTGGTATAATGATTGTGGTATTGAGTGTCTAAATTGCAGCGTAATGAGAAGGCTGGAGGTGCAGTAGATCTGCATTCGTTTTGGTGGAATTATTTGGCCTCAGCCTCAAAGACAAGTTCACATTTTACGAGAGGCTCTGGCACAGGCCTCTGGGGTCTAGTACAGGACCGCTGTTGTTGTTTTGTAACAATGTGGGTGTGATTCCCCAGAGCAGTTTGACTTCTGAGAGGGAGAGAGATGTGAATGCTCTGGAGCATGCAGAGTAGTTAATGTAAGCCATGTTGGGGTAAGAGTTATTTGTTTATGAGTGTGACTGTGTTGGTAACCTGATATTAGTGTGATTCAATACTAGAAAAATTAGCATGTTCGTTAATTTTAAGGCAGGAAATCCTTTGCATTACATCACTAATGTCTGCTGTCATCCTCCCTCGGGCTCAGCGGACATGTGTTTTTAACATGCGTTTGAATGGTAAGGCATCTCTGAGGTTTGAGACTGCTGCGTTATGGGCGTTTCGGGGTGAGTGTGTGTCGGAAGATGGTGTAAGCCTATAAATGGCAAGTAATGATCAAAACAAGAGGCATCCTACAAGAATGTTTCACACTCACACTCTCAAATGGTTTTGTTGTCCTGGTTCATTGTCCTCTGTTCATAGTCACATTTTTTATTTATCTTTTAGATGATTTTTAGATCACACTTTATTTTGATGGTCCGTTTGTTGAATTAAGTTACATTGTATCTACATGCCAACTAATTCTTATTAGATTATAAGTAGACTGTTTGGTTGGGGTTAGGGTTAGTGTAAGTTGACATGTACTTGCAAAGTTTCTTATAGTCTGTTGAAGGAGCAGTATCAACATATATTAAGAAGACAGTCTGCTAATACTCAAATGGACCATCAAAATAAAGTGTTACCGAATTTTATGCTTGTTGCATTGATGTTTCAGTCTAACCATGAACTAGAGTTTATTTTGAAGAACACAAAGAACCATCTTTTCTGTGGGTTTAGGTTTACTTTTATTCAAATGATCCACACTAGCAAAGAAATAGCAACAGAGTTACATTTAAATAAAGGCCAATCTGACACTTTTGAACACAATGTTCAGCTAGGATCAATTTCCGTCTGACTGAAGTGATTAATCATGATTTAAAAAAAATGTCTTAGTGAAATATGTTAAGTTTTTGCCAAATTGAAAAGCTTGCGTTACATTAATCAATTCAAGCCATACATTATTTATTGTATTGACAGAACATGAGTTTGTCATACACTCGCACACTCATGTTTACATGCACTTATACAAGTTTCAGTTATTGCCTGTTTTGTAGTTAGAAAATGGACAGCTCGTCCAGTTTATGGCACACACTATTTTCAATCCAAAAGACAGAAAATGAGTTTGTCATATTCTCAAACTTTTAGACTAACTGTACACACATTTAAAAGTTGTATTTCAGTCAGACTAAAGCAATTGTTTGTCTTGTTAATTGTAAAAATGTGAAGAGTTGAAAAGTTCAGAAAACTCATCCAACCTGTAATTTTCAATACAAATGACAGTAAATGAGTTTGTCAGACTCCCATACTCTCAAACTGTGTGCGTTTGTTTGCATTTCTTCAAAAGGTGTGATTTCAGTCAAACTGAAGCAATCAGTAATCATTTTTAAAAATGTAAACACTACTGAAATTGGTTTTGTTTTTGCTAAGCCGACAAACCAGAGAAGCCACACACTCTATAGAAAATGTCAGTTTTGTGAAACGCAAAAGTCTAAACCAGTTCATTTATCCAACATGTTGGCATATATAACCATTAATCAAGGTCATACGAGGTTCTGACCTCCTGCTAAACTTCTCATGTAAAACGATAACAGCATCTGCGATGCTTTGCTCTTCGAAAAATTTCAACAATCAAATTCGCCAAATCCACAAGCAGTAGAGCCAGGCAGTTCTCACTGCACTTCCCAAACCGCAGGAACAAGCAGGTCCCTTGACTGCTCTGCATCTCTTGTCCTGACATCTCTATCCCACCCAGGCCTCCAACCAAAGCCCAAGCAGTTACGGCAGCTCTGCGTTCCCTTCTTGTTGTGCAGTGAATGAAATAACAGTTTCAAATCGCCCACAGATCTCCGGGGAGTGACCAAATCTGTGGATACCCAGATCGCAGACTAGAGAATGTGGGTCAAGAGGTTGTGAAATGGCTCAATAGAGTTGTTCTAAGCGCTTGGAAAATTCATATAATCTCTTTGCTTACCTTGTAAAACCAGGCTTGGCACCTCAGTGCTAATGAGAAGTGACATTTGTGTTGTGTCAAGTTGAAGGTGGATGCGTATAGGAGAGAAAAGAGTTTATGTGGAGATTAAAGTTGATCCTTTAAGTGCAGCTGCCTGAACGGAGGTGCTTTATCACTATTGAAGCTGGCTGGCGCTAATGCTACATCCACTGTCTTTCAGTAAAAGTGTAAAGACTCCAGGTCTGTCTGACAAAAGCTGGACTCTAAGTTACTCAACACATGTGAGCTTCTCTTCCTAGAACTGAATCTGAGGGTGAAGGTCTTCCTGAACAGTTTTATATTATTGTTTAGACATTTAAAGGGATGGTAGGGAGAAAGACCGGAACAAGATCAGGAAATGTTATGAGTGAGATTCATATTGTGTGTGTGATGGCTTGCTGTGGATTAAAACCACCAGTCTTTGGCTTTGACTTTTAAAGGTGATATTGACATCTTTTCATGTCTGAAAACATGTGAATGGACGTGCTAGGCATGAGATCAGAATGTTATTAATGAATAGCTAAATGAATCCTAATATTTTTAGCTTCATTTTATTTTAGTATAGGCAACACAGTGGCGCAGTAGGTAGCGATGTCACCTCACAGCAAGAAGGTCGCTGGTTCGAGCCCCGGCTGGGTCAGTTGGCATTTCTGTGTGGATTTTGCATGTTCTCCAGGTGTTCACATGGGTTTCCTCCGGGTGCTCGGTTTCCTCCACAGTCCAAATACATGTGCTGTAGGTGAATTGGGTAGGTTAAATTATTCTCAGTTTCCTGGTCCTCCAGATTGGGGGTTGAGCATTGGGCTAACAACTCACCTCATAAAAACTATAGATGTTACGAAACACCAATATGGTGTGGCTAAATATCAACTTCGATATAAATGGCTCTGGAAGTAAGTATTATTTTGATTTCACTACAATTTTGGTATTTTATTAATTACAGTTTTATTACTAAGGTGCTACAGTAGTGCATTTCTGTTTTTAAAAGGCACAAGTTATGCTACGTAACATAACACTACTACACTACTCCAGCATCTTTGACCTGTGAAAACAGAGCAGTTTGAAAATGATAAATACCATGTTTTAGTTTAGTAAAACTGATGTTTCATTTTGGTATAGACAGACTGAAACACAGACTTTTGAAAAAAGCTATCCACAATCACTCTCTCATAGTCTTTTGAACTATTGACCTGATTTGTCAAGACTTCTCATATAACCATAACACAACTGGTAGAATGCATGTACGAATGTTGGCAAAATATGCACATGACCAGTGAGAGTGAATAGTCACATATCACATGTTTTAGGTTGTATAGTGTTCGTTTTTCTGAAACAAAGTAAAATGCATGTCTGCATGAGGAGTGTTTTCATTCTAAAACGCAATTTTAAAATGAAAACACACTAGTGGAAATGGCACCTAATTTAGCTGTTTTTGTCATTTTATTAGTTTATTTTTATTTATTTATATCCATTTGTTGTTTACTTCTTTTTTGATGTAGTTTTTATGTATGTTACATAAATTTCAACCTTCAATGTGTTGCCTTTTTAGTTTAAGGTCTTCATATAATAGTTACATTTTATTTTGTTTCAACTTTAATTCAGTGACAAAGTTTGTAACTTTAGTTAAAAACACTGTTGTGCTTTTATGGGCTTTTTTGACAGGATCAAATATTCCAAACTCCTTTTCTTTATAAATCCCAGAAACAGAAAAATAGGTTTATAATGATGTAAGGGTAAATTGCAGTTTTTCTCGGTGCCTTTGGTGCATTTCTCACAACACTGTTTACATTTGCACAACAGTTAATGCATTTCTCTAAACAATTAGTCATTTGTGCACATCATAGTAGCAGTTTCTCATTCCTTCCAACAAATTGCAAATGCTTTTGGACATGCATCAATTGCTTTCATACAACTCTCTGCTGTTTATAACATTATCATTTGCTTATGTCATGTCAGTCAAAATGAACTAAACTTCTGAACACCGAATAGTCATTCCATATAAAACTAATAGTCCTCATTCCATTACTTGAGTCATTACATACAAACATGTTGAACTAGTTGTCAAAATCTGTCAAGCAAATTTTTAAAACAAATTTAAATATTTTTTTCCTGAAAATGTCTTCTAAATTGAACAATTTCATGAATGATTTACAGACCTACTGTATGTATGTTGTAGGTTCAGTTCCAATATGTACTGCAATATTGTTTACAGTTGTGCACAGCTCTACCCAAAGGAAGTTTATGTTTGTTGTAAATAAGGGTGTATTTATTCTTTTGCACAATGCTGTGAATAAATTAGAATTGTAAAGAGCAAATGCAGTGAAAATGTGAAACATACATATTCAGTGTCTTGTACTCAGATACCTCACTAAATGCAGTGATGTCTAACTTTACTGTAGTTTTCAAATGGATGTGCAAATAGTATATAGTGCTGTCTTGAGCATTTTCAGGAAGCGTCACCAAAATCTTTTTTACATTTGAAAAAATGTACAGAGTAAACTGTCATAATGAAAACATGACAAAGCCATTTGACTATCTTGTTCATAAACAATGGTGTCAGGACTTTTCATCTTGATGACACTGACACTTTCATTGACATGAATACTTGCTTTTGAGGAATGAGCTATCCATTTTGAGCAAGTGACTCGCTTTCGCAGGTTATCAACTAGGTTTTGCAGTTTGTACTAATTGTTTTGAGAAATGCATTAACTGTTGTGTAAATGAGAAATGCACGAAAGTGACTGAGAAATAATGTAATACTCGTTTTAGGTCAACCATCGCTTTAAGCACTAAGCTTATAGTAATAATAATAATAATAATAATAATAATAATAATAATAATAATAATAATTCCTTACATTTATATAGTGCTTTTCTGGACACTCAAAGCACTTTACAAACTTT
Organism: Danio kyathit; assembly: GCA_903798195.1. NCBI lineage: Eukaryota > Metazoa > Chordata > Actinopteri > Cypriniformes > Danionidae > Danio > Danio kyathit. The sequence goes on along the minus strand of LR812531.1, from coordinate 37,654,724 downwards.
TGAGAGGAATCTCCCTATCCACCACCAATGTGCAGCATCCACCTGGATGACACGACAACAGCCATGTTGCGCCAGACCGCTCATCTCACACCAGCTTATTGGTGAAGAGGAGACAGACTGATGAAGCCAGTTATGATATGGGGATGGTTAGGAGGTCATGATGGTCAAAGGCCAGTGGGCAAATTGGTCCGTGTTAAGCCCCTACTTATTTTCAAAGGACATCCTGGGATTTTTAATGACCACAGAAAGTCAGGACCTCAATTTAACATCTCAATCAAAAGACAGCACTCACTGAGCAGTATAGAGTCCCCGTCATTATACTGGGGTGTTAGGACCATAGACTGTAAAAGATATGGACGTAGTATCTGTGACGTCACCCATAGGTTTCTGAACACTGCAAAAGAAGCTACAAGTAGGCGCGGCCAACCATCGCCATTTTGTTAGCGCGTCATTGCACCAAACGCGGGATAGCAAATAAGGGCAAAGAGGCGGAGAGTGAGCGGAGCTGCAGACGCATGCTTGATTTTCAGCATTTTGCTTAGACCTGGCTTAGACAGACTTTTTACTTTGGGAGAACGTTTAATAATTCATTACCTGTGACTCGTTTGTGTTCTGACCAACGTTTTTCGACAGGAGGAAAACGCAAATTGCTATCAAACACTTCAGATATAGTCTGTGTTAGTAAATGCAAGGCTGTTTATAAAATCCAGCACTAACACTGTATGACAACGCTTCAGATGACTGTTTTATAGCCTACAGCTAATCAATCTGTCAGATTCTGGAGTGCAATACTGGTCTAAAGAACATTTAAATGATAAATGATCTTAAATAAAACAAATACATTTATAGAGATGGTATATCAGTATATAACCTCACTCACCTGAAAAATGGAGGCAACTTGAACGGTTTGTAAGCACAATTAAGTCCACACAGCATGCCATATCATCTGATAATTGCAGGAAATAATTCCAAAAGCCAAATGACTGTTTAAAGAAACATTAACCAAAACAAAAATACGATGTACATGCCGAGATCAGCGGCTAATTAGCCAGAATCAGCTGAGGTGACGAGACGGCGACCAGCGAGGGCTAGCTGTCACTCAAGTGGCCACGCCCTTAATTATGCAAACTTAATATAACTTCATAAAAACAAAGTTTTCAAAAAAATTCACCCCCCTCACAGTTGTCATGAAAGGTAATCATAGCTATATGCACCAAAGCCATCGTTTGTACCAGGCTGTAAACATGTTTTTATCAGCTGTAAAAATGGCCAATTTACCAATGCAGAAAAAAAGCACTTGGACTTCCTGGAGCCAGCCCCCCAAGGCAAGTCGATGAATTGCAGTTTTAGTTACTTCCGTATACGCTTATTTCACGCGACCGCCATTTTAGAACACGAAAGCGAGGCTGCGGTGGGAAGAAAGCCGGAAGTATAGGATCAGCACTGTAAACATTGCAACAATATGCTGTGTGCTATAAACCTCCAGCTGTTGCTGCGACTTCAAAATGCAAAAATGGTGTAAACATCACTTTAATATCATTCAGTTCAGTTTAATATAAACAATTAAAAGCATATTAGGCATCAAACAACATCATAATCTCTTTAAGAGTGATACGCTTAAGTGTCCTTCTAGACTTCAGTCCAGGGCAGCAGGTAAACACCGTGGGGACGCTTCCCTGCTTCAGCCTATGTAACCCGGTGAGTGATAAAACAGTGCAGTCTTCTGTAGCACATCTTCGTGTTGTCTTTAACAGTGTTGTCCTGGTACTGAAGTTTTAAAAACGTCAATTTCCCGCTAACATTTACGCGCCGCTGAGCGCGCTCATAAACAGCTGATTTGCCGTAGTATTCACCAGTGCTCAACAGAATGACTGTGAAGGTCCTCAGTTCACCGCTCTTCAGATTGAAAACACACATAGACGGATATTGGAGCGTTTAAAAGCCGTGAAGATCAGCGGATTCATCAGCGGATCGCTTGTCTGTGTTTGCGCTCAGTAAACAGCAGTGCCGGTGAGTTTGGTGATCTGATGACCTTTACAGCCAATCAGAGTGATTTCTGTTGAGCACGTGAACACAATGGCCAATCAGCGCTGTTTAAGAACTCCGTGAACAGTGTCTTAAATGTTAACGAGAAATTGGCGTTATTTTATATTACATTACGGAAATTTTGTATCGTGACTAGTCTAATATAGTGAAAGAATCAGTTCATTAACTTGAGTTTGATGAATGACATCTAAAATGTGTGTTTGGGAAAGAAAACGTTAGCTAAGTAGTGCCATTTCCCTTAACTTAGCTGAAAATTAGGTCAAATATCCCTTTTTATTTTCACTATTCATTCAGAACGGACCTTAGGGTCACATGGAAGGCGCTGAAATCATAAATTTGTGTCACTTTCCCTTCGCTGATAAGATATACAGCCAGGTACACAACATTCCTGTGTGACTCAGCCTATACTTCCGGGTTTCTTCCCACCGCAGCCTCGATTTCACTGTTAATAATGGCGGCCGCGTGAAATCAGTCTATTGGCTTCCCGAGGGAGAGCGGGAGGTTGCCGCTTGGTTAGGACCTACACAGACTGTAGGTTGAGCGCCCTCTGCTGGTCTCACTAACGCCACTTCCTGCAGCAACCTAGCTTTTCCATGTGGTCTCCCATCAAGGTACTGACTGGGTGCAGTCCTGCTAAGCTTCAGTAGGCAACCATGTGAGAGTTGCAGAGAGCTAGCTGCTGGCTAAAAGAGCTTGGCTATGTTGTGATGGACAACCAGAAGTTCAAATGTGCAGTAAATTTAAGCGGTCACAGATCTAAACAATAATTATGAATATAGCTCTGTTGTGGATCTTTGGTTGACACAAACTCTTAACAAGACTGTCCACAAGACACTTATAGCAGTCGCTGTTGTAAATTTGAGAAGAGCAATAGTCACACACACACAAAGACAGATGACATACCAACAAGAAACCATTAAAATGACCCTCTTTTATCATGCTGGCGTGTTTCTTTAAAAACAAGTGTGATCTCATGCTCGTCTCTGCATGAAGACCAAGACAGTGCTGTCACAAAGACAGGAACCACTGCAGGGGTTCAGAGGACAGCCGTGAGTCACTGTAATCAACACACACACAAAACACTGCCATGATCTCACCTTCAAGACCATACAAGAGGCGCCGATGCACTTGTTATTTAGGTTGTTATGGCAATAACAAAAGTGTGCTGTCGTTCCGGATCAGTATGACTCTTTCTTCTGTAGAACACAAAACAAGAAATTCTGAGAAATGAAAATTACATGCAAATTTTGACTGAACTCTCAAGCTTATAAGCTCAAATGCAAAAGCACAAGACATAAAACATTAAAGTGCAGCTTGCATAGCTTGCAGAGTATTCTAAAGCCATATAATAGTTTCAATTAAAAAGCAGATCAAAGTAATTTATTCAGTGATGATCTGCTTCAGTTAGTGAGTTAAATATGCGATTACTGAAACAAGCACTCAGATCTCTTTTGTGAACTGAGACATCTGATTCGTTAAAGCAGGGGTGCCCAAACAGAGCCAAAAACAAAAATATCATTGAGAGCCGTGGGCCAAAGGTAAATATACCAAACTATATTACATTAAAGTTGTCGTAGTTAATTTCCTAATTATTCATAAAATTTCAAAATACATAGAAAGCATTACTTTAAATCATATTAACTAACTTACAGCAATAAAAACATAAACAATCACATTTATAACACAGTGGAGTTCAATGCTGAATTCACTAGTCAAACAGAAGCTGCCTTGATTTGCTTACCAAAGTGTGCGCGTTGCCGGGTGAAAGTATGTACATTAAAACAAAATCTGATTAATTTACACCATTTAATTAAAACATTTAATTTCAGTGTTAGATTTTAACAATAGAACAAACAAACAAAAGGTTACATTAAATTTGAATAGACAATCTCGAAACCATCCCCATTATACTTCCTCTGTTCACAGATGGGATAGCGGGCCAAATCTAAAATTACCACGGGCCCTAGCTTGGGCATCTCTGCCTTAAAGCAACAGCTCAAAATAAAAAATGGCTTCAAAATGTATAAATACTCACTATACTTCAAAAAAAAAAAAACTGTGCGTTATTTTAACCCAATGGGTCAAATATGGACTATCCCAAGATAGGGTTGAAATTTTGATTTACGATTTTACCCCAGTGGTTGGGTTGTTCATATTTATCCAAATTTTGGTTGAAATGACTGTACAACATATCAAAAGAAAATCAATAGTGACGCATGGTATACTGTAATGCTGTACTCACACTTGTGTGTTGCGACATTGCTGTCAGATCTAATGTAGTCAGCACTTAATCATCTTTGTTTTTTGTCTCTCTGAAAACCCTGAATCAATGTTTTGTTAAAAAAAATGAACAAGTCTTTCTACTATGCATTCCAATCATTTAATTGCTGGAACAATTGTTAGGAGTAGGCGCTCATTGCGTCACACTGGAACAAAATCTAAAAAGCCATTTTGGCATCTTGGTTTCAAAGAAATGTTTTCTGACTAAAGGACGTTTTGATTTCTTAAACTTCCAAAACATTATGTTTTTATAGTTCAATAACCTGCCATATGTCAAAAGATTTGCATGTCCCCTTTGAAGAATTTTAACCAAACCATTTCAGTTACCATTTATTTTGATTCTGTGGACAAAACTAAGATGAAGAAATTGTGTATTACCTTCTTTATATGTTCCACAGAAGAAAAAAAACTAAGTCATACAGATGGGAAATAACAACAATAGCCCCTTTCACACAGTGATACCGGTAAATATCCAGAAAATTTCCAGAATGACTTTACTGATGAATTCAAAAAAGTGCTGTTCACACAGGAAAGGATGTTCCGGAATATTTACGGAAAAGACCATTCACACATCCATTCCAAAATACTGGTAAATTCTGACATCATTAACCAGAAATGACCCCTAATCGTCTGCGCTTGTATTTGTATTTAACATAGAAGGGGTCGGGCTTTTGTTGATGGTTTCACTTTTATTTAAAGCTTTAGAATTCATGCAGCTGCTATGTAAGACATCCAAAGGCAGAAACGCGAACCGCAGCTGAATGTTTACACATTTGACTACATTACAAATTCTGTGTATGGTTAAGTATTGTGAACAACTTCAATGAAAACATATGGAGGAACACTTTCACATGTCAAGATGTACAAAATATGTGTGTGTGCTGGTGCTCACCAGAGCAATCCTTCACGTGCACACGTGTCAAGCAACTGAAGCAGAGCTTGAAGGTAAACAAACAGCGGTTTATCATAAGCATTATATCGATCATTTTTTCCACAGTTGGCATTAAGAAGGAACATAGAAACATTATCTGACTAACAACTAGCAGCTTAATGTGTCTGGAAAAATATTCAGAGGCTTTTATTGTCATAAACAGCGCGGATGTGAATTCGTCTGATTGTTCTGATTGGCTGGAGTAGGCGTCTCACGTCAGCATGTTCTAATCCTGAACACGCTCTTTCCAGCAATTTTCCTTCTGCGTTCACACAGAGCAGCATTCCGACAAATTATCGGTAATGTTACAACTTCTCTTTCTGAAAAATTGCCGTAACGAATTTACAGGTATTTTCAAAAAGGGCCTGTTCACACATGATTCCTTTCTGGAAAATTGCCAGTAACGTCTGTAAGTGTGAAAGGGGCTAATGATTGATGAGTTGGTCTCAACGTGGATGTTTCAAAATTCTTTAAATGTTAGATGGTGTTCTTTTTCAGGCGTAAAAGTCCCGAATCATTGTAGATGTGTTGGAAAAACCCAACCAACATTTCACCATTTGTGCTTGACGGAAGAAAGAAAGCCATTCGGGTTTGGAATTCAATTTTTTGGTTGAACTGTTCCTTTAATATGCTATAGCTAAAAGAAAAGCAGATATGTAAAACAAAAGTCTCTTTGAAAAGTGTCTATTGGCTGCAGCTGCATGGAGACGGATTGGCTTAGTAACACACACAGATGCCATCATATGTGCTGTGTTTGTATGTGAACGATCATTTTAAACACGAACAGAACAAGTAAATCACAAGCCAGTTTGACGTTTTCCTCGACTCTGTTGACCGTCATGTGTCCACTTCTCCTAAAATTCTTTTGGGAAGTCCCTCGGCAAAGACAGAGGCACAAGAGAGAGGAAAGAGCGGATCACTAAACGAGTGTGGTACTTCCCCATCCCTCTCTCTCTCTCTCTCTCTCTCTCTCTCTCCATAACTGTAAATGTGTGCAGCTGTGCCTGGATGGGAAACAGCAGTATTCTGAGGAATGGAGAGATGAAGGGAAGACACATGTTAGAGTAATCTCTTCGTCTCTCTCCGTGAGTTACGAGCTCGCTTTCTTTCGCTCGTTCTCTCTTTCTTGCATTGAAGTCACAAAAATGGGAGGGTTTCTTGAGGTGAGACCGAAGAAATATGAATTCAACATCCTTCAGAGGCTTTGGAAGGAATCAGATTTATTTATGCTTGATACTTCCAAAATAGCATGTGATTATTATTACTATCCTTCATCTGGAGCAGTTTGGAGTGCTACTTTTAAACATCTCTGGCATGTAGCTCCAGTCCTCTGGGAAACAGATTACAGTAGAAAGCGAGCGAAGGAGAATGATGCTCGTTGATGACATCACATCAGACATATAAATAACCTGCTTGCCGTGAAGGTTTTTCTGCCAGTTTAATGTTTTTGGACACCCCTCATTTCTGCCCTTGTAAAAAGAGCGAGCGAGGAGGGGCGCTTTCACTCGCCTCTTACATCTTACGGTTAGCTCACGGTCTGCCATGTTTGATCACATCCTGGCAGGGCGCAGCGCTAAGCATGTTGCTCGCAGGTGTTTCGCATTTTTGCACACGGTGTTGCGTTTATGGCTCTCTAAGACATCTCCCTCACTCCCTCTGTCTGAGGTTTCAGTGGAAATCAATGTGTCATCTGTAGTGATGGGCATATGGATGTTATTCTGAGGGCTGAGCAACATCGTAGCGCCCCCTCGTGGATCGAATTTTTAATCCAGGAGGATTACATCAGGATTAGATCTTCAGATGTAAGATACATGGATGAGTCCTGATTAAAAGATGTCTTCATCGTCTTCTGCCCTGCAGTGGCATCTCATGAAGCCTGGCATTAATTATAGTGTACAGCTTGATACAATATTAAATCAGGAGAACGGAGCAGGCCATTCTACTCAAGCCGAGTCTAGTGATCAATAGCAGAGGTATTAAATGCCCTGATTTGATACACATGTCCAAATCAGACTGAGGGAGTGTGGTAAATCACTCATGCCAGTGGGTCAGTTGGTATCTGTTCAGATTTAGTCGAATAGGTTTCAATTCATCTGATGTCGTGTGACAGATTGTCATCCTTTCCAAAAACCTACTTAGCGGATTCGATTGGAATTCCCATTGGCTGGGATTGTAAGCGTGCCAGGGCTTTGCATGTGTGTCGGTCGTTTGATGGGATGGTTATTTGATATGGGTGGTGCTTTTTCCCTGCTGTGACTTATACTGCTCTGTGAATGGTTGTTGTAAAGACCTTTTTATAGTATGTTGTTAATAATATCTATCTATCATTTATCTTGAAGTCAGAATTATTAGACCCCCTGAATTATTAGCACCCCTGTTTATTTTTTCCCCCAATTTCTGTTTAAATGTAATTTCTGTTTAGAGATTTTCTCAACACATTTCTAATCATAATAGTTTTAATAACTCATCTCTAATAACTGATTTATTTTATCTTTGTCATGATGACAGTAAATAATATTTTACTAGATATTTTTCGAGACACTTCTATACAGCTTAAAGTGCACTTTAAAGGCTTAACTAGGTTAATTAGGTTAATTAGGCGGGTTAGGGTAATTAGGCAAGTTATTGTATAATGATGGTTTGTTCTGTAGACTATCGAAAAAAATTAGCTTAAAGGGGCTAATAATTTTGTCCTTAAAATGGCTATTAAAAAATTAAAAACTGCTTTTATTCTAGCCGAAATAAAACAAATAAGACTTTCTTCAGAAGAAAAAACATTATCAGACATACTGTGAAAATTTCCTTGCTCTGTTAAACATCATTTGGGAAATATTTAAAAAATAAAATAAAATTCAAAAGGGGGCTAATAATTCTGACTTCAACTGTATCTATCTATCTATCTATCTATCTATCTATCTATCTATCTATCTATCTATCTATCTATCTATCTATCTATCTATCTATCTATCTATCTATCTATCTATCTATCTATCTATCTAAATATGAGAGGACAGCATCAAATAATTAGTTTTATGTACATAGCATATAAATGCAATGGTTTAATTTTTTTGTAAATAAAATATCAAAAATGATAAATAATATTCTATTGTAGATCCGCATAAAGTTAAACAACATACTTTTTCTTACCTTACAGTAATTCTGACCCAGGACCACAAAACCAGGCATAAGTGTAAATTTTGCAAATTGAGTTTATGAATTATCTGCATTTTCTTAAAGTTGAATAAATAAGCTTTCCATTTTGAAAGGATATTCTCTTTCTTAAGCCTCATTCACACTACAAGCGACCTGCAGCAGCAAAGCGACCAGCGTCCGTGCAGTTTAACGGAGAGCGAGCAAATTCCGGCGACCTTCATCTAGATGAGCGACAGCGACCGTTGGCAACCAGGTGGGCATGTTGAGTGATGCAATAAAGTTGAGAATCCTTCAACTTTATGCAAATGAAGCGGGACTTTAAGCGACAGCCAATAGGAGCACTAGTAAAGCTCATGTGATTCTCTCTCAGCTCGTTCAGAAGCTGGTGGTATTGTACGAGCGGGCACAGCCATTTGAAACTTTTTGGCTTGAGACTTCTGGTCTCATTCACTTCCATACATTTTAGAACGTTAAAAACAGCTCGTTATGCTGCTTGATGTTGCAGACTGTATAATTTTCACAAAACATAATTGTTGCACGTGCAAATTTAAACCTGCGGCCCCGCCCACTAACACAGCAGCAAAGACAAACTGATCCTGAAGTCATGAGTCATGAAGACGGTGTGCTTACCTGGATATTATTGGAAGTGTGAGGGAAAGGAGTGGTTCACCAATCTGCACGCTTGCAATGGGCAATCTATCAGTACACAGCTCATGGATTAGTTTCTTCCTCCATCTTCCTCCACCAGGGGTGCGGGCAAAATAAGGACAGTTTATTAGGCACACAGTCAAACAAAGGCAGGCTGTTGGACGCTGGGCTTGGGGCTGGTGCGCTGCACTGAAAAGGCTTCCAAAAGCTCAGGGTGAGCGCGATGGGAGCCCGCAGAGATAGCTTGTCAGAGGACAGAGGATGAGCGCTGGTGAGCGCTACAACCCCCCGGCTGGGGATGTAATCATTGTACAGGTACAGGTGAATAACACTGTTGAGAACCGGGTACTGTACTGTACTATGCCAATGTTGGCGACCTAGGGCTGGGGGCTTGATAAACTGCGCTAGGCATTTTACTGTCTCGCACTGAACGCTGTCGACCAATCGCAACAGGCTGTCATCGGTCCAATCAGCGCAGATTAGCTTTGCGCTAAGGAGGGGTTTGGGAACAAATTAATCGCTGAATTTGGGAGTCTTATGGGAGTCACAGGGATAATTAGATAAAAATAAATACATATTATAAGACCATGAAAGTGTTTTTTGACCTTGCATGCATATCAGTATGTTGTTGGAGACCCATAAAACCGAAATATGACCCTTTTTAATGTGTAATAGGGGCTCTTTAAATAAAAGAGAATAAGGTCAATATACCCACACAGAGCTGTGTTTTCAGCAGGTCACCACCCAGAGCAACAGGCAGCTACAAAGTCTCTGCTAGTGAATGAAGGCAGGACAATATTTGACCGAGATACAACAATTTGAAAATCTGGAATCTGAGGATTTAAAAAATATATAGAAAAAAAATCACTTTTAAGTTTGTCCAAATGATATTTTTAGCTATGCAAATTACTAATCAAAAACTGAGTTTATGGTAAGAAATTTACAAAATATCTTAATGGAACATGATATTTACTTGATATCTGTTTTTGACCCTTAGGACTAGTGATCTAGTGAAAGACTAAGTGATCGCAAATTGTAATGTTTGTTGGATCAAACCTAGTGGTTTTAATGCAGAGGAAATACAATCAAATGAGCTGCATTCTAATGTACATTAGGGGAAAAAATATTCTTATTATTAATATTGTTATTATTTTAATTCAATTTGGCTTGGGTACGAAAAGTCAGGCAGGATCCAGATTTTAAGGAGGCATAAAAAATCTAAACACCCATGGGGTGCAGCCAATGTTCAACATGCCCAAAACATTTCATCCAACAGTAGCAAAGAGAGGGAAAATACCCTGTTATTTCCAAATGCAGCAATGAGCGTGACGAATAGACCATTTTCCACAGACCGAGCTGGATAGAGAGAGAACGAAAGAGTGGATTTGGAGCAGGGTCTCTGCTCCTGCTCTGCATGGGCTCTCAGCGGGTGGTGACACAGGTAAACCCCAGTCATCTTTTCACAGTAAACCTCATTTATTATTTCATTTGAGCATTTCTGCAGAACCATCTGCTTATTTGAGTTTCACATTATTACCTTTTTTTTGTGCAAAAATCAATTGTGAACGGAGATTGAATTCTCTTTAGACAGGAAATAGTATGTTGTTGATTGACTGGATATAGTGTTGCATGTTGAATATGTCTTATTTGCTGAAAACATGTGTTTTGATTTGAACGTATGACCCTATGGAAACACCTCCAGCTTCTCTACTGAAGAATACACAGCAAATCCAGTGTGTCGGGATTCCAGCTGGGCCTCTCCATTTCTTCTCAAGGATGTTTATCTAATTAACATCCTCATGGTATTTTTTCTCAAATTCCTGATTAGACTGCAGAACGAAACAGTGGCAGATGAGGCCTAAGAGAGATCATCTTCAGCTCCGTTGCTGATTCTTTCTTCCCATAAACTGAGAGTGTTGTAACACATGCTGAAGTGCAATAGCATTAGTTAAACCCATTAGGAATGAGCCACAGGTGTAAAATCACTTCCATGCATGAGCCCAGTCTGCTGATGGGAATTTGAATGTAATCAGATACCATGTCTGATTTATATGAATTGTATTGTGATTAGGTAAATGGATAAATGACTAAACAAGTTTTGTCTTTATCTACAAAGAAAAAAAACACCAATGACTATTGGAAGTCCATCTTCATCATCATTCATTCATTTTCTTTTCAGCTTAGTCCCTTTATTAATCTGGGGTCACCACAGTGGAATGTACCACCAGCTTATCCAGCATATGTTTTATGCAGTGGAAGCCCTTCCAGCTTCAACCCATCACTGGAAATCACCCATAAACTCTCATTCACACACATACACTACGGCCAATTTAGCTTACCCCATTCACCTATACTGCATGTCTGTGAACTGTGGGGGAAACCAGAGCACCCAGGAAACCCACGCGAACACGGGGAGAACATGCAAACTCCACACAGAAATGTCAACTGACCCAGCCGAGGCTTGAACAAGTGACCTTCTTGCTGCGAGGCGACAGCGCTACCCACTGCGCTGCCCCATCAAATGTTAATGAAAAAGATAATTTTTTTAAAGCACTTTTGCAATGACAAAAGACTCAGCTGTTAAATTTAAAATTATTTTAAAATGTAGTTTTTATGCAGTTACTGTATATAATTATACACAATCTGTTTAATTATTTGGTTTATTTTACTTACACTAACATGGAATATTTAAAAAAAAATGTAACACCTTGGTTGTGAGGTAAATTTGAACAGCAACACTTACTGTGCTCTGTAGAAATTTACACTTTAATCCACATTTCATATGGTAACATTTGACTTGAAGGGGAGTTCATAAGACTCTCTTGAAACATTCATAATCATGACATGACACATTATGAATATGATTGAGATTTTATGTATGCTAATGAAAACTGTCAGATAACATTGCTTATGAGATGTCTTTGTTATGACAACTTTAAATAGCCAAATACATCCTAACCTGTGTTGGTCAATGACAACTTGACATTACCAATTTTAACTTGTCATGAATTTTATAACAGCATCATTATTTTTCTTGACCTCAACTACAGTGTTAGAAATTGAATATCTCATTAAAATGTCACTAAATGTCATTAAATATTATTTATGCTGTTCTGGAATTATTTAACAGAGTCTTGACAATTTTAATAAAGAAGTTTTAATGAAAAATTAATTTCCACTGAAAAAAGGTGATCAGAACAATATTCACAACACAAATATAATGGCCTCAAAACGTTCATGTTTATTACAGATTTATGACAAGTTATGTTATCTTGGTAATATCAAGTTGTGATGACTTCTAAAATCTTAACTAATGTCAATAATAGTTGTGATATTCATAAATTGTGTGTTATATCATGTTTATAAAGATGTCATGACAGTCTTATAAATGCCTCCTATTACAATGATACCTTTTATACGTTAAATTTTAGCAGATAAATCTAAAAATAGTATATTAAAGTTTGAGAGATGAAGCGACCGAGTTACAGGCAATGGAAAATATGCTACACCACTCATATCTGAAGCTGGGATATATACAGCAAATCCCCGACTATAAAAGCTCTTTACAAGGGGAACAGCACACCTCGCTTTAATTTTCAGTTTGCACCTGTTCATTAATGTGGTCGTCCTTCTCTCTCTCTTAAATGAATCTTCTTATTTTCCCCTCTTGCAGACACAGACTCCTGCAGCTTTAACACCTTCTGTGGCTCTTCAGGAGAACCAGGTGCGTCTCTGTTGATTTGCTCTCTGGCACCAGGGCTGATACTGGCCGGGTGATTTAGGGAGCTGGGCATCACTCCGCCACTGCCTCGGGGTAGAAGATATACGTGAGATTGGTGTTAACAGCACTAAACAGCCTATGAGTCAGAACATGTTGTGTGGAGTTTAATATGATGTGCATCTGCTGCTGATTAAAGGTGGATTCCATTAGACAAAGGGGTGTGTGTGTGTGTGTGTGTGTGTGTGTGTGTGTGTGTGTGTGTGTGTGTGTGTGTTTGTGTGTGTGTGTGTGTGTGTGTGTGTGTGTGTGTGTGTGTGTGTGTGTGTGTGTGTGTGTGTGTGTGTGTGTGTGTGTGTGTGTGTGTGTGTGTGTGTGTGTGCGCACAATAAGGAGAGATTTCAGGCTAATAATAGTCAGTTATAATGGAAACTTCAGTCTCACTGCTGTTGTTTAACAGGAGGTATTCTGCACCTGCTGGCTAAACAGTAAACATTGCATTTTCCATTGTGTATTTTTTATTTAAGAGTCTAAATCACTGCCCTAGCTGGTCTGCACATCAGGCTAGAAGAGAATGATTTAATTCTCCAATCGTTTTAATGGATGACTGTAAACATGATTGAGAGGCTTTTTTTTTCTTTGGGGGAGTAATTAAGGCACAGTTTGCAATTTTTGTTACTAAATAGCCAATATTCATAACAAACAAATGCGGTCGATGATGGCATGACTGAGTGTGGAATCTTTGGAGTTGATGTCTTCATTACAAGCTATGAGACTCCTGCAGAAATCATGTTTGTGGATGAGTTAAAGTATTCAAAACTTGTGAGGCAGGACTAAAGCAGCAGAGCTTTTATTATGCCACAGTCCATGCTTCCTGTTTATCCGGTCATGATCAGGTGGTGAAGAAGCAGTGCTGTTTTATCATTTTAAATACAGTTTAAGATTCTGTTATTATCCTGCTCTGTGCTGTTTAATAAAAGGCACAACATATTGAAGCATCTTTGGTATTTCTATAAAATTGACCCTGAAATCAAGGGTGTAGTCTGTGTGGTGTACTGTAATCTTCATCTTTTGATTCACATATACTGAAATGGCGTCAATCGTTGTGCTTTGAATCTTCCTTTCTGTGTTGTTTAAACTTCGCATGTGCAGATATTGACTGCGGTACTGCAGAAGCAACACAACTTCATTTCATTCATTTTAATTAAACAGTGTAAATTTGAAGATATACTTTATCTTATTATTAGTGCGCATCTTGATTTTACTTGTCTTACTCGCTTTGTGTCTAATAAAGAAATCTATGTAGTCCGTTTCTTGTCAGATGTCATCTTTAAATCTTCACTCAGAGATACATAAACAAATAAAAATAAGGTATACAAAATATAACCTCAAATTTCAAACATCATGGATGCGGTAAAGAAAACTGACTTCGCTGTCTTCTAAAGAATGCACTGCCGTCAGACTAAAATCCAATTTATACTACTGTGTCAAGCGCACGCGTATGCCACGGCGCAGCCTACGCGTTCACGCATAGCCCCTCGCCGTGGCCGTCGGCGACGTTGACGCGCACCTCGCAAAAAATGTAACGCATAGCGCAAGCTCTGTGATTGCTCGGCTTGGTAGCGCTGACGAGTGTGGGCGGAGGTGAGAGCCGCGCGCCCGATGCAGCGAGTGTTTATAAGTGTGAAGTCCCGTAAAGGAGCTCCGGATGGAGACTGTTGTTTTGTGTTTACCTTAGGATTAAAGTTGTTGCACGTCCGCCGTTTCCCGCCTCAAAATGAGCGAATTTGAGCCACTTGTACATTAAGGAAGCGTTCAGAAAAAACAAAACACCAGCGAAGAAACTCGACACAGAGGAACATAAACACCTACTGCCAGCTAGCGTTTCGGAAGTGTATTGCAGAGAAACAGAAACAGCATGCAGAAGTATAAATGCACGGCTACGCGCAAGGATTGCACCGTGGGTCACGCCGATTACTTGAATCAGAAGTATAAACCAGGCTTTAACAGACGCAATTCTTAGAAAGCCAGCACACATTTTTTAATATGGTACATATTTTCAATGCAAAATGCACAGAATATTTATCTGAACAACACATTTGAATAATGTAAGTTCACAAATGCAAACCATTTAAAACAAAAATATTCAAACTGAACTGCATCATATAATATAACATTAGTTATTGTGTCCAAACAAATAGGCTCCTACACTAATTTTTTAGAACATTTTCCAAATTCTTTTCTTTTGGTTTTAATAACCAAACATAAATGAATTGTTTAATTTAAACATAGTTACATTCTTTGGACCAACTAAAGCCATAATTCGTTTTTTGAGTGTATGAATATGACAGGATCACTGAACAGTGAGGACCAAGCAACATCTCCAGATTCTTTGAGAACCAGACCAAAAAAAGTTATGTGCACTTTTGTCTATAGTTTTTTTTTTAAACAAAGCTGCAACTATTTTATTTATGTTAAAGCAGCTCAGCTGGATGGCTGACAAAATTCATTAATTTTCCTTCGGCTTGTCTTTATTCATCAGGGGTCGGCACATCAGTATGAACCGCCAACTTATCCAGCATATGTTTTAAACAGCGGATGCTCTTCCAGCCGCAACCCAGTACTGTGAAACATCCATCTTATTCACACTACGGCCAATTTAGTTTATTCAATTCATTTACAGCGCATGTCTTTGGACTATGGGGGAAACCGGAGCATCCAGAGGAAACCCACATGAACATGTGGAGAACATGCAAACTCCACACAGAAATGCCAACTGATCCAGCCAAGGCTCTAACCAGCGACCTTCTTGCTGTGAGACCCACTGCACCACCGTGCTGCCCCTCATTGATGATTCATAAAATGCAAATCAATTACATTTTTTATTAATTGATAGACTTTTTCTCTGGCACTAAAATCCATCATAATGTGAAGTCTGACTTCAGGGGATATGATAATAAAAAAAATAAAAATAAATGGAAGTAAATTAGTATTTTTATGCTTTTGCAATAAATTGCAAAAGACAAAAGTTCTCAAAGTGCAAATTTTATCACCAGATCACCAGAATATTTGTGTGATTTCCCTGCACAGCTGTTGCTAGCTAGTTTTCATTACATGTGCATAAAAAACAACTATTAAAAAAGCATAAGCTGAAGCCAAAAATATGTTCTGTTTGAACTGACCCTTAAACTGAACATCTTTTTCCTCGAATGAAAAGTGTCCCAATTCCATTTGGAGCTAAAAATGAAACCTTCTGTCTGTGAGGGTCTGCAGTGAGTCATTTTCTAATATGGCTCTGTTTGTTTATGCTAAGCATCAAGGAAACTGTCGTCTTGAATCCACTCTGAAATAAACACCTTTGGCCAAAAAGACCTTGCATTTTCTGTTCAGCTCTGTATGTTGCCTGTCCATATGTAAGTAACTATGCATATCCATAAAAGAACAACAGCTGGCTAATGCTAACAAAAATGGTCGAAGACAGTGGGTTGATGTCAGAAGACATTAATTAGGGCATAGCTGTGTTATTTTCTGTCTGATGCAGAACACACATACCACATTTTAAAAGGGGAAGATTTTTTTTTGTTTTGTTTAGAGAAGTGCTGACCCATTTTCAGACCAACAGAAAGTACGTTGTGTTTAATTGTTCGGCCTTTGTTTGCGTTAGTTTATGTGAGGGAGAAACCTACAAACATCTGTCGACCAAATGAGCTGGTGTTTCATCAGTCGAGTATGCTCTGTTCTGAGCACACTTTAAATGAGATGCTACATAACCACTGCTTGGGCACACATGTACAATTTTCTGAAAAACAGGGCTTATTATCAGTGCGAAGGAGATTTACTGCCCATATGCCATTGGAACAGTTCCGTTACACTTTCAAAATCTGTGTGGTAGAGTCATTGATAATCTGCACTGAAGTTTTTGTCCATTTAAACATGCCTGAACAGAATGAATGATATTTATTTACTTTTTATTTGTTTGTTTATTTCTTGCAATATGTTTGATTACTGCTGTCAAAACTGTTCAATCTTTGAATGCCAGTAAAAATAAAAAGACTTCTTGCCTTTTCAGTGGGTTGCCAAGTCCAAACAGCCCCAAGCAGCACCTAGCACACCTGTACAAGAAACAGCTTCTCCTACCTGACCAGCAACGCTCCTCGTGGTAATCCGCTATTCTGTTTCTCCTTAGCTTATCTTATTGTGCCAGGTCTCCTCTGTGGTTAGGCCTTGGGCAGCAGTGTGTTCCCCAGCAGGGCCCGAGCTAATTTATTAGCCCATAAAAGCCTGCGCAGCCTCCAGTAGAGCTTTGATATATTCATCACAATGTGCTGGCTTGTAAAAATACTCAACCCCCTGAGAGATTTCAGCACTTTGTTTACAAGGACCTGTTGCAGGAGGAGGCGGAGGGGAAAACAGGGATGAAAAAGGCGAGAGGAGGACTGCAGAACAGGTGTTGCTGGAACAGGTAATGGCTTTTGGCTTTGAGAAATGAGAGTTTTCATGCTTCCCAAGTCAATTTCAATTACAGTCAGGTGCCTGGTGTAAAACAAGGATTAGAAGAGAAAAATAGCCTAGGTTGTGTTGGTATGGTCACCTTAAAATGTGTGGGAATCTGAATTTACAGTGTTTATTTTTAAATTTGTTATTCTTTAGGTGAACAATTTATGCTTGCAAGTTAATCCACTCAAAGAAATGTTGATTTAATCATTTTTAATCAACGTCTGACTATTTGCTTCCACTTTTGGAGTGGCAGTCCTTCTCTGATGACATCAGTTTGATGACTTCAGCCACAAAATTCTTAACCAAACCCCTCTTGCACTCAAATATATATATTTTTTATTATTTATTTATTTTTTTTACTTGTTCAAACTATTTAATTAAAATGAGCTGAAACAACACAATTCTTAAGATTTCATTGGGACACCTTAATTTTTTTATGGTCAATCCACATAAATATGTTAAAAGTGTTAAGTTAACTTAATCAATTTGTGTTGGGACAACATGAATGAATTGTGTGGAACCCTGCATTTTTTATAGTGTACCCTGTAAGCCCATTGTAATTTAGAACTGTTCAGTTGACTTAATTTTTATAATTATGCTATTTGTACTCACCTTTTAAATGAAAATAAACTAATAACTTTTCCAGTACACCTTTATTACAGTATATTTGTTTTTGTTTTTTTCACAGCTTTTCTGTATCTAGCAAAATGACCGTGACTAAAATAAATCTGCTCTTCCAGACTCCAGTGTGTCTTCTATATTCAGCAGGCTATAATTGTAGATTTTATAGACTTAAAGAAAGCACCAAACATGTAATATTGTAATAACTATAATTATTATTTGTAAATATTTGAAAACAAACATTCTAAAATAGTCTGACACTGTAAAAAGGGATTAGTTGACTTTAAAAAAGTGAGTACAATTAGCATAATTATAAAAATTAAGTCAACTTACAGGTTACAATGGGTTTACATTATCTTGGTGAAGTCAACTTGTTGCTTTTGAGGCAATAGGTTTACTCGCTTTAAGCAACTAACCACTTTTTACAGTGTAATTTACTGCAAGGAAATGATGCACAAAAAGAAAGCCCTACTCGCTACTCAATATTCAGTTTCAGTTGGAAGTACATCAACATGCTGAACTAAAAGTCTCTGCAATTTCCGATTCACTATATTTTGGCCTATACTAAACTAAATTGGCAATTCAAGCGTATATGCATAGTAAACTCTTAAGGTTATTGCACACTAAATCAAAATTTGAGTTTGTAAAAAAAAGACGTTGTGAGAATCGTATTGACACACTGCCTCCGAAACTTTTCGTTGATTTTTGCATCTGAAAAAGGGCTTTGAGAGGTGTTTTGACAGTTCAAAGCGGCAGTACAATCGAAAAGCTAAATACAGAATGCCGTCACTTGAGCTACAGATAACTTTATGAAAAACACAGTGCATAAAATAAAGACAAAATTTGGCAGACAGTTGAGAACCCCTATATGCTGTATTCAGGGACTGGCGCACCTCTGCCCTGCTGCTGTTTGGTGTTTGTCCATTCATTTGACATACTGGCCATAGACATTAGCATGGTCCGATTTCGGTCTGTTGCTTCGACACGTCAACGCGACCGCTCTCTATTATAATATCTACTACCAGTCTCGGTTCAGGATTTGTTTACGTATGTGAATGTGTGAAGTATCACAAGCAATTTATCAAAATTCCACTGATTTACTGAATTAAACTTTGCATTTCATGATAATCCAGCGCAGCTCCTTCCTCTATGCAGTATTGGATGAACAAAATATGCAGCCTAATTCTCTTTCTTTTTCAAGTTTGGAGAAAGGGGGAGAACAAAGTACACTGTAAAAAATACAACTAACAAATTGTTAACTCAGTTTAAATTGTAAGTTAGGTGGACATATGTTTGAGCCAAGAGTTGAATTTACTCATAAAAAAGATTTATCTGCATGTTTGTTCATTCATTTCCTTTTCGGCTTAGTCCCTTTATTAACCTGGAATGAACCGCCAACTTATCATATGTTCTACGCAGCGGATGCCCTTCCAGCCGCAATGCATGTTTGTTCAATAAAAGTAAAAAAAATTAGTTAAGGAGACTTTGAATTTTGATTTTTTTATTAAAATTATTAAATTATTAAATTATTATTAAAGTTATCTTAAAATTTTGACGCAACCGGCTGCAAAAAAATGTTGCGTTTATTAAGTTTCAGTGGTTGAAGTTGTGCCAAATTATTCCATAAATTATACTTGACATAAAACAGCCTTTTCAGTCAACTTAAAAAAATAATTTGGCACGACTTCAACCACTGAGGTTTAATAAACTCATTATTTCTTTGCAGTAGGTTGCTTTAAAATTTTAAGTTAACTCAACTTTTTATTTTTTACAGTGTATCACTGCTTGAACTGACTTGTTCAATGTTTTGTTCAACTCGTTGAAATGTTTTGCATTTTTTTGTAATGGATTATTTAATACTCATTGGACTCAGTGTGCAAGGTTTGTTTATGTGACGAATTTTTCGCAAATGAATACGGAAAAAACACATACAGAAATTTCAGACTTCAGTGTCCAAAGACCATAACTCTTGATGACTGAAGATGACATTCTTGAATGAATGATTTATTAGAATTATGCTGGTCAATTATTATAAGTACATTAAGTGACTTAAATTAAGTACATGTTCCCACCCCTCAAAATGATGTTGAACTTTGATTGGTTGCTTAACACGTCAGCCAGTGAAAAACCTCGCTAAAGGAGTCCAGGCTTTCAGTCATGCCTGACTTTGAACACCTTGGCTGTGTGAAGTCCAGTTTCTTGACCGGATTAATAAATCCCTACATTATTGACCCAGTCAGAAGACATAAAAGTCCCTGCCTTGAAACAAGAAAGCTGATGTCGGGCAGTAAATGTTACTTTCGTACTCCAACATGCCAAACAGATGTACTAAATCTCCATATTTGGGTTTGCAGTGTAATTCTCAGCATATAAGTAGAGCGGCTCAGCACCACCACAGATTATTGCGGATGAAAGTTGCTTACAGCACTCGCATCGGCTGATTTTTCTGAGGTTTGACTTGAGGTTAGAGGAGGTGACGCTATAGCAACTGATTTGAAAACACTACAAGTGCATTGCAAATTAGAATTGACTCGAGCAACTCACCTTTGACCTTTAGGATAAGAACTGCCCTGTTTCTGTGGCTCTGACTCCACTAAGATCTGCCCAGGGATGATGGTTTTGGCTTGACATGAGGAACAGAATTGCTTTGCCCCTCCCATTGACTTTTTTGGAATTAGAGGCAATGCAGATGTTAAGTGCCTTCACAGAACTGTGCTTGCACTGGCCCTTTATGTCCACGGACATTAAAACCATGAGACCTAAATCTGGCCCGACATTACACAGGCAGTGGTGTGTACTGTAGGCGATGTACTAAACCTCATGTGATTTTGGCGTACTTCGACTTCCACCCACGCGGTCTTGACGAGGTCTCGCCTTTGCCTACAGTAGCTGAGCGTAATGGCAGCTCTTGGCATGCGAAGCCGCCTGATTTCGCCAGACAGCACTGCTCTTTTCTCACTGCTGTGGTTTAGGTTTGGCTCATGGCATGTGGGGGATTTGAGACATTGGAAAGGCATTTCCCTGTGTGACCACAAAGTCTTGCCCTCCTGTGTGAGAATGAGGCAGGTTCTGGCACCCAGGCTCTGCTAATGAAAGATTTAATTTCAGTTAAGGGCTATAGGAGGGTCACTCACTTTCCATCTGACATAATGCAGATCACGAACGTGCTGTTGTTTTATTTGGTTACCTAGCTGTGTTGTCTGGGCCACACAGGGAACGTTGAGTCGGTGACAAAGGCTGAATCTTCCTATGCGCTTGTAATTTCCGCTGTGTCTAATCGTCTCCACATCCAACATAAGGCCTGAATTATCAGACGTCTGAATCAGCTGCATTCTGCCAGTTGTTTTGGTTTGTTTGCGGCTATTTTTGGAGACATTATGCGATCGCTCTCAGCATTGAGTTTCCCCATGACTCCCACCTTAAGTTCAATGTCCATGTGTGCGAACACGGTTTTGATTCTCGGTTCGCTCATTCTCTGCACCTTCACCCAAATAAACCCTCGATGCAGGTCCAAAGGAAATCAAGTCTTGTTTGAGATACGTGATCCTCTTACAAATATTTTTTGGGTTACATCAGGAGACTTTCAAAGAAGTTTGTATTAATTTTGAAACAAAACAGAGCAGAAGGTATTATGAAGGCTCTCACGTTAGGAGGAAGAGAGGAAAGGTCATGCATAGTTGTAGCAAATCCTCGTGCTAAAATGGCAAAGTCGTAACCTCTAGTCAGAACCTAAGGACTGTGGTCTGTTTAACGAGTGTGTGCTGTGTTCAAAAGCAGTTTGTTCCTGAGCTTTAATAGATTTAGTCTGTGGGTAGGGTCACTGGTTCCCCTGAGGGAGGTTATTGCCTTGTAAACTGTGTTAACATGTATGTTAATGTTACTGTATTTCACTACAGGATATGAAGTCCCAAAAGTCCTGCAGCCGCTGCATGAGACTCTATTTCAAATTTACAACTTTTAATGATTTGTTTGGCACAGTGTAGGAGCATAGTTAATGTTTTTATTGTTATTAGAGATTTTTCAAGGGTGATATCAGAAGTTAGGCCCATTTCTGGCAATGTGACAGTTAGCATTTTAATGAAAGCTTTTCTCTGTATGTGTTGTCTTGGTCAGTGGTGATGCTTATTGATTTGTTAAAGATGAATTGTATAAAGCGCATGCTAGTAATTTCTAAAGTAAATAAACACTGTATTCAATGGTTTTAATAATATGCACGTAATAAAGAAAATCTCTTATTAAAATAAATTAAATGACTTGATAATACCTCTATTATCATTTTCCAAAATAGTGTTAATATTAATAATAATATAATCAGTGATGTAAAGTAACAAATTACAAATACTTTCCATTGAGTACATGTTTAGTGCAGAATTGGTATTTTACTCCTGACTGTTTAGATGCATGTCATTGATGAGAAGATGGCAGATGTTTACTGTATGATAACCGAAATGGCCTTAAACACCCAGCAGGCATAAGACGTCAACGTGACGTCAGATTGACGTTGTACCCCATTGTTGTGGGCACGTTGCATTTTGTTTGTAGATGAAAATCAGGTTGACTTCAATGTCCAACCTAAAATCAAACAAATATCAACGTCTAATGATGTTACAGCTTGACGTTGTGTGGATGTAACCACTATGACGTCTATCAGATATTGGATTTTGGTTGTAAGTATTTGACGACAGTATTTAATGTCAATATGATGTTAAAGATGTTAGCTCGATGTTAGATTTTGGTCACTTTCTAACACAACCTAAAATCAACCAAATATCAGCATCAATTGATGTCATTATTGGACAACAAAATAACGTTGTCCTTAGACGCTGGCTAAACATTGAATTTTGGTCACCTGACATCACAACCTAAATCTAACCTAATATTAACACCTTTTGACGTTGTGTGCCTGCTAGGCAATAACTAAATGCATTACAGAATGTTACGTTTACACACAACCACAAATTACATGTAAATGCATCAGCTTTTTCCAGCGTAATACTCACAACTCTTGAGTACTTTTGAAAGGGCTACTTTTTACTCATACTTTGAGTAATATTTACAACAGATACTTTTACTCTACTTGCACTACATTTTTAGGCAAGTAATGGTACTTTTACTTAAGTATGATTTTTCAGTACTCTTTCCACCGCTGAGTTTAATCAAATATTTTTTTTTTTAAATAAGCGGTCTGCCCATTAATATTCAAAAAGTTTCCAGTTATCTAACTGCAGTGCTGAAAAATAAACAGGTAAATCTTTGCTAAGACGTGATAGTGTATATCAAGTATATTAGACTTTCTAAGATTGATTTGAGCTGTGCTCCAGATGCACACAATATACTGTATTATATACACTGTTAATTGACTGTTTAGAAATGAAATGAGAAACATGCTAACCAACCAGCTGCAATTAGCACATGAGGTCAGCCTTGAGAGAGGTTGTAATGATCGTACCAAGAATCAAGACTGCAGTAGACCCCATTTAAGAACATGGAGGAACCTTGGAGCTCCAGACGACCTGATCACTCTGGCTGATAAGCGACCGCAGATTGCAGCTGCTAGCAGTAGCTCTGGACTGATTTGCTGCTTGGTTAAGAGGCAAAGAAAAACACTAGCTCCGGCCTGCAAGTATGTTGGCGGTAAAATCTGGAGCATGTTTGCTTTACTGGTGCGAGCTCGGACACTGGTCCGCATTCCACTGACCCCCACTTCACTGTGTTTTCACAGGAAATAAACAGAGGCTTGTTGCGGCGGCGTTATCACTCCCTGTCTGTTTGGAGTGGAACCAAGAGCTACAAATCTGCAGAACTGCCCAGTGGCAGGCAAGAGGGGAATAACTCATCAGGTAAATGTGCACAGTCGTTTTTTAAGGGGTGACTGAGTATAGGTGATTGTATTCAGTGTGAAATGAATCAGGGCCAAGTGCACAATCACTCTCCGATTAGACTGATCTGATTTTCCCTCCACAAGTGAGAAAAAAAAACATTCTGCATTTCTGAAGCAGCAACGCAGTGGCGCAGTAGGTAGTGCTGTTGCCTCACAGCAAGA
The DNA here is from genome assembly GCA_903798195.1 of Danio kyathit. Classification (NCBI taxonomy): domain Eukaryota; kingdom Metazoa; phylum Chordata; class Actinopteri; order Cypriniformes; family Danionidae; genus Danio; species Danio kyathit. The sequence continues at coordinate 37,630,787 of LR812531.1, read as the reverse complement.
ATGTCGCTGGGTCGCAGGTTCGAACCTCGGCTGGGCTGGGTCAGTTGGCGTTTCTGTGTGGAGTTTGCATGTTCTCCCTGCGTTCGCGTGGGTTTCCTCCGGGTGCTCCGGTTTCCCCCACAGTCCAAAGACATGCGGTACAGGTGAATTGGGTAAGCTAAATTGTCCATAGCGTATGAGTGTGAATGTGTGTGTGGAAGTTCCCAGAGATGGGTTGCGGCTGGAAGGGCATCCGCTGTGTAAAATCGTGCTGGATAAGTTGGCGGTTCATTCCGCTGTGGCGACCCCGCAAGGGACAAAGCCGACAAGAAAATGAATGAATGAATTTCTGAAGCAGCATGTCATTCATAGAATTTTATTCAATAATAGGCAGCTCTGACATAGGACTGATGGCAAGGCTTTACCAAGTAAGGTAAGAGCTCCAGTGGAAGATTTTTTACATCTTTAAAGTCAGCATGAAATCGAATTCATCCTACCTGTTGACATCTAATGCATGTAATTGAATGAATTGCATCTAGTTGAAAATGCATCTAATGTAATGAATTGTCAACGATTGATTAATGTTGTTTTATTCATTCATTTTTTTCGAGTTTGTCATTTTTCAGAGGCTCATCTCTAGTGACATATTCCAGATTTTTCAATCATTTAATCTTACTGCAAATTTTGTGTTATATATTTTTTTACAGTCCACTGTAATCTTGCACCAATACTTGCAACCCAGGTTCATTCAAAGTAGTAACAAAAAAGCTGTCCATACGGAGGAACAGAAACTGTCGGCGGCGCCATACTGCCCCATAGCACTCGTTTCACAGACAAAATGGAGCCAGACATACCGCTAGGTACATATTTCACGGTCTCCAGAAATGTAGACAGAGGTACGTATCCACAATGAGCCTGTGTGGCAACACTTGACAATTCTCATGCACAGTGGTGGAATGAGTGCTAAAAAATTATACTCTAGTAAAAGTACCATTATTTGCCCAAAAATGCAGTGCAAGAAAAGTAAAAGTATCTGTTGTAAATATTACTTAAAGTATGAGTAAAAAGTAGCCCTTTCAAAAGTACTCTAGAGTCTTGAGTATTACCAATTTGTGCATGTGTGTGAAAACTTAACATTCTGTAGTGTATTTAGTTATTGTTTAAGGGCATTTGGTGATTTCAGTCATCATACAGAAGGCATCCTTCATCTTTTCATCTGGTGTAAAGATTTTGGACATCTTCTTGGACTCTTTAATGTTGTCAGATGATTTGCTGCATTTATAAAGCACCCCGTGTCTTGAGGTTGTTCAGTATGGTGCGATTTACTTTCTATGTGCAATTTGACGTAAATCACTGGACTACTATTTTCTACTTAGCCAGTTCTCATAGACAAGAAAAAATTAAAGTAGTGACTGCAGGTTGAGGGAAAATAGGGGAGTAAAAGTACCGATACCGCACTAAAAATGTACTCAAGGGAAAGTAAAAGTACATTTTAAAACTACTTCGTAAATTACAATTCCTGATAAAAACTACTCAATACAGTACAGTATGTCTAACTCATAACCTAAAAATGCTGAAGCATTTAAATGTTTTTACAGCTTTTTGTTGAACCTTGTTTTACAGGACTTGAACCTGTGCATCCCACATTAAAAGGGCAACACAAAACCAGGTAAGCTGCTGGACAAGTTTACTACAAAGGAAAAGCCATATGGAGATTCAATTTGTGGTAGTGGCATACTTTTTCAGTACTCAGCCTGGGGTGCATTTCCCAAACAAAAAGTAACTTGTGGCTGAACTATCACAGTACGATGCATCATTTGGGAAAAGAATGATGTAGTGACGAGTGTTTCCCAAAACCGTAGTTGCTCTGTTGCAGATCCATCATTTGAACCACATTAGTTATGACGTAAAACGCCCATAATGATACTCTAAACGGGTTGGTAACAACTTCTTTAGAGAAAACTCCTATCATTTCTTTGTGTAAATTATATTGTTTTACACGCACACGGATTAAAAAAAAAAATCCAATATTAGTTTTGGTAAAAACATGCACTCTTTTTCCATATTAATTGAAATATTATTGAAAACATTCCACATTCTATTCTAAATCATAAAGCCACTTACAAAAGCTAACACTTATTCTAATCTCATATATAAATCATATAAATAAATAAATAATGAGGCTATTTATTAAGAAATTAAATTTAAAATGTAATATTTATTAGGAAATGAAAAACTTTAATAATATAACTGATGATGATGATGATGATTATTATTATTATTATTATTATTATTATTATTATTATTATTATTATTATTATTATTACTAAGTAGGATATTGTTTATCTATTTATTTATTTTTTGAAAAGTCTACTTTTACAATTTGACACATGCAAACCACTGCAAAAATGTTCTAACCAACAGGCCCATGTCATATACAATACAGATAATAAATAACCTACTATAAATTAAAATCATTAACGTATGCTATGTTTTTTGTTTTCACAAGCTTTGGAGACGTAACATAAATTCCACTTTTAAATAATAGGTCACCTATAGCTTTTGTTATGAGCCACGGCTGTGTTTAAAAATGACATCAATGTTTTCAAAGTGCACTGCGAAGGCAACGCAATTGTAAACATGAAGATCGCTAAAACTGAACTGTAAAAATACTTTGAAAGCAAATTGGGTATTAAATTACAAATTATATTTCCTATACAGTCCTTATTTTTCATTTTTTTTTATCATCCTAATTTTTTGAGCAAATAGTTTTGTGAGCAGTTCTGAATAAATCACCTGTTTGTGCTATATTTGGAGCTCTATGTCTGTTTTCCATTTTCACTCTTTTTGCAGCCAATCAAGTCAAGGAGATTTTGTTGTTGATTGTTTGGAAGATTTTTTTAGTTGTATGCTGCCGTTTGCCAGCCCACTGTTGATTTAGTGTGCCTGGTCACATCGCGCACACACACACTCACTCATTAGGTCATTATAGTCCACGGCTCCCTGCACACTCACATTGATCTGTGTGTACACAGAGTTAATGGGTCAGATTAGAGGAGAGCTGTACAGTAATAGCTGCCCCCTCAGATGTAACACTGTGGTTAAACCAGCGAAGCTCATTAGCTCTGTCCCTGAAAGGCAGACCATTTGCATTTCAGTCTCAATGTGGGAACAATTTAGCCGTCTAATTGAACAGATCAACGAGGGTGCCGTCACCAACTTTTCTCACCCGCTTTTTTTTTTTTACCATTCTGCCTTTCATTAACGCTGTTCTTTAAACTCTCTGCATGATTTTAGCTGCAGCTTTGAGTTATGTTAACTTCAGCAGTATGAATATCTAAACATTTTCTTGATTACCGTACAATGGACAAAGAGATATGTACATGCCAACTGCTATCAGCAGTGCAGCATTTCAGAAAGATAAGTCCTCGTATCTGGTTACCTTTCTAAATCATAAAGTAAACTATTTTCTGTTTGTATTTATGTAGACAGTCTGGAGATGTTTTCACAGTGGGATGGTTTGGCAACGACGAGAATCCCTAGTGAGGGAGAAAGAAAAATGACGGGCAGCGGAGGGAGGAATGAAGTCTCATTTGGCAAGAGACTCAAGCACCCACCCACCCACATACAGGAGAACAAGGACCCAGTTGGCTGAGGTTTCTGATAAACCACTGCAGTGTGGGAAAGCTCATCACTCATCTTCAAATGGTTATCAGAAAAAAGCTAAACAGCACACACTGGGAGTCTGTTTGGGAAAAACTTCCAGTAGATACAGAAGAACCTGTGCTCACACTCACATGCGTACATTACACTTTCATTCGCAGCTCAGGTAAAGACATTATTTTATTCAACACAAAAGTAGACACAGTTTGACAGGGCAGCAATTTTGATGGAAGGGGATATAATGTCTATTGTTTGCATATGTACATACCATTATGCCGTTCAAGAATGTTCTAATATAGGATCATATCACCACCAACCCGATTTCACCAAGTAGGATATGTTCCTGGATTAACATCTATGCTGATCCTGGAACAACATTCCAATCAACCAATCAGAATTAAAGGATACGTTTACCGTTTATGTTAAATTTAGGCTTACGGTTACTGTTATCCAACTATTATCCCCCTCTGATTTTTGAAATAATGTACAGATATGGTTGGGTTTAGGGGTAGGGAATAGGTATGGATTATATTTTTGAACAAAAATGATGTTCCAGGATCAACATAGATGTTGAATCCAGGATCACGTCGTAATTAGCAAAATCATGACATGCTCATATCACATGTGAATAGTGTCTTCAAAACAGCAAATTCATAGGTTGTTGTGCTTGTTGACTCATTGGCTCAGTCAAAATGTGTTGTCAATGAAATCAAATGCACTTAATTAATTTTAAAAAAATTTATGTTTAAAGACTTCGATTGCTTCCATACAATTATTAAAAAAATGAAAGCTTTAGCGATAATTCTGCCAGGAAGACTCATAATAAGTCATTCATAATAATTATCTCATCAGCCTATAACGACCAAGCGCACTACATATAAGCTCATCTAAACAATCTGTTTCGCTGTACTCAGGTGACGTTGTGGAAGTTTCCCTCCATCCTCCCCACCACCACCAGGTCGGCGTCGTCTCCACTCGGGGGTTGGCTTCACCCTGCCTTCATCTTCAGGCAGGATCTGCCAGCTCATCCAAAGTTCTGCACCATGGACGGGGCTTACGCCAAAGGACTTTATGGCCCCATTTACAAAGAAATTGTCTAGCTCTGCAAAATATGCGAAGTTCGCCCAACTTTAAAATGATTTTAAGGTGGAGGCGAATGAGGAGGGAAAGGGCCATCATCACAGCTTGCGCCTATGGTTTGTATATGGTGTCCTCCACCATTCAGAGGAATTTGTGAGTACGAGAGAGATCTCAGGTCTGGTGAGAGCAAATTGTGGTGAATAACCACTTTCCTCCTGTGGGTTTCCTCTGTTGTTGTTGTTTGCCGTGTTGGTGTCTCCACACATGCTCTTCCTTCTGCGTCATGGGTGTCCAAACTGGGTCCTGGAGGGCCGGTGTCCTGCAGATTTTAGCTCCAACTTGCCTCAATACACCTGCAAGGATGTTTCTAGAAAGCCTAGTAAGAGCTTGATTAGCTAGCCCAGGTGTGTCTGATTGGGGTTGGAACTAAACTTTGCAGGACACCGGCCCTCCAGGACCGAGTTTGGACACCCCTGTTCTACGTCATTAAACCACAGAGAGGTACCACATTGTCGCTAGTTTTATAAAGCACAAAACGGAATGCCTCGATAACTCCGATCTGCCTGTTTACATTGTCACTTATCCGATTTATATCTGATTTATTTCCACATATGAAGGAAGCCTGAAACCGATCTCTGAATATGCGAATGCATGCGTTTTTTTTTTTTTTTTTGTGTGTGTGTTTACACAGTCACAGAACAGATCCGATCTGTGTCACATGTAAGAAAAAATCTAAATTGGGTCACATTTAACTGGCATTGTAAACGGGGCCTATGAAAGGACAGTAACAAACTTACATTTAGCCAAACAATTCACAATAAATGTTAAAACGTTTGTCTGCCTCCTAAAGTCTTTCTGGTAGAACTAATTTTAGTGGTGGAGTAAAAATTCAGACCTTAACTGGTATGGTTCTTAATATTATTGTGTTGTTTATTGAATTGTACTATATCTTTGTCTACTGATTCAGCATATCTAAGTGAGAAGCTTAAAAATATATTTGAATAAATCAGTCAGATTTTATAGACAGACCCTTAGTACTATTAATTTCAATTATATTTTATTGACTGCCGAATCAGAACAAACAGTAAGAGCGTTACCGTTCCTAAACTGTCCGGAGGAGGATAGGTTCTTTCATGGCTCAAAGGGAGTGTTTGGCTGAACATTGGGTGTTCAGGCCTCAAATACTGTGAAACTGTCTGAGGCAATGTTTTTGATCAAAAAGCTATGATTTGAACTTAAAGTGATTGGCTTTCAGAGAAACCAGAGAACCCAAAAGCCGAAGAACTACTTGGCATCTTCCAGTGAAACCCAATAAGAAAAAAAACGAATGTGTTACTGTTCCTGTTTTTCTTGTCATGCTTGGAGCTCTAATAATGCCGTAATCTTGTTAAATTGTTCCTCTTCTCGTTATCATGATCTCCTCTGGAGTTTTAGTCATAGCTTATTTTTCCTGAGAGACTAGGAAATATGATTTTTAGAGGAGTATTAATCAGATTGTAGTATTAATCAGACTCATTTCAGAGATTAGCGAAATCCCTTGTCGAAACAAATGACTGACCTCAGCTGAACGCAGACTCTCATTGTTTTTCCTCAGACAACAGGGAGAAAGCCTCCGACCTTCACTTTGCTTTCTTCATCTTTTCCTCTATCTATCTCTCTATCACTGACATCACAGTGGAAGCCTTTGACTTCCTGTTCCCTGGACGGCCTCAACTTCTGGAAATCTTGCGCTGAACTTTTGATGTCTTCCGCAGTTTTGGCATAGCTGCAGGGTGTAGGTGATTGAGAAATCTCATCTCTGGTCACAAGAGACACAGACATCATGAGTCCTAAGTTGTTTTTGTTGATAGGATCATGGAAAATGTGAATATGTATAGTTTCAGATGGAGCTCTAATCAGAAGCCTCACAGTCATCTCGGACTCGGCCTGCCGCACTAGACTAATTTCATTGAGATTTGTTTTGATTTGTTTTGATTTTTGTTTTGAGATTTTTATCCACAAAAAAATGTGATATGTTCAGTGTGCATGTGAGCGGAGGGAAAAGGGAGAGAGCGAATAAGCCAGACAGATCCAGATGGATGCTATTTTTGATTTGTGGGAAAACATTTTTGCTTTTTACCTTCCTGCAAAGAAGTAGATTACAACTGAAGAAACCCCAAGTACTCAGATAACATCGCAGAGTAATCCCAATCTGGCAAGGCCACTGAACAAAAGAAATGGGAAAAGACAGTCATACCGACAGAAAGAGAGTGAAAACAAAAAGGCCAAGAGGGAATGATGGAGGAAAATGGAGAGATAGCAAGAAAAGAAATAAGTTTAAAAGAAAGAAAGAGGATGACACGCTGAAAGATGTAATGTTGTAGGTATGCTTGTCATCGCTTGGCGGGACGGATGTTTCACACAGCTCGTGTGAAGTTATATGCTTACGAGGACCTCTGCTGGAATAAACAGGTAATTCACCACACGATTTGATGATATTAAAATCTCAAGAGAGTTCTTACTCATGCATTTAACACAGATTTGTTTATCCCGGATTAGTTATTAATCCTGAACTGAAGTTTTTTGATAGTTTGCCCATGTAAACCTTGTGTTTACACTTAAACTTGATTGCTACCAAGTCAGTTTTTATGAGGATACATCCGCAAACATTTTCATTTTATAAGTATGCAAAAACACAAAAATAAAATGTCTTATGACTCCAGTCATGACTGCGTCATTTTTACAGGTTTCCCCGAAACACCCTCAGATGCTAAAACTAAACATTCGATTGTTTCTGTGACTATACAGAATATAAGGTCAGTTAACTAAGGCAGTTTTGAGTAGTTGTCTGTTGCTAAACAATCAAAATTTACGTTCTACTGCTACACTATTATGTTAAGGACTTTGAATTGACACTGTGGATGAAATGTCATATATAAATAAACTTGCCTATTATACATTACATGAGGTAACCTGTTGAAAAAGGGATATAGTTTAAATGTGCTGTTAATTTACTCACCCTCAGGCCATTCAACACTGTAAAAAAATGCTGGGTTCTACACAGTTCCTTCACGTTGTCCCAACACAAACCAATTCAGTTAACCTAATTGTTTTTACAAATTTAAGTGGATTGACCATAAAACAATTAAGTTGTCCCAAAACCAACCCAGGCTTATTCTGGAAAATGTACCGCTATATACATTTCTGGAGAGCATCAAATACATTACAGGAGCTACGTTTTTTTTTTTTTTTTTTTTTGCAGTTTTTATTTTCAGGAATCCACCAGAGGCCTCTGTGTATGCTTTTTGAGATCTCAAATCTCGCTCGAGTGCCATTCCCGCCTGCTGTTCTCATGTAAATCCACCAGAGGCCGCTGTTGACTGACTTACTGAATGACTGACTGACTAATCGACTGACCCACACTTCTTCTTCCCTAAACCCAACCAATAGTGTTTTCAAAACCACTGATTGACCAACGCCTCTTCCCTAAACCCAACTGACAGTTTTAAATAGCAATCCAGAAAAAGAAAAGCCCTCGCCTGATTTTTACCATGTTTTCAAATTTTACCACATTCTCACCTTGTTATTTCTTGTTTATTTAATTTTTTTGGCTTTTGTTTTTGTCTTATCTGCTTTCTGTAACCGTTCTTCATCAGAATCAAACCCTGTCGTCATGGTCAACTCCGCTCTTCGTCTCAAGTCTGTCGATGTACATGGCGAGCTAACTGGACAAGCTACTAACAGCAGGAAAGCCATCCATACGGGGGTAAGCGGTCAGCTGGTAAGCGCGAAAAGAAATGGCGTCATACCAACCCGTGGCGTTCATTTTAAAGACAAAATGCAGCCATATGTACTTCTGGCTATGTAATTCGCGATCTCCAGAAATGTATATAGGGCTATGTTTTCAGAATGTTGCCCAAAACAACCTCAAGATTTGTATTGATTCAGTCCATTTTGAATAAGTAGTTTGAAGAAGCAGGAAAATATATTTTTTTCGAGTAAAGATGTAGGTGATTTTTTTTTTTTTTTTTTTGAGTAGAACATTAAAGGAGATTTTTAGCTAAAACTGTAGACCACCAAGGACTAAAACAGTCTTTAATGTTCTACTGAAGCAAAAATTAAATAATTATTCAGTTTGAGTAAATTAAAAGCTGATTTAAAATTTTTGGGAAAATATGTTAATAACTGTGCTTTGAAACGGACAGAGCAAGCAAGGGAGAAAGACATAAAATGGAGGAAACAGTGAGAGCATTAGGGTTTACTTTAGATAAGCTCAGGGATTTGATGGACAGCATGGCAGCGGTTTGAAGAGAGCAGAGGAGCAGGTTTCACTAAGTTACAGTAGAGTCTTTGTTTAAGACTTTATTATTGTTTTTACTGAAGCACTACCACAGGGAGCTGAAACACACCCTCACATAGAGAGTGTTGATGAGTGTAAATTTGAGAACTGTCAATATTGATTTTGCAAAGCAGACATTGATTTGTCACGTGTTTGACAAGAATGTGATGGTGGGTTTCATCTCATTCTGTTTTTACTTTTTTCTTTGTTTTTCCACCATACACACACATACAATGATCATAGCAGATTGCTGTTTTTCATTGTCCGTTCCAATTTATGTAAACTGTGGATTATAATTCTTTTAAACGTTTATGTGTGTTGAGGACAGTATTTTCCCAATGTCTTGACCAGATTTAAAATAATAACACAGGACTGAAAAATGCAGATTTTAAGGAAATATTTTTAACACATGTAGACTGAAGATAAAAGTTGCTGGAACAGTAAGAAGGTCAGTGTTAAGTCAAATAAAAGAGATGTTCATAGCATAGCACAGACACAAAAACAGTTTAATCTCATGAGAAATTCAGGATGAGGGAAGAATGATTCAGGCCTGAAATCATCCACATTTTATTCATTCCAACACATTACATTTCCAGCAGACATATCGAGTCAAGTCCAGTCCTGTCAATCGAAATATTAAAATACAGACAACACTCAATTCAAACAACATAGCTAAACAATAATGAACAAAAGGTCGTGCTATTTCTGCATTGACTTGCAGACAATACAGCAAGGTCTCAAAACTTTGTTGTTTCTGTGAAATGGATACTATACAATACAAATATTAAAGCCAAAATATAGGTATTAATATTTTACATTTAAAATTTTCAACGAATTAAATGCTATTTTTTACTGTATATTTTTTTCTGACAGTAACAACAGCCACAGCCATATCACCCTGCAACCCAAAACCGGTTACTCACTAAAGCTAAGCAGGGCTGAGACTGGTCAGTACCTGAATGGAAGACCACATGGGAAAACTAGGCTGCTGTTTTAAGTGACGTTAATGAGGCCAGCAAGGGGCCCTCAACCTGTGGTCTGTGTGATTCCTAATGCTCCAGTATAGTGAAGGGGACACTATTCTGTCAGTGAGCGCTGTCTTTCGGATGAGATGTTAAACCGAGGTTATGCTCTCTGTGGTCTTTAAAAATTCCATGGTACTTCTCATGAAGAGTAGGGGTATAACCCTGGTGTCCTGGCCAAATTTCCTCCATCGATCCCCTTCCCATCATGGCCTCCCCATCATCCCCATTCACTGAATTGGCTCTATCACTGTCTCTTCTTTCTACCTATATCTGGTGTGTGGTGAGCGCACTGGCGCCGTTGTCCTGTGGCTGCCGTCACATCATCTAAGTGGTTGCTGCACACTGGTGGTGGTGTGGAGAGACCCCTCCCCTCATGATTGTGAAGCAGTTTGGGTGTATGGGCATACACAATAAATGCGCTATACAGTATAAATACACATTACTTACTTACTTACTTACTAACAGAATGGTCCTATGATTGAAAAATTCCTTATCTGGTGGAACTCAAATTTAATTAGACACTAAGAATGGTTATTATGCACTGTGCATCCATTTTTATGTGTATTTTCTTACACATACATCTGCTTATTTCTCACTATTATAAAGACTTAGTTTTCTGTCTTTTAATTTAACAGAATGATTTGCAGCACAATGTAAATTTGCCTATAAGAACCATCATTATACAATATAGCCAAAGTAACCTTTTAAATAAATTAATATTCCCTCTGCATATAAATGTGATTAGCATGAATAGTGTTAGTTATCAATAAGAAAAGGCTTGGCAGGTAAAAAGGCATAATCTCACAATTAAAGGTACAGTAAATAGAATGGTTAAACATAAAATAGTTTGAGTTTGACCAAACAGCTTTAAGGAAAGGAACTAACCACTTTATAAATATTCATATATTATGAACAGCAGTTATGCTATTTATCTTTCATTTGTTTTCAGTTTCTTTCCCGGGATGTACATCCTGAGATTGTGCAGCTCCAGTTGATCAGCTCCAAGACCTGTGAAGAGATGATGAGATCTTATCCATAACCCCAGCTCTCACAAATGCCCTGGCTTGACAAACCACCTGTAGGTAAAACACTCTTTCCTTTCTAATTGCACCAGGCACATTCTTACACTGGAAAAAAGCTTTAATTCATCCAATTAAAAAAATTCAGGGTAATGGTTCACATCTAAATTCTATCACTTGACCCAATGAAAAATAAAACATTTGTCTTAAACTATATTTTCTATCTCCATGAGAACAGTTTTATATAACCTGGTACAAAGCATATTAGTCTTGTTGAAGAAAGTCAATTAATTTAAATTCTCTTTTTGTTCTAAACAAGAAGATATAGCTTTAATTAAAACAACAATTCCTGTAAAATGTTCATTCATCCAATTAAAAACATTTAGGGTAATGGTTTCACATCTAAATTTGATCCCTTATATAATTTGCCTTAAACAATATTTTTTTAAGTCCATGAAAGTACAAAGCATGTTGAGCTTCTGTTTAATACGCATGCACTGGCCTGTGGGAATAACCTGAACATTTTACATTGCTCAAAACAAATATTTCTTAGTTGAGCTCTTAATCAAAAACATGTATATTTAACTATGTTTTGAACTTAAAATATATTACTTGAAAAATAAAATAAATATTATTAAACTGAAATGAAATATATTTTTTAATTGAATGAAGTACTGCTTGAAAGTTTTTTTTCAGTGCATAAAAACTCTGTTACAAAGACTCCACAAGATAACAAAAAAATAAAGAATAGAAATGACTATTTTGGAAAAAGTGCATTATATTGTATAACTGCAGATCAATGTATACGTTTGACAGCTGTACTGTCCACCTACTCATAAAGTAGCTTAACTTTTAGTGATTTTGATTATAATGGAATAACACACATCTTTTGTAAAATTGCTTTGGAACAATAATTATAGTAAAAAGTGTTAAGCAAATAGACCTGAACTGAATTATGTAGTAAACGTGTATAAATGCAACAAAAACAGCCTTAAATAAATGTTATAGAAAGCAAAAACATTTAACCTTCTCAAACATCAACATATTGTTACAACACCAATTTTTATTAAATGAATAAGCAGACTGATTGTATTTCTTGAAAAGTAATGCTTTAATTAATGATCTGCCAGATCGAACCTTACACTTCCAAGCAGAAAATGAATTTGTAGAACTAGAAGGTTCTATCTGCATTTGCCTTGTTATTTTTACCCCAACTAGCAAATATAAGGGAGTTTTGATAATTTACATTTAGAGTGCATTTAGGCTCTCTGTCATGTTAATCTATGAAAGAGAACTGTTGCACACATACTGTTTGATATCTGCAAAGCAAAAACTTTGATGCTTAATATGTCAAAATCATTTAGAATGCAAATAGAACCTTATAATTCCAAGGCGACGAAATGTCATTGTAAGCAAGAAGATTGTAAAAAGCAGCTTGTGCTCTGGACCATTTGGGAAAAGGCTAAGAATTATCAAAATAATCTTGTAAATAATGTTCCATTTCTTGCACAAAATTTTTGTTTCACTGTACAGTATAAGACCTCAATGAACTTTCAGGAGCCATACATTAACTTTGCTATGCCTGTTTTGATTTTTAAATTGCAGTCAGCCATTGATTTCTTCAGTCATCTTTCATGTTCCACTGAAGAGAAAAACTCACCTGCATCATGGATGACCTGAAGGGTGAGTAAATTAACACCATGTTTCCTTTTGCGTCGAACTATCCCTTGAACATAACCGAATATCTTTTCTCCATGCACTTCAAAGGGCAATTGGAACATATATACCTGTGTGAAATGGATGAACTGCGCTTAGTCTGTCAAGTGCCTTTCAATCAGAGAACATCATGGTTGGTGACATGTGCTGAAACACCCCTTGCTCTTGCGCCCACATTCAGGGTCAAAGGGTAAAGTTTAGGGGCTGCGCGCTGGGTATTGATTTACTTGACTCTGCCCTATGAGGACGGTTGAATACTGCCTTCACTGATTACACCAGTGACTTTCAGAGGAGATGACAGTCTATGATTGAGCTGAGAACCTCCTGTTGACCTCTTCTTGCCCCTGACAGAGTGAGTCTCCCGGGGGTCTCTGCTTTAAGAAGACTTTCCCCAACTCACCTTGTGCAGAAGAGATCTGGCCCTCCGTTCTCAACTCTAATCAGGTCTGTTTCAGTCCCGTGGCCGAGATCCCTCAGTAATGAACCGCAACTAATTGGACAGATGCGATCGCCGTGACAATCGGGTCGTCATGGATACCAGGTTACCAGGGCCTGATATTCGATAAATAGGTGGGAATGAAACACAGGCTGCAGCAACGATATGTCAGACACATAATCACGTTGGTGCGATTGAAAACATATGAACGCCTTGGACATGCATGTGGACATTTGCGCACTCCTTGCCTGACTCAGAATTTCCAAAAAGCGGTGTGGTATTTCAGAGGAAATTAACGTGCGGCCCGCATTTGTATCATGTAGTGAACACCTCTTAAAATCTATACATTTAAACACAGCTTTGAGATGTGAGCTAAAATGGCTTATTGTTTCAGAGTTTGTGCCAGAATGCTGCCAGGAGCTGTTCAGCTTTTTTAGCAGGTAATGAAAATTGATTCTGTCGACCGGGTCCTTAAAGTATATGTTGTTTTTGGTAATCTAAAGAGTTTTTTTTTTATATGCCTGTTTGGTCACTCAAACAAATGATATCTTGGAGCCAATAGCTAGACTGTACAATAGGACCTATAAGATCCACAACAGACTTTCTGGATGGACACATCACTGCTTTGCTCTATCGCTCTCTAATGCTTTATCATTTCAAAATTACATTATGAACACAGGGATTAAACTCTACTATCAAACTTTAAATAGTGCTACCTCAGCAGCCCTTTGTGCTTTGGTACCAAAACCTATACAAGGACTGATCGCTCTACCAGATCTGCAACAAATGGATATTTGCCGCTACCGGCTTTTAAAAACTGTTATGGACAGAGATCTTTCTTTTATGTATTCACAAAAGCTTTGAATGAAATCCTGCAACGCCTAAAAACATTTCCAACACTGAGACTTTTTTAAAAAGCCCATACTCATCATCTGATGGTCATCTATTCCTGTAGCCACTGAGATAGTAGCCTGTCTCTCTTCATGTTGTATGTTTGATAATTCTTTGTATTGTTCTCATATGTTGATGGACGAGATGTTAAGTGTGTCTGTATGTTTCTATGTTCTGCAGAGCAGGAACCTGCTGAAAAACAGCTTTCATGCTGAGCCAGGCCCGATTATCTTTTAATCCTTTCCTGTTTAAAAATTAAAATAAATAAACAAAAAAAATAAAAATATACTGAGCTACACTGTAAAAAAAAATCTGTTATTTTACGCTTTTTGTTTTGGCAGCTGGTGTGCTGTAAAAAAAAAAAAAAAGTAAAATAACGGCTATTAAATTACAGACATTTACCATAAAATAATGGATGTTAAATTACAGAAATTTACTTAAATTTACATTTCCGGTAAATTTCTGTAATTTACTGTCTGTAATTTAACGGCCGTTATTTTACTTTTTTTTTTTGCCAAAACAAAAAGCGTAAAATAACAGATCTTTTTTACAGTGTAGTATAAAGGCCAACTCATAACACAAAGGAAGGAAGGTAATGGAGTAAAATAATGAGCTATGTGGCATAAATTTACAGCAGTTTAATGTTAAAAGCATAGTTCTCATCAAAATATTATTCTTTCTTTATTATTATTCATTTTTTCCTTTACTCTTACACTGTATAACCATTTGAAAAACCATTTGAGGAAACCGATTGCAACAAATGATTTAAGATCAAAAACTACTCCTAATGAGTATTTTGAACTTTGAGTAAACGAATCAATTTGAGCACAAAAAACCCTAATAAATGAAGAGAACTCAAACCAACTAAGTCCTGTAAAATCCAATAAGTTAGGGTAACTCAAACCGTCTGAGGAAAACAATTGCAACAAACCAAGTTCAAAAACTAATTTATATGTGTACTGTGAACTTACTCCATTTAAGTTGAAGTAATGAGGTATTTAATTAACTCATTACCTTCAACACTGAGTTCAAAACTCTTTTCAAATGAGTAGAATTAACTTTCAATAAATTTTGAGTTAACTACTATATTTTTTATTTTAAAAGAATCTGTGAAAGTATGTATATAAAATCTTATATTGTTGTGATAAACGTCTTCTATAAAAGATGGAACCATTTTGAAAGATAAAAAACACACAGTGACTACATCCAGTTTTGAGGAAAACATGACACCGCAGGGTTAGTTGTAACAGTGTTGCAAATAAGCCACACACTGTTGGACACCAATTAAACTAACAAAATAACTTTTCAATTTTAAGTGTTGAGAACTTATTAAATAAAAAATGTTTTTTAATAGAAAAAAATTATTTTATTGCTAATAATGCAAATAAATGCATTGTATAATAATGGATAATAATGCAAATTAATCCAAATGTGTTTATTCAATAGATAAATAAATAAATAAATAAATAAATAAATAAATAAATAAATAAATAAATAAATAAATAAATAAATAAACATGCTGTGCTATGTATAATAAAAGAATTGAGTTAAGTACTGAGGAAATATACTATTTAAAATAAACTGAATTTTAAGCATGTTTTACAACTAACCCTCTATCTGTTACAACTTGCCCCACAGGTTGGGTAAATAGTAACATTTTTACTCCTGGCACTTTTGGCAATACTGCACAGAAACCATAGGTCTGGCGATCATACAACCAGTGCTCATTTGTAGGAGAGGATTGTGTGTTGTTGGTAAAAAAAAAAAAAACGCTATGTCTAACCCCATTACTTTGTTTATTATTTGGCCAAAACCAAAAAGTGTAACTTTGTGCACCGCTCTCCCCTATACTATACAGTAGATACTAAAATTAGAGAACAATTTAGCAAGATTACTTTTTCCTTTATATAATTTAGGGTCAAAATCATTTCATTTTAAATAAATGTATCTGTTATACTGACTGAATAATTTCTATATCTTAATATTTTAATAATTTCAATTTAATACACTTGGCATGTGTGTGAAATTAAAGTTTAATTAAAACTTTCGGACATTTTATTTGAAGTAAATACTAAAATTAGATTGATCCACAGAGAAAAAACACTTGAATTTGTTCGTTTGTTGTTGTTTTTTTTTGTACCACATAGGAAAATTATACAGGGTTGGATTGTTATTGGGGTTTTTTTTTTTAGTAAATGGGTATTTTAAAATAGCATATCATTGTATGATTAACATTAGCCACAGTACAGTCTTTAGTCTGTAGTGGAGCTAGTCAAGATGAATAAGTGAACATTTTTCTTTAACACGTCCTTCCATCTGTTCCCTCAGGCCTGCTTTCCCAGGGAAAGATGATGAAGGCAACGAAAATAATGTGAAACGAAAAACAGAGGAATAAAAGAGCCACAGCTCAAGGATCTCAACACAAACTCTTCCTACTGCGCTGCTACACGGCCTACTGTTCTACCACCTCAGAGACACTGCGAGAGAGAAAAGGGGCAGGAGAGGAGAGGAGGAAAGAGACCCTGACAAGCACATGCCTCTCCACCCAGGAGAACAACGCTGGAAGAAAGAAAAGCCAATAAGAGATTGGATGACAGAGTTCCAGCAGAGAAAATAAATGAAGAATTTAGGTAGAGTGTTGACTTTTTACTCAACAAGAGAGAAAGATTGTTGGTTAGAAATATAGAGAAGATGGAGGAAAAAGGAGAGAGACCAGAAGCAGAGTTTATATTGATGTAGTCAACTGATACATTGTGTGCATGTGTGTGTGTGTGAACAAGAAATGAAGTATGTGTTTTCTGTGCTACTAGCGACACCAAATGGAACTGTGTTTTAATACTATTACTCGCATCTCTGCCATTGGTCCGTCATACTGATGACCCCACCTTAAACTTGAGTCATTGTTGCTTTGCTGAGCTGGTCAGAATTCTTAAACAGAAATGTGTTGGCAAATCAGTGATGTTTAGCAAAAACAGCCTAATAATGGGATATTTAGATTGTTATTTTTTAGGAGGATAGGTCACCCAATGAAAATGCACTCACCCTCAAGATGTTTTTAACCTGTATGTGTTTCTTTCTTCCGTTGAACACAAAAGACGATATTTTGAAGAGAGCTGAAAACCTGTAACCATTGACATCCTTAGGAAAAACAAATACTGTAGACGTCAGTGGTTACAGGTTTTGAGATTTCTCCAAAATATCTTCTTTTGAGTTGAAAAACTGAAATCGGTTTGGAACAAATGAAGGGAGAGTAAATGATGACAGAATCTTTTAAATCATTTTTAGTTGTACTACTCATTGTTCAAACACTGAATTGTTAATTTATATGCACTTTTCCTTTTGGATCGGTGGTTCTCAACCTTTCGGTTTCCAAGGCTCCACCTGTCCAAGATAATATTAAAAGATAAAAATTTTACTCAACACTTCTGTGAGACTCAAAGTATATTTTTCCTGGAAAAAAATGTAAAAAAGAAAGAAAATATTTTCAATATTTAATTTAAAATTATTTGAAGTTATCGCAACTAAAAAGGTAAAGAAATATATGAAACATCTGTCATAAATGTCTCATCCTACACTTGAGTTTCTTCTGAAAATCATTTTATCTTTTTAATATCTGTTTAATATCTTTCTTCAAAATATATTTTTAGAAATGTTACAATCTGGTAGCATTGACTTTTGAGTATTGAGTATAATTTGTTTCTACTCTTGATGTCAATGCATGTTTCCAACATTCTTCGAAATATCTTATTTAATGTTCAACAGACTAAAATAAGTAAAGTTTTGCAAACTAATTTCAAGAGGAGCACGTGATATGATTGATCGTGGCTGATCCCTCATCTGTAATTATTAATAATCCAACCAGATTGATCCAAGCCTACGATAAATAGATCAATTTCACCCTACTGCCTTATCTTCGTTTTGGAAGAATCCCCCCTTCCACCCTATCTCCTCCTTTTTCTCATTTATCAGGGAGAGCTCTCAAGACCTACCTGATCTCGGACCCCCTTACATGCTAATCGACCAGGCGGGAGCCCTGGGGTCAATTATCCCCAAGCTCAGGGTTCTCTCCCTGGACAGCATGCCATACCTGCTAATAGTGTCAAGCAATATCTAAGTGTGAACTCTTGAAACTCTTGAAAGTTGAGACTCACTTGAGAGTGAGTAAATGTTGAGTAAGTTTTTATTTTGGGGTTGAGAACTATTGATTTAGACCAACTCATCTTTTTGTTGCTGTTTTTTCCTCCTTTTTCTAAACAATTTGTTAGTTCTAGGAATTTTCACAACATTCTTTTCTTCATGTCTTGAACAGGTGCATTAAGGTGTAAGATTGAGGAGGAAGACTAGTGTTATGAGGTGCAGAGTATCAGGAAGCCTCATTCCAAAGAATCAAGGAAACACAAACCATTAGACAACACTGTCTTTCAGAAAGCAGACAATGGCCTTTTCATCAGCCAGCGACGTGTGTTGTTAAACGTGCACATATTTGCTGACAGGCAGGCACGCCTCTGCAGGTAAATTACACTTTCTTATTCTGCCATCCTGTTGGCAGTGTCTCACATACAGGTGTCTGTCTGTTATTGCAACATTTGGCAATATTCAAATGAAAAACATTATACAAAAGATCTTTCTACATTGGCAGGTGATACTTATTTATGTTTCTAATACTTGAGCTCTTGTGAGATTTCCTTCAGACCACAAACTGACGCTGTTGTCATTCTCGATGCTTCTATAAATATTTGTATTTGTTTTGTTTACCTGAAAAAGTAATTTACTGTCTACCTATTTACCCATTGCGCAAAGTAGCTTGGTTAGAAAAATAGATGTGTATAAGATGGTTCGGTGAGGTTGAAGTGTTAGTTCATCCAAAAATGAAAATTATCTATTTAATTACTTACTCTCAAGTCGTTCCAAACCCCCAAGAATATTCAGAACACAAATAAAGATATTCTAGATGAAATCTGAGAGCTCCTTCATTCTCCACAGACAGCAATAATATCCTCAAAACAGATCGTGTGTGTTTAATGAGTCTTCAATAAGAATTGTTGAAGATTATGAAGTTATGAGAATACCTTGTGCACTCAAAAGAAAAAAAAAAATGAATGAAGGTGTCAGGGGATTGAAAGAACCTGATGGTAAGTAATTAATAACATATTTAAAATGTATTGGTGGACTAACCCCTGCAAATTATCTTTCACTTTTTTTATTTAGATGTCCTTTTGTATATAATTTAATTTCCTCAGTGTACTGTATGTGCTCAAGATTAATGCCTTCAACACGTTGAAGACAGTTTGTGATACAATTCTATTCATTCAGTGTAAGTTCTCAGCTCATTATTTATGAAACCACAACACATCCAGACACAAAGAGTGAATTAGTTCTGATCATAAAGTTGTCATCGGCAGCTTTGGAATGTTCCAGGTTGCTGTGGGCAATAATTGTGAACCGCCACTCATTTAGACGGATTACATTCCATCTGTGGTTAACAGACTATCTAAACAAATATTACCAGGTGAAGGACTTGACTCAAAAGCAAACACACTTTTACTTATCTAAATAGGGGCATTTTGGTGACTTCTGTTGTTTATATAGCTTTATATACTGTAGCTTTGCTGTTTATATAACTTGCATGTAAGAGTGTCCTTAAATGTGCCCAAGATTTTGGTCATATTTAGGTCAATGACAATTTTGTCTCCCGACTAAATAAATGCTTAAAGTAACGGCAAAAGAGATGTCCAGGAAAATTGCTATTCGTTTGTCATTGCCCCTTATTAAACTATATTGATGTGAATATGTAGAATATTTAAATGTAAGTTTGGAAAGTGTGAAACTTGGAAGTATCTCGTGTTTCATTTGTAACAATCCAAGGATACATGCACATTCAGAAATGTGTGTGAGATTAAAAATGTTGTTTATTATTATTATTATTCATTAATTTTCCTTAGTCCCTTTATTCATCAGGTCGCCACAGTGGAATAAACCACAAACTTATCCAGCATATGTTTTACACAGCGAATTCCCTTCCAGCTGCAACCCAGTATTGGGAAACACCCATACACACTCAGACACACTCATACACTTTGGCCAAATTAGTTAGACCTCAATTCACCTATAGAGCATGTCTTTGGACTGTGGAGAAAACCGGAGCAACCGGAGGAAACCCATGCAAACACTGAGAACATGCGCTAACGACAGTGTTAACCACTAAGCCACCGTGTCACCCCCTTATTATTAATATTATTTTTTTACTTTTCCAAATGAGGACATTTTTAATTATAAAATAGGCATAATAGAGAGATTCGGTCAGATGTATTAGTCCCCAACATAGCTTAAGGAAACAAAACTTGCTTCTTAAATTATATTTCTTTGCATTTGTACAATCAGGAAATGTTATACATTTATAATAGTTGTCAGTAAGGTTTGTCTCATCAAGCACAAAAGAAATGTTATTATAACATTTCTTTTGTGCTTGATGAGACAAACCTTACTTTTTACATTTTTTTTTTTTTTTTTGCACCTGTAGAATTTAAATATAATACATAAACAAAAAAATAAAGACATCATACTTCAGACTCTACAATTTCTGTTTTTTGTGTTGTGGTGATTCATTGTAGACAATGACCATCAAAGAACAAAGAATTAATTGTTTAATGTTGTACAATGGATGACATTTGACACTGTGGTTGTACATACAACTGAAAAAATAGCATGTTTTTTTTACCATACTACACTATAGTTGCAGTCACAATTATAATTATTTTGACCATTTGGAGCACAGAAGCTCATAAAGCTTTCAAACACAAAGAAACGAAAAGGAGTATTGGTGTTATGGGTGGAATTATGCAATTGAAAAAGTTTTGTAACAGTAACACACACCACTTCGGTAGCCATTGTTTCTTAGACTCGTTACTGCAAATCAGTTGCTAATTCACCTTCTTGATGACATCATGCATGTTGTTAAAGACGGCGAGCGATGATTAGTCAGACTAGTCTCTGAATCATGAGCCATTTTGAGGACAGTTTTGTCTAGCTAAATACATAA
Organism: Danio kyathit; assembly: GCA_903798195.1. Classification (NCBI taxonomy): domain Eukaryota; kingdom Metazoa; phylum Chordata; class Actinopteri; order Cypriniformes; family Danionidae; genus Danio; species Danio kyathit. The sequence continues at coordinate 37,609,621 of LR812531.1, read as the reverse complement.
ATACTGTATATACAATCACACTCTTTCTCTCTGTCTCTCTAAAAAAGTTGCATTAGCATTAGCCCTGACCCAGAGTTCAAGTCAGGTCATTGTTTACTGAAACTCCAGGTGTGAGATCTCACTCAGCTGGACACTTAAGCACAGTTTCATCGTGACTTTCTTCAGTGCACGTCAGCCAACTGACTTCACAATCCCAAACGTCCAACAACAACAATTCGTAAAGATTTTACATATCGCCCTATGCTTACATTGATGTCTCCAGCCCCATATCACATGTCGTTTACTCTGTTCCATCTTTAGTCCCACTATCTGCCCCATACTAACACATAAGCCACTATCTGCCCCAGGCTGAGTGTTTCTGTAAAACTAACTCTGCTGCCAATTATTGGCGAGAGGCTGTTTCATTTTGATGTGGGTAATTTAACAAGAGTCCCGTAAACGTCTGCATTTTTCTTTCAGAGTGCTGTAGTTTTGTCTCTCATTTCTTTAACAAGCTGGAAAACACTTCAAGAGGAATCAGACTCCAACACATGCAAACCAGCTGCAACAGGTCAACACAAATGATCAACAACAGAATTCCAGTGCGCTGGATCCTTTACTGAAAAGAATAAAGATTTTCTGTTTAAAAAAACCGAAGCCATTCCATCGAGTTGGAAATTGGATAAATATTTGCTCAATTAAACGCAATTTGGGCAAATAAGTGCAATTGATATGTCTGTAATTACCGTAATCTGAGAATGTTCCAATAATTATGCAATTCATTTAGTGCCAGTTTGGAACAAGAAGAGAATATGCTGAATGTTGTTCCTACACCTCTAATGAAAATGAATGCCACTGTATCCCCTCACCTCACCACAAAAGCACTTGCCTAATGCACAAGGCCTGATTAAATGAATCCATATATACACAGTAAAGAACAATGCCCTCTAGTGTCATGAAAAGGAACCCAAAAACTAAAATATACTCTTATATGATTATTGATTTATTTTTATCCACTTTTCAGGGAGCGGGTCGCAGAGGCAGCAGTCTCAGAAGAGAACCCCAGACTTCCCTCTCCCCAGACACTTCCTCCATCTCCTCTGGGGGGATCCCAAGGCGTTTCTAGGCCAGCCGAGAGACATAGTCCCTCCAGCATGTCCTGGGTCTTTCCCGAGGTCTCCTCCTGGTGGGACATTCCTGGAACACCTTTCTAGGTGGGCGTCCAGGAGGCATCCGAAACAGATGCCCAAGCCACCTCAGCTGACTTCTCTCGATGTGAAAAAGCAGCGGCTCTACTCCGAGCTCCTCTTGGGTGGCCACACTCCAAAGAAAACTCATTTCGACAGATTGTATCCGAGATCTTGTCCTTTCGGTCATGACCCAAAGCTCATGACCATAGGTGAGTGTAGGAACATAGGTTGATCGGTAAATCAAGAGCTTTGCTTTCCGGCTCAGCTCCTTCTTTATCACGACGAACCGATACATCGACCACATTACTGCTGCCACTGCACTCACCGATCCGCCTGCCAACCTCACGTTTCATCCTTCCCTCACCCATGAACAAAACCCCAAGTGGAACGGTATCGACTAGAGACTCTTATATGTATTTTTATGCAAGGTTTGACCAATGAACTGCTTTGTTTTGCTTTTCCCAAAGAAGATACACCAAATAGAGAATCAGACTTCCCTTCTAATGATGTAGGGCTACTCCAGTCAGTAAGTTTGATCAAACCCCAATAGCCACATCTCCAAATCCAATCAACGTATATAAAAGGAAAGATCTCACTTCTGTTTCAACCGCATTTACTTTGTGGATTTAAATAATTTGTTTGCTGTTTGATTGACAGCCAAATTTGTCTTGTCCAAATCATATCAAAATTTCATTTACATTTTAAGGAGTGGTTAACCTTTTCTAGTTTTCTTTGAGAAGACATGTAAACACTCTATCAGATTGAAAACTGAAAGTGGAATCCATGTGGAATGATGTAATGTGAATTGTGCAATTCTGAGTGTGCTTCACACTGGTGAGTTGACTTGACAAACCACCTGTATAACACACTCTCTCCTCTCCATATGCACCAGAAACTGTTTTATGAACACATGTTTTTGGAAAAAACATATTGCAATTCTTAGTGTGCTTCATACAGGTGAGTGGGCTTGACAAACCCCCTGTAGGTGACACACTCTTTACCTCTCCATATGCACCAGACATTTTCTTATAAGACTTCCATTTCCCCCCACCCCATTTTATTTAATGTATCATTGAACAGAGGAGAGATTCTCCTTGGGAACGTGTGTAAGCATTGTATTCGTCAAAAATTTCCTGAAAAATACCATCAAGAGTCCTTTGCATTAAAAATCATTCTACGGGCATTTATAGGAAGATGTGAAGGTCTTACTGTTTTGTTTTGTTTTGTTTTTTGTTTGTTTCTTACAAGTTTTGTTCCAAGTTCTTACACATTAATTCATTCATTCATTCATTCATTTTCTTGTCGGCTTAGTTCCTTTATTAATCTGGGGTCGCCACAGTGGAATGAACTGCCATCTTATCCAGCATATATTTTACGCAGCGGATGCCCTTCCATCTGCAACCCATCACTGGGAAACACCCACACACTTCCATTCACACACATACACTACGGACATTTAGCCTCCCCAATTCATCTATAGTCAGGGTCGGCGCGTTCATAGAGGCGACCTAGGCGGCCGCCTAGAGCGGCATAATTGTGAGGGCGGCAAACACGCCCCGCCACCCAACCCAACGTGCTGACTTTTACTGTACATTCACACCGAAAGCGGCGTCAAAGTAGCCGGAAGTCTTTCATTTTCAATGGGAGCCGGCGGCGATAAGCGGCGAGGAGCAGCGCGGCGCGTCTTCGCCGGTGTGGGTGTCGAGGAGAGTTGAAATCAAGTCAACTTTATGGTAATGGGCTGTGACGCGGTTCGGCGGTAAGTAGAAGTCCACCGCTTGAGAGGAGTCAGAGAACACAGTCACTGTGAACTTTGGTTCCGACCACAGTTGTTCCCAAGGGTTTTAATATTACGATCGCCGGATTTCCAATTGTTTGCAATGTTTTTCTTACAGTAACATACATTAAAAAAGTACTGGCGAGTTACTCATGTGCATCCATGTTACATATTTTTTTCTTTAAAAAAGCAGGAATTTCATGCGACAATACAAAACAGTATTGCTGCTTCAGAATATTTCAGACATATGGACACATTGGATAATTAAGTGGAGCAAAGTCACACCACATGCAACTAGATCTTCCGTAAGTAAATGAATTTGATAAGAAGTGTGCAACATCTTCATGCTAGAAAACATGTTTTATGCGGGAGTGTAACTGATTTGCTGATATGCTGCAACGGCTCCTTTAAATACGAGATCAATGTAGCGACTTTTGACGCTCTCCCTACTTTCAGTGTGAATGTACAGTTATCCGCAACATCCAACATCCATTGTCTTTGGACTGTGGGGGAAACCGGAGCACCTGGAGGAAACCCCCACGCTGGGAGAACATGCAAGCTCCACACAAAATTGCCAACTGACCCAGCCAAGGCTGGAACCAGCAACCTTCTTGCTGTGAGGCGAGAGTGCTACCCACTGCGCCACCGTGCTGCCAGTTCATACACACTTTAGCATACATGAAAAACTGTACATAAAAATTTAAGAGTGCAAGATGCATTTAAAGGAACATTTACCCAATAAATATGAAACAGAATCTCTTTTGAGTGGATTTGCCTCAAGCGCACACAAAGCTTTATCACAGGAAGCGGGCATGAGACCATTGGCCTACAGTGGATCAGCTGAATTTCGTCTCTTCGGGGCGGCGTTTTTGGGTGTTCACGGACGCTCACCTCGCCTTCATGCTGGCACCCAACCGTGTTTTTCTAACCTTTGGTGTGTTTATGACTCACCCCTGAGCTGAGATGTGTGTGGTTCATTTGTTTCACTCCCCTTGTTTTCACTGGCCTCCAGCCCTGCTGTTATTCATAGGCACCCTAATCACCAGCGGGGAATATGCTTTATAATCACAGACCACATGTTCTCAGAGCCTGGTGAGGGGGAAGGAGGAGGGTCTCACCGGGAGAATTAAATAAATAAATATATAAATAACTTTTAAAAAATGTCTCCGTATTTGGTAACCCCACATCTGTTTTCATTGAATGTTATGGAATAATTTTCAATGATCAAATCAATTACATACATTCTTACACATGCTCTGGCCAAGATATTTTCGGCTGCAGTCGAGTTAACGCACATCAAACATCAGTTCTGCTCTGATTCTGATGAACACCCGATACGTCTGCTGCACCTGAACGGATGGTGGGATCCATTCCTCCACGCCTGCAGTGTTTGTAATTAGTTAAAGCTGTGTGACGCTCAGTCTATGGCAAGCCTTTTTAACATTTAATCCTTAAAACGTACTAGCAGGGGCGTTGCCTAGGATCTAAAGGGATAAGGGGCTTAGCCCCAAAGAAGTCCCCCTTCCCCAAAAAAAAAAGTTCTAATTCACCTCGCTGAACACATAAGATCTGAATAAAAATAAAATGGCTTTAACTGACCATTTACATGACTGCAACAATAAATGGTCTATATATGTTCTTCCAACCATCTTAGGTATTTTCGTAAGAATAATGTCGAATTATAATCCGATGCTAACTGACATAGCATGTTACAGTAGAATACAAAATAATAAGCTAGACGCATGAACTCTTCAAGCTATCATATCTAGATAAATATGTCTAGATATCTATATCATATCTAGAAAGCTAGCGCAATTTACGTTTTCCTGAATAATTTGCATGTATTTACATTGATATGACGCACATTTTATTGATTACAGTTATTTTATTTCACCAAAACTACACACATTTTATACCGTGAAAACAAATAATAAGCTTCATCAGTAGTTAAAACTATTTAGTTTTGCTAAACAGTTGTATTACCTCATCAGCTTCAGCTCCTCAAAATAATGAATGAATGACGACAATGCAGTGGTGGGATTTTTTTTAACACTTGCCATGTGACAACAGTCCCACTCCCACCTGCCAGTAGAAACAGGTACTGCTAAACAGCTCATTGTTTTAAAACCCGACACAAAAGCTGCATTAAGTGGAATGCGCATGATGTACATTGTAATTTTAAGTACTTAGATAACAAAATAAATGTTATACAACCTATTTTTTTAAGTGCAACATATTCCAAAAGATCAGAGGCTTTTGACAATACATTAGGGGCTTAAGCCCCCAAAGCCCAACCCCCCCTCGTAACGCCACAGCGTATTAGTATCTATTTTCATGCTAAAATGAATTTTAATTAAAAAAAAATATTTCTTAAGCATTAAGAAATGCTAAAATGTTACTCATGCTTTTCATTCATTCTTTTCGGCTTAGTCCCTTTATTTATCAGGGGTCACCACAGCAGAATGAACCGCCAACTTATCCAGCATATGTTTTACGCAGTGGATGCCCTTCCAGCTGCAACCTATCATTTGTTAAATTAAACATTGATACACACCCCTACACTATAGCCAATTTAGCTTACCCAATTTACCTATACCACATGTTTTTGGAATTGTGGGGGAAACCGGAGCACCCAGAGGAAATCCACGCCAACATGGGAAGAACATGCAAACTCCACACAGAAATGCCAACTGACCCAGCCAGGGCTCGAACCAGCAACCTTGTTACTGTGAGGCGATTGTGCTACCCACTGCGCAACTGTGCTGCCCCCTCATTCTTTTCTTTACATACAAATGTTTATAGATACTACCACACATTCAACAGATAGGCTACTGATAACTATTAAATTGAATCTATAGCATATTGAATGCTCTAAAAAATACAATAGTGTCTGGCTGCTGACTTGCATGCATGCTCAGACATGTACTCTCAGTTATATTAACCCAAACACTGGATCAGTTATGAACTTACTTTTTTTTTTAATTATGCAAAAACAAAAAACACACATAAAGGGTTAGCTGATCCAAACATGAAATTTATTTTATTAATTTGTCACCCTCATGTTGTTACAAACCCATGAGACCTTCATTCATCTTCAGAACACAAATTAATATATTTTAGGTAAAATCTGAGAGCTCCCCCATCCTCCATAGACAGAGAAGTTTTTGACTCTTTCAAAGTCCATAAAAAATACCAACAAAATAAAAAACATCCTCAAGTCAAAAGAGATCAGATACCTTCAGTGGTTCAATCGGAGTATGATCAAGCAAGCAAATGCTTTTCTGGGCACATAAAACAAAAAAATAATGACAATATTCAACAGTTTCCTCTCCTCAGTGAATATAGTACTGATTAATTTGATACAAAAATGTTGTGGCAGTTTCTAATTATCGGTACTAGTATCTAAAATGACTGATCCCTCATAGAAGTAATTGCCATAAATGTGTTTGTGTTAAAATGTTACATTTGTACTAGTACAATACAATAGTTATAATACTAATCAAATAAGTACTATCTAATTAATAAGTACTGTATGTGCTTAATAGTTACAAATATTAAATTAATAAGAGCAAATATAAAATAACCACATACTATCTAATGATTAAGTGATGTCTAGCAATAAATAGTGGTGTCTAATAATAAGTATAGTATCTAAATCAGTTAATAAGTTTATTAAGTAAGTACTCAGAACTAATAAATAATTACTTCATCTTAGACAATGTTTAGGTACTAGTATTTAATGGGAAAATATACTGATATATAAAAAATAAGAACATGTAACATGATAAGAGACACAGTCGAATGGTAAAAGAGCTTGCCATAAACTGCCAGAGGAAAACTCTGATTCGTTGAATCTTAGGGGATTGATAGAGCATTTCAGAGGCACTAATCATATTGTGGCAGAACATCTTGTAACAAAGCAATGAGAAAATCTCAAAATGAGCTGAAAGATAAACCAATGACATGATTCTTCTGCTTTGACAGGTGCTAAAACTTCATCAAATCAGACCCACTGCGTGTTTAATTCTCCTATGGGTTCAGTAATCCGGTCTATGTACGTGGAAGCAATTACGCTTTAGAAATGACAATCCTGTTATTCAGTGTTTATTATATTTTGGGACTTTTGCTCCCCAAAAAGTTCAAACTTTTGCCCTCCCTTTTCTCTGTATCGTTACCACAGTTACGCCAAGCCGAGAGGTGGCGCTAGAGTATGGTGGCACATTAACTATCCGTGAAGAAAAAGAAAACAGGAGCGGGTTACACACGTGTGTAGAATAGAAACATGGGCAAAAGAAGACGTGGAAAACAGGAGATTGATAATTTAACTAAGAAACAGAAGAAACATCTAAAGGAATTTGGAGAACAGCATCCTTTTCACGATAAGTAAGTACCGTGATGTTTTGTTCTGGACACAGCACGCAGTATAAGTTAGCATACATTGGGTGCTTTAAGTGTAAAATATGAATCTTTTTTGATTTTAGGGTTGTTGATAGACCGGAGAAGACTCAGATTTTGCGCTTGGTAAGTCATTATATTGTTGTATGATTTTGTCATTTCTTTGACTAATTATTTTAGGTTCAAAAACCTGTATATGAATGCAGTTAGCAGGCGATGGTGGATCTGAATGATACACAGACGAATGAAACAGGAGTCGACATTTGAAGTGGAGCAAAACCTTTCATCAGAGTTGCACTAAAACTATTGAATTACATTTATTATTGCTTTACGACAGGTTTGAAACTTTTTGATCCACTTAAATTGTTGACTGCTGTATAGTGTATTGTGAAAGCATGCAATTTGCTAGCTCAGGTAAGGGAAACTGCTGCTCCGAGGTGAAGTTGGTTTTATTTTCGTTCATTTTAACGCTCCCTATATTGTTTACCACGCTAATTTGAATATTCGGTCTGGAATTGGATTTAAGTATGATTTCAAAACAACATTGCCACTATTTTATTGACTGTAAACATCAATGTTGTATTTTGATAGTCGTTGGCTGCTAATATGATTTTACTGTTTAGCAAATTATACTTTTCTGAAATTATATTATTAAGGAGAATGTGCGAATATAAAACCAACTTTACCTCAATGCTACTGCTAGTTTAATGTCAAAGTGGTCATGAACTGCATTTCTTATTGTTTTGCTAACACACTAAGATTGTTTAGTTAATGTATTTCCTAAGATGAGCAAAGAACGTACAACAAATGTGTTACAGTGTTTATTCGTCTTTGTTAACGTAAATAATGCAAATACAGTCTGTTCTTTGTTAGTTTGTGTAAATTCACAGTGCATTAACTAATGTTAACAAGTATATATTTAGTTTTTGTGTTAAAATATGATTAATAAATGCTGTACAAGTATTGTTCTCTGTCAGTTTGTTAACATTAATTAATGAAACCTTTTTGTAAAGTGTGACCATTATTTTATAGTGTTGTGTAGTGGGATGCTGTAGTAGAAGATAGTGTCCTTCTTACGCAGAGGAAGTTTGTCATTGCAATATTATGTCACACTGAGACCATATGAAAATAGCTCTTTATTGGTTTCAAAACCAGGTGGTTTGGGATTTTTGTAGTACACTGTATAACTCAAAACCCTGCTGAAAAAAAACTGCTTAAACCAGCCTAAGCTGGTTAGCTGGTTTTAGCTGGTCGACCAGCCTGGTTTTAGAGGGGTTTTGGCCATTTCCAGGCTAGTTTCCAGCCATTTCCACATTATGTTTATTAATGGCTCATTTTCATGTTCTGTTGTGTAAATGAAGAAAATGTTGTGTTTCCAACATCACCTTAAAAAGACGTTCTGCCCCCAAACAGCCTGACAGTCCACAGCGCCCTGAACCGGACAGTGAGGATGACAGTGATGCTGAGCAGCCGTCAGCATATCAGAAACTACTGTCCACCATGATTCAAGGTGATGATGATGGTGAGAGTGAAGATGAAGAAAGTGAGGAAGAGGATGATGAGGAGAAAGATGAAGGTAGGATCTTTTACACTTTCACTCTTAGCAATTTTCATTTGAAAGGGTCTAATGGCATTGACTTAACATATCCTATCAATTTTTTATTAAGCTGAAGGTGAGAGTGAAGAAGAAGAAGAAGAGGAGGAGGATGCCGATGAAGAGGAAGGGAATGATGCTGAAGAAGTTTTAGAGGATAAAGTGGAAGAAACGCCTGACAAATTACAGAAAGAACACCCTGGAAATGCCAATGAAGATGTAGAGGAGAATGAAGAGGTAGAGATGGAGGGAGAGTTTACAGATAAGAAGAATGAAGCTGCTTTCTGCTTGGAGACCAACATGCCTGCAGAGGGAGAGGAAAACACAGCACAGCAGGAACAGGATGAAGGTGAGACCTTCCTATGATTCATCATCAGTGAAGCTCTCTGAATTTTTAAATAATGACCATTGGTATTGACATGAAATTTGTTGAAAGGTCTAGTACTCAAGATTGATTGCCTTACAAAACAAACCAGGAACCCAAGTTTAACAGTTTAAAAATGCGTCTGATTTTCTGGTTGTTGTAGACATGTTTGTGAAGCACCAGGAGATTGAACTGAGTGAAGAGGAAGTGGGACAAATCTCACAAGGATCAAAGGTCAAGACTCAGGTTAAGGTAGGACAGTTTTCTGCTTATCTATATATATATATATATATATATATATATATATATATATATATATATATATATATATATATATATAGAACATGTACATTCAAGTGAAGTGTCTACCAATTCAAATCATTTTTGTTAAAATTAAAAATTAAAAATGTAGTTTTAAACATACTAAATTAAATAATAATATTCATTCCTTCATTCATTTTCTTTTCGGCTTAGTCCATTTATGACAGATGTCCTTCCAGCCACAACCCATCACTGGGAAACATCCATACACGCATTCACACTCATACACTATGGTCAATTTTAGCATACCCAGTTCACCTATACCACGTGTTTGGACTGTGGGGGAAACCGGAGCACCCGGAGGAAACCCATACAAACACGGGGAGAACATGCAAACTCCACACAGAAATGCCAACTGACCCAGCCGGTACTCGAACCAGTGACCTTCTTGCTGTGAGGCGAAAGTGCTACCCACTCTGCCACAGCGTTGCCTAAATAATAGTGATGCCACAATTCTCAATATAATATTGAACCGTTCGGTACGGCATCCACGGTTCAATACGCGCTTGTGAATTGCGGTTTTCTCGGTTTTACGTAAGTCCACGAGCTGAGTTGAGGAAACTCCTCCCCGCGAGTATATATTCAATAACTATACTCTAAAGTTAGGGGGCGCTTAACTATCATTTCACGGCCATGGTGAGTGGACTGGAGGTGAAAAGGAAACACTACGAGGAAGCAAAGGTGTCGTTCAAATCGCCGGTGTGGGGACATTTCGGTTTTGCCGTTGAGTATAATGCCGTGGAAGAAAAAACAGTAAGCTAAAAAATTACTGTGTGCACTGCAAGCATTGTTTTACACGTATAGCCAGGGCTTAATATGTGCCGGAACACGCCGGATCCGGCGCCTCATTTTACCGATCCCCCTCCTCAACCGCCTTCCTCCCCGTCCGCTGTTTACTTTCATTTTCTTCCGCGATTCCCCAACCCTCTTCACGTTCGTCCGCAACACCCCACGCTCTTTACTTTCGTCCTTCGTCCGCGACACTCCTCCGCCGCCATCCAACGCCCTCTTTTTTTTTTTTTTTTTTTTTTTTTTTTTTTTTATTATGCTTTAAACAACAGATACATGACAACATAGTACACAAAATAATGCCAGGGTGATAGACAGTAAATAAAAACAAGAGTACAAAAAAATAATCAACAATAAACAAACATAAACTAAAACTATAAATAATTAACTAAAATTCTTACAACTACAAACAAGCAGGACCTTTACATTAATCAAAGATTTTGAAACTAGAGCACAGTTGGACAGTTTTAATGGCCTTTTGATTAGCACTATGCTGAATAGTACAAAAGTAATTTTTCAGTTCCTTATAAAACACCGTAAACAGGGTTTTTTGTTAGAAAATTTACACTTATGAATATGAAACTTGATTAACAGAATAAATAGGTTAATAACAAAAACTTCGTTACTCAAGTTATCATAATTAAAATATCCAAAAATTATGTTTTCAAAATGCAAATTAAAATTAAAGAGTACCTTTCTTTTTATAAAAACAGAAGCATCATACCAAAGCTTTTTAACATAACCACAGTGCCAAAAGATGTGGGGTACAGTTTCTAAATACAAAGAACAAAATGAGCAATTTACATCTATATCCTTTTTAAATTTACTGAGGAAATGTTTAACTGGGTAGAATTTATGAATTAGTTTAAAAGATATTTCTTTTATCTTATTTGTAACCAAAAATTTGTGAGGTAATGACCAAATACTTTCCCATTTAGGAATTCTTACAAAATTATTCCAATAGGTAATAGAGCTAGGTTTGGAGACAACTTGGTTTAAAAAAAGAGAGCGAATAGATTTGTTATTTTTAGAGTGTGAGAAACAAATTTTACCACACATTGTATCAACTAGATTGATTATAGGCATATCAATCCAAGTTACACCTCTAAATAAGGAAACAATATTAGAATTAATTGCAGAGAAAACAAGAGAATATTCTTTGGGAGTTGCAGGAAAGTTAAAATGTACAAGAAACTCATCATATGTCATAAGATACCCTTGAGTGTTAAACAATTGACAAACTAAAACAATACCCTTTTCAAACCACCTCTCCAAAAAGATACTCTTGCGTTTATACAAAATACATCTATTGTTCCAGATAAAGTAACGTTGTGGTGAAAAATTGTGCTTGTAGATCAGTTTCCACGCCAACAAGGCTTGAGCATGAAAAGCAGAGAGCTTTACTGGTAATTTCTCAATCTTATAATCGCATAATAATAGAAAGGACAGACCTCCAAGTGCCATCCAACGCCCTCTCCCCAGTGGCGTAGAAGTAGAAAACGTCACGCTCTCTCTGTGCATTAGTTTCCCGCATTCAGAAGTTAACCCCCAAATTGACACAGGTAATAAAAAGATTCAACTTCAGTCATGTTCATGTTGTGAAACACTATCAAAATGTCCACTGTTGATTATATTACTTTTGTTTTGAATAGCGATTTTAAACATTTTAATAGAGGAAGTCCTCGGCTCTGCATATTATTAATCAGAAGCTGAGTGTACATATTTTACGTTAGGAAATGCAGTCTTGAATTTACAAACAGTCGGCAAGTACCGGAGAACAGATGTAACACATTGATCAAATTTAGTTTTCAGTCACGTTGAAAGTAATATTCAGCTCGTTTAGTTTTGCCTTCATTCGTTTTAGATGTCAGTACTGACATATAGTCTTCAACACATGATTTTTTACAACACGTATTTTTAACATAATAGTTTAACTAACTAATTTCTAATAACTACTTTTTTATCTTTCCCATGGTGACAGTCAGTGCAAAATATTTTACTAGTTATTTTGCAAGATAGTTGTATTCAGATTAAAGTGTAATTTAAAGACTTCACTAGGTTATGTTAACTAGGACAGTTAGAATAATTAGTCAAGTTATAGTATAACTGGTTTGTTGTGTAGACAATCAAAAATATACAGTAAATATTTCTTAAGGAGTCTAATAATACTGACCTTAACATTGTATTTTTAAAAAATTAAAAAAAACTGTTTTTATTTAAGAAATAAACTATAAGAAAAAGACTTATTATTATTACTTCTTTTTTTACAGGAAATACTGTTAAAATGTCCTTGGTTTGTTAAAGATCACTTGGAAAACATTATTTTAGGTTAATGGGAGGTACAAAAATTGACTTCTAAGTTTACAGGTGTAAAAATGTGCCTTGATATACTTGAATGTTAGAAATGTGTTATCCACTACAATACAAAGTTCCTTAAAATTAATAAATTAATACAAAGTTATATAATTATCTTGTTTGTGTAGACTGCAGAGTCATGCATGAAAAAAATGACTTTGAATAATTGTTTAAGTAGTTTGTGATGCATGTTAAAGTGTGCCCCCTAAAAGCACCAGTGGCCCCTGCCTGGCCCCCCCAGTCATTCTGGTCTAGAACCGCCATTGCTTGTAACACTCGCGCCATTTTTTTTTTTATTATACAATACACCAGGAACTAGTGTACCTTTCCTGGCTTTTGAGTAAAATAAAGGAGTATTGCAATAAATCGTTTTTATGTTTTTCTCCTATTGCCTATTGCATTAAGCATAAAAAAATAAAAAAAATAAAAAAAAAACGTGTCAAGCCATCAGAACCGAACCGAACCGAAAACCGTGTTAAAAAACCGAGGTATGTATTGAACCGTAGGCTAACTGTATTGTTGCATCCCTACTAAATAATAATAGTAAAATAATAAAGCTGTGTTTGCCAAAGTTGTTGCTGTTTTATGTCTGAATTTTAACAATTTATTTTCAAACAGAAATCTAAAAAAATATTATTATTTTATTATATAATATAATTAATAATATTTATTTATTTGCTGTCTCCTTTGTTTTGTTTTATGCATATTTCCCTGAATAAATCAATAAAAAACTTACTGACACCATGAAAAACTTTCACTTGCCCCCTCCAGTGGGCAAAACTGGGTGTTCTGCAGTGCATGTGTCCATTGGAACGTTTTCCAGCCATCGGACAGGCCTCTTCCGCCCCTCTTCCACCCATTCATAAAACCCTAGAGGCAAATTGGCATTTGTTAAACCAGCCTTTTGGAGCTGCAACTGATGTCACAGAGCTGCAGAAGGAGATGCTTGGGCTCATGGGTATGTCAGCAAAACAAAAAGTATTACAACCGACATAATTATTAATATTTAATTATTTATTTTTGTCATCATGCATATTTTATTTTGTCAGGTACGTACAGAGACCTGTATTTTGCAAACCTCTCCCCCTTGAAGGAGGCTAAGGAAGTGCGCAGCGCGTACTGTCTTCATGCTCTGAACCATGTGTTAAAGGCCAACTCTCGTGTGCTTAGAAACAATGCCAGGTTAAAGGAATCAAAAAATGTGGATGATGATTTTCGGGACCAAGGGCTTACTAGACCAAAGGTGTCTTCATCTTTATACCACAATATTGTATATAGTTTTTTTTAATTGCACATAGGTGGTTTATACTGTAGTGTTAATTGGTATTCTGCTATACTTTGTGTTAAATGTAAATATGTATGATTTATTTATATATCTAATTTATCAGTGTGTATTTTCTGGGTTAATAAATGAATAAAAGCTAACTTTAATAAGTAAATCCCTATTGTGTAGGTCTTGATTCTGGTGCCATTCAGAGATGGAGCGCTGAGAGTTGTCCAGACCTTCATGACACTTTTGGAGCCCAAAGGCAAGAAGACTGATGCCAGTAACAAAAAGCGCTTCAAAGAGGAATATGGAGAGGAGACAGATGAGAAACCACCTAATCTGCAAAGGCCTGATGACTACCACGCTGTCTTTTCTGGAAATATAGATGATCATTTCAGGATAGGTATGATAAAAAATTTCATTTTTTAACTGAAACTTTTAACAGTCTTTTTCTTAACCCAATTGTACTTTTTTTTTTTTTTTTTAATGTTGTACTATTAAAAAATTTATTTTTCCTTCGCTTAAATACAGTTTTAAAAATCTATTTATTTTGAAATTTGAAATCTGTATTGAAAACAGTAATGGGTCAAGTCACATTTACATTTTGCTTTATGGCGAAATCAGTGTTTTTATTTGGCAATTCAAATAGACAGTTATCATAGAAATAAAGAGAGTATCATTCATAGCAGGGCTGCACGAAATTGGACAACAACTGACATTGCGATTTTTAGTTCATCTGTGATAGATATTGTGATATGAATACAATTTTCACAATCTCACTTATAACCCTATTTGGAAAGAATTCATGATTTAACATTGATTGGGAGGAGTCTCTGCATAGAATACAATACAATTGAACAGATTCAAATCAATTTGGTGGTTTTCTTTGGAATCTAACAATATTGAGGTACAGAAATTCAATAATATATAAAATTACACTGTAGTGTATAGTCTTCATTATATAAATAAATACAGTTAATTATATACTGTTATATCCTCTTGGTTTTTGTATGCTTAAAAATCTTACTGAGTCACAGGTCTTAAACTTATTGAAATAAAAATCTTTCACTATTTTAGGATTAAACTTTGAGATGACCCTACAATGTTCTGAACTGTGGTGAACTTGACATTGCTGGTCATGTGACTACTG
Organism: Danio kyathit; assembly: GCA_903798195.1. NCBI lineage: Eukaryota > Metazoa > Chordata > Actinopteri > Cypriniformes > Danionidae > Danio > Danio kyathit. Next base: position 37,594,440 of record LR812531.1, on the reverse strand, counting down.
CAGATTCACACATTGCGATATCGATGCTGAAATGATATATTGTGCAGGCCTAATTCATACTTATTCAAAACATCAAAAACAAAATACAAATGATGATATTTTAATGAAATCTAAGAGATTTCTACCTCAATCCAAAGTCTATTCACAGTCTTGACAAAACATTCATATAAAATAAATACATATAAAACCATGTTGATCTTTATTCACATACAGTATAAACCATCAACAAGATCAGCAAATGTAAAAAGAATCTCAACCAAACGTGCTTAATTCATGAAAACAAACCTCGTTGGTTTTCCCATGTCAAGCATGTGTGCTTCAGTTTCTGTGACCAAATTTGAATATATGTGAATAAAAGCCTGAATTAAATCCATTTATCTTATTGTCACTTTAGATCATTTGTATTAAACCACTTTTTAAATATTAATTTCTTTCATTTCTGTACAATGTTTATTCAGAATCTTCAGGTTTTTTTTCTCTGATTTAACTAAGAATATCTTCATTTATGTTCAAAACAAAAACAAAATTCTCTCTGATATAGAACAGTGCGTGTAAGTTACAGAATTTTAATTTTGTGGTGAATTATACTTTTTATTTCCCACCTGTTTAGGTTTCCACTTTCAGTCTGTTATTGTGTGTATTATAGTTGTTTGTCCCTCTGTGCCTCTGACAGGCATGTCTATCCTAAGACACAGCATGCGCCTCTACGCTCCCTTCTACTCCTCTGACATCATCATTGCATCTCCACTGGGTCTGCGCACAGTTCTGGGAGCTGAAGGGGAGAAGAAAAGAGACCATGACTTTCTGTCTTCAATCGAACTTCTGATTGTGGATCAGGCAGATGTTTTCCTCATGCAGAACTGGGAACATTTACTGGTGAGTTTCAGTTTTCCCACTATTTTAGTGTTATTTAATACTCTTAAACAGGATCTTGAAATCTCCTTAAAAGCTTATAAAACAATTTAGAGAAAAGTAAGGCCCTTAAAAATATTAGGAACACTAAAGTGTTGAATTTTATTTACAAGGTATTAAATTTAGTTTCATTTTTTCACTTGATATGTATATTTGTAAGCTGAAAGGTTTTCCTGGATTGAATCATTGCATAGGGAGATCTTTATAGTTTATGGAAGGTCATAATTGTTTTGTGTATTGGTCTAATTATTGGTAATTTCTCTTTTCAATAAATCTTGCATAGAGGTAGTTTCTCAAATAATTAGCTTGTGCTCATTTTCTTCTTTTAAAATGATGTTGCATTGATAAGGAGTTATCACAAGCTAAGATTGTTAGTTGTGCTTTCTAACAATCAATATTTAGTAAATAAACTTTAACTTATAACTAATCCATTCAGCCGGTCTCTGGCAGGAGCACTTTTAGCTTAGCTTACCATAAATCATTGAATTGGGTTAGACCATTAGCATCTTGCTCGAATTATTTATTTTTCATGTTCTAAACAATAATAAATAAATGAAAAATGCTTTTGATAATTTTCTATTTAAAGCTGTTTAAATTCTGTCTGTCTTAGTGCATGATGTAACTACAGAAGCGTCAAGCTTTAAATAGGAAATTGATCTCTTTTTAATGTTAATAGTCAAATCTGATTCAATGATTTATGTTAAGCTAACTAAAAGTGTTCCCACCAGATTGGGAGATTGGCTGAATGGTTTAAAAAAAAGAAAAACTTAACTGTTTAACTTTAGGTGACTTGCAATTAAATCATTTTTTAAAACTTTTATTTAAATTCCCACTGTGTTTTGTGTGTGTTACAGCATGTGTTGGAGCATTTGAACCTGCAGCCGCTGGACTCTCATGGTGTTGATTTCTCTCGTGTTCGCATGTGGAACCTGAACAACTGGGCAGCTCATTACAGACAGACGCTGGTGTTTAGTGCCATACAAGAACCTCAGATCACCAACATCCTCACCAAACACTGCCACAACTACAGAGGCCAGGTGCACAACCAAACATAGTTTTTTGAGGACTTATCTGATTAGTCATTGTGGAAAGTATAGTTTACCCAAAAATTCAAAACAAAATTGATGTTCAATTACTCACCATCAGGCCATCCAACATGTTGGAGGTCTGTTGGACTCTTTTTCTTCCTCAGTAGAAATTATTTTTTATCTGAAACTGTGTTTTAGAAATGAAGTCGGTGGCTATCAGCATTTCGAGAGTCTCTCTTATTAAATAAAGGTAAAGATAATAATGTTGTAAATAAGGTTCATTTTCCTACACAGACCAATCGCTTCACTTAATTTCAGACCTTCGTTTACCATCATAAACCACAGGTGTTCATTTTGTTATGTCTGTAAAAAACAAATTGGACTGAAAAACACTGACTTGTACACTGCATCTTATAAATCACTAAGCTAAAAATATTTAATAATCTACTGAAGAAGAAAAAAAGTCACTGATATCTTGTATGACCTCAGGGCAGGGGTGTCCAAACTCGGTCCTGGAGGGCCGGTGTCCTGCAGATTTTAGCTTCAACTTGCCTCAACACATCTGCAAGGATGTTTCTTGAAAGCCTAGTAAGAGCTTAATTAGCAAGCCCAGGTATATCTGATTGGGATAGGAACTAAACTTTGCAGCACACTGGAACTCCACGACAGAGTTTGGGCATGCATGCCTTAGGGTGAGTTAAATTAAAAGCAAATCTTCTTATAAATAAATGCATGGATTAAATTAAATATTTATCAGTCATTTAAACGGTTATCTAATGTTTAAAACATTGGGTTTTATAAGATTTCAAAGAAATTCTTACTTGTATTCAGGCAGGATATACTGATGTAAATTGATCAAAAGTGACAGGAAACAGTTGTAATAAAATAAATGTTCGATTCTTTACAAAATCCTGAAAATAAAAATGTATTCTGGTTTCTATAAAATTAAAATTCAGCTATACTATGACTTGACATTTGAAAAATCAAAGTTATTTTATAGTAGTGGATACAGATACTAATGTTGTTCTTTTTTTCAGGTGTGCAGTAAAACCATTCCAAAGATGGGCTCAATCTGTCAGGTACTCGTGCAGCTGCCACATGTTTTCCAGATGTTTCACTCTGACAGCTTCATGGACCAGGATGCCAGGTGAGAGATGCCTGCTGTTCTTCATTCTGGGCACTAGAAGGCAGCATTGTGCAGTCTTTAATCAGCAGCTCTGTTATAGTGTTACAGCTGTGAAGTTTAAGTAACTGATACATATCATACTGTCATTCCACTTAAATTATATTGAACAGTTACAAAGAGGGCTGCACGATATATTGTTTCAGGACTGATATCGCAGGATATGCAATGTTGAGTCTGATTATAGTTTGTCATTTGCATGTGTTTTTGTTTTGTTTCTGTAATATGATTTTTAAATGCATTCAGGCATAAGAAATTGTACTGTTTGTAACTTTAATAGTGATAAATTTTACTAAATAATTTTTAATTTTATTATTCAATTACTGTAACTAAGTAAGTGCTGCATGATATTGGAAACATCTCATATTGCAATATTTTATTTTTCCTCAATAAATATTACAATATGAACACAGTTTCACAAAATAGTTTGAATAGCTCTATTTGACAGTTTTCTGGGGAGTCTAACAATATTCGGGTGCAGGAATTGGATTATCACAATGTAAAAAATGCTTTTCTTACTTAGCTTGGTCTCATTTTTAAATTGTAAACTAAATACTGCCTTATTTTTTTTAGTTGATTCAAATGATTTTTTTCTAGTTGTCTCAACTTACATTAGTCAAACTGACCAAAAATATTAAGGTAAACTTTGTGTAAACTTTAAAAAAAAATTAGTTGAAACCCAATGAACTTATTAAATAAGTTAAAGTAAAATTAGAAGCATTTGTTGTAATGGCTGTTTGTAATATTTTTTTACAGTGTATTACAAATATCAAAAAATTCTTAGAGCAAGTAAAAATATTGTTCGTTTTCACCTTTAGAAGAAATAAGTCATAATTAAGAGTCTTTACTTAAAACAAGCTAAATTATCTGCCAGTGGGCCAGTTTTTGCTTTGAAATGTAGATATTTGGACTAGAAACAAGAATTATTTTTGTTGCATAAATCGTAGAAATTCCATACAAATACAGTAATTATGTACAATTCTGTAGCTCCTGGTAGGCATGGGACGATACCCGTTTTTCAAGGTATACCACGGGTTGGAAAAGTCAAGGTTTTCAAACTGTCAAAATTCTGTTATACTGTTCCTAAAGTGTCTGTAATATTTTTATTTTTACGTTTCTTTTTCTTTTCCTTTTTTTTCTTGTTTTAGGACAACAGTATCTCCAGCAGAAAAGATATCCAAAAATGCAGTTTTAAACTGTAAAGAAATCTGGTTTTGAAACTGAACAAAATGGCAAAAGTCTTCATTTGAATTATTTAGCCTGACATGTTTACTGTTCCAAAATATTTTAAATGTTTCTCCAAATAAAATTTATTGGCTGTCTAAAATCACCTACTACTCAGTAGGTACTGCATTTGAATTTGAACTTACTACTAACTCGACTGGTAGAAAAGTAAGTTCTATATAGTATGAATGCGAGTAGTATGTATGGAGCTCGGATGTACTACGAATGCCATTTTGTCATCATCACGTGACACACCTGCTTCACCCCCATTCATGAATTCTCTCGCAGTGCATCATGGGAATGTGTAGGATCCATCGGATGCACACTTCGGAAACTCGCTGAAAGTAGTAGGCCATCCGGGTACTTCTTGCATACTGTTTTTCGAATTTTATGACTTCAGACATACTACTCCGCTCGCATACTATTTTTAGCGTACCATATTGTATGGCAGTATGTGAATTCAGACGCAGCCATTGTGTTCAAAGCGGAAAAGTTTTTGTTTTTTACCCAGACATTTAAAAAGAATATATTCACAATACCATGAAACCGTGATATTTTATCGAAGGTTATCATACCGTTACAATCTTCTACCGGCCCATGCCTAGCTCCTGGTCACCTATAATTCAGACTCAGGATTGCATATCTTGCGACTTTTGTGGATATCGATGCTAAATGATATTGTGCAGCCCTTATCTGAATACTTTTAGACTCAGAAACACTGTTTATTTTAATTGTATCTTTTTCTTTATTGTATTCATCCATGCCTTTCGATTGTTTATTATTTAAGCAGAAATCATCCTACAGAATCATTCCAATCAATCTAAGATCATAAATTCTTTCCAAATAGAGATATTCAAGTCATCTGGGGTAATTGTATTCAGACAGATATATATATCAGAATAAAAAAATTGCAATGTTAGATTTTTTCAATATCGTGCAGCTCTATTTATGAGTCAATAGAGACAGTGATGTCTATAACTATATTGAAATTCCATGATTACTACATTTACAAATTTATATGGTGTTTTGAAAGAATCATATTTAGATAACAGCATACAAACGCTTTAAGAATTATTTGTAAAACCTCTTTACTGTGCTCCTCTAGGTTCCAGTTCTTTGTGGATAAGATCCTGCCTCAATACAGAGACTCTGTCATGTCCCACACTTTCATCTATGTGCCTTCGTACTTTGACTTTGTACGTCTGCGAAACTACCTGAAGAAGGAAGACATCAGTTTTGCTAGTATTAGCGAGTACTCTCAGAGATCAGAGGTGTCTCGAGCACGACATTACTTCCAGAAAGGAGAAAAACAGTTTCTGCTCTTCTCTGAGAGATTTCATTTTTATAAGAGGTAGGTGTTCCTTAAAATAGTTTTAAATTTGCATAAATCAAATGCACATAAACACTTAAATTACACTTTTTAAAAGTATGAGTCGATAAGTACTTTAGTATTTGGTATTTCAAATAAATATTCCTACTCAGTATTTGTTCTGCACAAATCATCTTACTGTAAACCACATTTTACTGGAACTGTCCTACTTTTAATGATTCCAGAAGGCTTTTTTTATGAAATGAACTCGCTTAAGGAGAGACATTCAGCAAAGTGTCACCAGGAGAATTTTTTTTATCATGTATTAACGTTAGAAATCTTATCTAATTGATGTATTTGTTTGTTTTAATTGTATATTTATTACTGAACTTTGCTTGCCATGAAAATAGTGAAAGAATGGGTTTTTAACTACAGCGGTTCAAACTGTAGTTCTGCTGAACAACTAAAAGTTATTAGTATGATGGTGGAAAACTACATTTCTAGTCAAACCATTCTTCTGCAGTCTTATACCAAAAACAAAAATAAGGGCAGTATTAATAGCTAAAATTGTGGGAGAGAGTTGCTATTATATGATTGTATTGTAGTGCAATATGGAGTGATTAAGTGTTGATGTTAAATCCAAGGTAATTCACAAAATTTGAAAATTAAATAATTTAATGACAATAATTATCTATGGTTACAACTGAAATAAAATGGTAAAACATGAAATGATAGAAACATGATAATAATTGTACCCAGAAAATAAGTTACCTGAGAGAGAGAGAGAGAGAGAGAGAGAGAGAGACAAAGAGAGTAGGCCCCAAAGAGAACCTGAGAATTAGAGAAGATAAAGTCCAGAGCTGGAGAGGAGTAGAGCAGGAAAAGAGCCAGAGCAAAATTTACCACGTTTTGTATCTTTCTTGACCATGTGACCAAAGACCAAATACTGAGACATACAAACTGACCAATCAACATGTGACCACATCATAACACCCCCAAAGTCCATACACAATAACCAGCCCCTAATCTTATGCCTTTGCAGTCTGTTTGAACCTTCTTTGAGAAAAGGATAGGTTTTGCAATATGAAAACAAATGTATATGATAATTTTCATTCCTACATTAACCTTTGGTTCTTACATGGCACTAAATAAAAATACATCATCATCTAATAAATAAAAAATAAATAAAAAAGTTTTTTTTATTCTTATTGTTTCAGGTTGTCCACGGGGTCTTAAAAAGTGTTAAAAGTTGATAAATCAATTATGAGAAAATGAAGGCCCTTAAAAGTTATTAAAAAGTCTTAATGCCGTTTTTATGAGGTCTTAAATTTTGTTCAAGCGTTGTCCAAAATGTTTGACTCCAAAAAAGCATAAATATATTTATTTTCCTCCTAATATTAACAATGGCGTGCTCGATCCACGCGATTAGTTCAGGCCGAGGCATTCGGCCAAGCTCCTTCGTCCGGGTGATGTCACGTAATTTGTGACAAACATGGAAAGGTGATGTAACACTCTCCAAATGTAGCGAAGCGAAACCGTAGAGCAGACGGAAAAATCGGAAAATGTAAGTTTGCGTACTCCTGGTTGGAGAAAGGCGAGTTTAAACAGTGGCTAAAACCTGTCGCTGAAAACAGCCACGTAGTTTATTATTTCAAGCTTTGTTTCTTCCGAGCTTATCCGAGTTCTGTTGCATGGTTATGCTCCTTTAATTTTATTAACTACAACTGTTTATTAGGTTTAAGATTTGATACTGATTAGAACTTGAGGTGGAAATGAGGTCTTAAAATATTCTGAGAAGGTCTTTAAAAAGTCTTAAAAAGGTATTGGATTCCTGCATATACCCTGTATTTATCAAAAATGTTTAGGAAATATAATTGTATATAATCACCACAACTGTTTCTATCATTGATGACTATGATAAATGTTTGCTGAACGCTTTATGTTAGAGTAATTCATTTTCTGATCATGTGACACTGAAGACTGGATTAACGGCTGCTAAAAAATTCAATTTTGCCAATAATTTTAGTATTTTTCATTTAAATAATGTAGACTTGGGTAACACTTTTTATAATAAGGTTGTATTAGTGTTAATGCATTTACTAACATGAACAAACAATGAACTATATATTTATTGTAGCATTTGTTGATGTTAGTTAACATGACAATAGTTAAGAGTTAATGAAAATACATTTGTTCATTGTTAGTTCATGTTAAGTCACGGTGCATTAACCAATGTTAACAAGCATCATTTGGATTTTAATAAGGCATCAATAAATGTTGAACTATGATTAATAAATGCTTTTGTTCATATTTAATTCATGTAATAAATACCTTAACTAATGAAACCTTATTGTAAAGTGTGACCCAGACGTGAAATGTTGAAAAGATATTGGACAAGTATTTAAAAATGTGCGTTTCTGTTTATCTTATTTTTTAATGCATTTTTCTAAATCTCTTTTTCCTAGATACACTATCAAGGGCATCCACAATCTGATCTTCTACGGGTTGCCCACATACCCTCATTTCTACAGCGAGGTGTGTAATATGCTTCAGGCTGGAGTCAGAGAGGGTGGTGCTTCTGTCAGCTTCACCTGTACGGCTCTGTACTCTCGATATGATGTGCACCGTTTGGCTGCCATCACCGGGGCTGACCGCGCCGCTCAGATGCTCCAGTCCAAAAAAACCATACACCTCTTCATCACAGGGGAGGAGAAAAGCACATGAAGAGGTACTGCGAAAATCTGATGTGACGTTTTAATCTCTCAGAAGGAAGATAATCTGTGTTGGTGGTAATGGATAAAATGATGTTTTCCCTTCTGTCATATGACTGAATTCAATGATGATATTCCCTTTCCCTTTTTATAAAGTCTTTTGCTGTTGTCAGGCCAGATTGTTTACTTCTAATGTGTTTTTAAAGGGGTCTAATTATGCTTTTCAAACTTTCAATTTCCATAAAATCATAACCCCACAAAACATTCTGGAGACAACTAAGACATTTGAGGGGGGGGGATTGGGCCTCAATAATTTTTTCCAAAATGTGTACAACAAAGCTGGTGCACTCATGCCAGCATGTAGGAGAATCCAACCAGCAGTCACCTGTCTAATTATTATATCTTTATATCCATGAAATAAACCTTTGGATTTGTTTTGTTTGTTTATTTTGGTTTATCGAACATTGTTGTGAATTGTTTTGAGCAACTCATGCTGAAATTAAATCTTTTTAAAAGTGTTCTAAATTATGGGAAAAGTTATTTAAATATAACATGGGTGTAAACAAATATCAATTATCAGCCAACAAATAAAAAAAAAGTAGTTGTTTGCTGATTTGTTACATAGAATAGTAATTTGTCAATTTTATATATACATCTCACCATCCACTTTTTTTAGGTACACCTTATTAGTACTGTGTTGGACCCACTTTTGCCTTCAGAGCTGCCTTAATTCTTCATGGCATATCTTTGTGATGTTAACACGATGCTCAATTAGTACTAATGGGCCCAAAGTGTGCCAAGAACATATCTCCCACACCATTACACCACCACAACCAGCCTGAACCTTTGATACAACCTGGATGGATCCATGCTTGCATGTTGTTGATGCCAAATTCTGATCCTACCATCTGAATGTCGCAGCAGAAATCAAGACTCATCAGACCAGGCAAAAAATTTTTAATCTTCTATTGTCCAATTTTGCTGAGCCTATGTGAATTGTAGCCTCAGTTTCCTGTTCTTAGCTAACAGGAGTGGCACCTGGTGTGGTCTTCTGCTGCTGTAGCCCATCTGCCTTCAGAGATGCTCTTCATACCTCGGGTTGTACCGAGTGGTTATTTGAGTTACTGTTGCCTTTCTATCAGCTCGAACCAGTCTGGCCATTCTCCTCTGACCTCTGGCTTCAACAAGGCATTTGCGGCCATAGAACTGCCGCTTACTGCATATTTTTTCTTTTTAGACCTTTTTCTCTGTAAACCCTAGAGATGGTTGTGCATGAAAATCCCAGTAGATCAGCAGTTTCTGAAATACTTAGACCAGCCCGTCTGGCACCAACAACCATGCCATGTTCAAAGTCACTTAAATCACCTTTCGTCCTCATTCTGATGCTCTGTTTGAACTGCAGCAGATTGTCTTGACCATATCTACATGCCTAATAGATATATATGTACTGTATATGTAATTTTGTTTTTTCTACGGTTCCAAAAGCTTCAAAAAGTTTTTCTTTCAATGAAATGCTTTCTAAAACATTTCTTCTAAAACGTTAACTACTTGAACATTGATGATAATGAGAAATGGAACGGCTGCTGAAAATGCAAATATTCAATTGCTTTTCCATAATATGAATAAATTACACTTGCAAATGTATTAAAATAGAACTGTGTATCATCAAGTGCAGCCTTGGTGAGACTTTGTTCAACATGACAAGTTGTCAACACCAAATTATATGCTAATTAGTGTTTAATTATGAAAATAGCTATTTATTGTAGCTGTGATGCCACTAAAGTAAAGCCTGAACCACTTGTTAGCTTACAAAAAGACTTGATGTGAAAATTAGTACAATCATTATCAGGCATTTAAGCTTTCTTTGCACTGCAGTAAACAGACCCAAGATTATAACGTGTGGGAAAGCCTCATTTAAGAGGTGTAGTGTGAATTAGATGTTTTATTTAGTAATTTCATAATCTCTGCTTTATAGTGACATGAGCACAAGTTCACCTCTAATGATCACACTATAAGCGGCCGTGATTCATCTAGTTAACTCCTTATGTGACAGTTGACTCAGTGACAGTGACTGTATGAAGTGGGACATTTGACTGCTTGGTTTTAAAGTCAATCTCCCCGGTGATCAGATGCACTCTTGTTTTCCTGCTTTTTTTACTCCGCTGTTGCTCAATGTCTCTGTCAGCTGGAAATTGGAGCAGCTGTTGGACACACACATACACACACACACACACACACACACACACACACACACACACACACACACACACACACACACAGATGTGCCCTGTGTGTAGCTGGCACACATATTACACTCACATGTCATAAATAATAAAAGAATGAGTGTGCGAGTTGTTTGGTTAAGGCCAGCATCTGACTGTATCAAACAAAACCATTGATCCCTCAACAGATCTCCTCACAGTGTTTTTTTCCCTGTACACAGTCCTGCTGTGCTGCTTTCTGAGTCCTCTCTAAAGCTCCAATAGGATTCATTCGCTGACTTCTGACCTCTCACAGTTGATGCAACAAAACATACTTTTTGCTGAGCTTGCGATTTATACATACGGTATGATTTTAAGAACTGCAAAACCACTGATCTGAGGGGATGTATCCAAATAAACTCTCTTATGTATTGTTGGATATGAAATAGTGCTCTGTGTAGCAGTTTCATTGAGCGAGATGTCATGAAATATTAAATGGGAGAGTGTTTTTGGTGCTTTAAATAAGGCAGTGTGTCAAGCAAATGTGCAAGACAAGTGTACATACAGGGGTTGGACAATGAAATTGAAACACTGGCCAATGTAATGGCCATGGCCTGCACAGTCACCAGATCCAAATATTATTGAGCCACTTTGGGATGTTTTGGAGGAGCGAGTCAGGAAATCTTTTCCTTCACCAGCATCACATAGCCACTATTCTGCAAGAAGAATGGCTCAAAATCCCTCTGGCCACTGTGCAGGACTTGTATCTATCATTCCCAAGACAAATTGAAGCTGTATTCGCTGCAAAAGGAAGCTCTACACCAGGGGTGCCCAAACTTTTTTGTATGAAAGGCCAAAAAACAAATATAATTGATAGCTGTGGGCCAAAGATAAATATACCAAATTATTTTACATTAAAGTTGGCATGGGTAATTTTCTAATTCACTTTATAATATTAAAAAAATTATAGAAAACATTACTTTGAATGATATTAACTAATGCAGTATAACATACTTCTCTCAATGTGGAGGAGCAGCGGCTTTATTCCGAGCTCCTCTCGGGTGACAGAGCTCCTCACCCTATCTATAAAGGTGTGCCCTGCCCCCCTGCGAAGGAAACTCATTTCGGCTGCTTGTCCTTTCGGTCAAAGCTCATGATCAAAGGTGAGAGTAGGAACGTAGATTGACCAGTATTGAGAGCTTTGCCTTTCAGCTCCACTCCTTCTTTACTACAACGGACCGGTACATCGACCGCATTACTGCTGCTGCTGCACCGATCCACCTGTCAATCTCATGTTTCATTCTTTCCTCACTCGTGAACAAAACCCCAAGATACTTGAACTCCTTCACATGGGGGTAAACGACTTTCCTCCATCCTGGAGATAACAAACCACCTTTTTCCGGTGGAGCACCATGGTCTCGGACTTGGAGGTGTTGATTCTCATTCCAGCCATGTCAAACTCGGCAGCAAACCACCCCAGTGCATGCTGAAGGTCCATATTCAGTAAAGCCAACAGAACAACATCATCTGCGAATAACAGATAAAATCCTGTGGTCCCCGAACTGAACCCCCTCCGGTCCAAGGCTGCACATAGAAATTCTGTGCGTAAAAATTATGAACAGAATTGGTGACAAAGGGCAGCCCTGCCGGAGGCCAACATGTACTGCAAACAAGTCTGACTTATTGCTGGCAATGCGAACCAAACTCCTGCTCTGTTCATACAGGGACGAGATGGCCCTTAACAGAGTGCCTCTGACCCCATACTCCCAGAGCACCTTCCACAGAATGCCACGAGGGACAAAGTTGAATGCCTTCTCCAAGTCCACAAAACACATGTCGACTGGTTGGGCATACTCCCATGAACACTCGAGTACCTTGATGAGGTTATAGAGCTAGTCCAGTGTACCATGGCTTGGACGAAAACCGCATTGTTCCTCCTGGATCCTAGGTTCAACCATCGGCCGGATCCTCCTCTCCAGTACCCTGGCATAGGCTTTCCCAGGGAGGCAGGGGAGTGTGATCCCTCTATAGTTGGAACACACCCTCCGGTCCCCTTTCTTAAAAATGGGAACTACCACCCTAGTTGCCCAGTCCAAAGGTACTGTTCCTGACCTCTATGCGATATTGTAGAGACGTGTCAGCCAAGACCAACTTACATATTAGGTAAATCATAGGCCAAACTTCATTCCAGTGGATAAGACTAAAGTAAAGAGTTGTGAAAGAGCAGCAAAAGGTTATTAAGCGTCACAAAAGGGAAGTGGATATAATAAAATAGCAAAAACACTGAAAATACCTGCCTGTTCAAAGATGTTTGTCAATCTTGTCCCAAAACACTGTCAGGAGAAATGTTGGAGCGGTTAAAAAAATCTCCAAGAACCACAGCAGGAGATATACAACAGATATTAGGGTCTTGGGTTCAGAAAGTCTCCAAAACTGCACTCTGACATCACCTACATCACAAATTGTTTGAAAAGGGCTCAAGAAAAAACTCCTCTTTTTTTATTGCGTTTTGAACTAAAGACTTTACCAAAGATGCCAATGCTAATGGAGGACACTTTTTTATCTTAGTAACTTTAATAATATAATTATATTACTTTTGTATCTATAATTGCAGTCATGCCTTTTAGTGTGAGAAATAATAGATGACCTGTGATGGACAAACCTGAACAGTGAAGGTGACCTTTCTCTGAGTTACGCACACACTTGTTCTCCATCTGCGAGAAACGCTCCATCAGTCCAGCCTTTCTGGTGTTTATTGTAGTGTGGGTAGTCTGTTGCCTTGGAAACCCCTCTGTGCTTCCATCATGACTGTGTGTGTATGTGTGTCTGGAGGGAGTGAAGGCTCTGAACTGTTTTTGGAGCTCTGCCCGTCAGGTGGTAGCAGGAGCACATTTCTTTTCCCCCTCAACGTGAACTGCAGCATTTAATCACAGGGCGGTCTACATTTTACAACTATTATTTCCAATCTTCAAATCTGATTGGAATCTGAAAAGCTGTATTTGGAAGAGCTCTAATATAACAGTACGGCAGAATACAAAAACATTTTTTTTTCACTGAAAGAGTTTGAGAACTATAGCTGAAATAGAATAAAATATGAATATTAGGTTAGAAAGCTGAAATACTAACATTTTTAAATTGATGCCCCACAGATGCTGTGTGTCCAATTTTCATTCACATGCCTAGACCCAGGTTTTCCCAACAGAATATTTCACAGATCTCCGATTGTCAGATTCTGATCTGTCATGTGAAGTAACAAATTACAAATACTCAAATCACTGCGAGTATATTTTTTTAGGAATTGTACTTTACCAAGTAGTTTTAAAAATGTGCACTTTTACTTTCACTCTAATACATATTTAGGGCTGTATCGGTACTTTTGCTCCACTGTTTTCCTTCAACCTATAGTCACCGCCTAATTGTTTTTCTTGTCTATGGTGATTGGCTAAAGTAGAATAATCAGTCCTGTGATTCCAATCAAATTGCACATAAAATAATCGCATCATACAGAACAACCTCAAAACACAGAAAACACAAAATTGATACACACAATGACAGATGCCTACTGTATGATGACTGAAAATACCAAATGGCCTTAAACATTAACTAAATGCACTACCGAATGTGACGTTTTCACATTGGCCTTGCAACCTTACACAGTGTAAAACTCACTACCTACTATTGAGTGGGCTAATTCTTACTCATTTTTGAGTAATTTTTGCAACAGATTTTTTTACTTTACTTTCACTACATTTTTCGGGAAGTAATGGTACTTTTACTTGGTACTCTTTCCACCACTGATTCTGGTGCCATCACTTCTCCATGTATACAACTGAACATGTGTACTGCGGTCCATGTGACATACAAGAAAATGGGAATCAACCTGCTTCTACTGCTCCAAAGTCCAAGTTCAAAGCTTATGTTCATTATTGGAACCTTTAACATTGGACAGAGATTACAATATGTTCTCTGATTGATCCCCATGAGTAGCAGTGTGTGCCACATTTTTCTCATAACCATCCTTATGTGACTTGTGTCACAGTGGGCCTTCTGTTGGCTCTGAGCAGATGGGATAGCAATGCTTGCCCTTGCGGATGAGCCTTTGGAGTTACAGCCTGCCACCAGTTTGTCGTTTATTTTTCTACAGACCTCTGTTGGTAAATTTTGTGAGCTGCTGACCAAGAGAAACCTACAAGCTTTGTTGTTTCTGAGATACTCAGTTGCTTTAATAATGATTTGATGTATTTGTTGTGGAGTTAATTCAAGCCTTTCTGCGATGATGGGTCACACCATGACGTTACAAAGTTCACGCACACACATATATGTTTAACTTTGCACTGTTTTTGCATGACAAATGTGACAGGATACACGTTAATATACACTGCTGTATGGATATCTGTTATGTTAATCTACAAAAAAAAAAATCTGATTTAAAGCCAACAAACTGGGATTGAAGCATGTTCTTTTGTAATTGTACCGACATGCGGCTGTGGTGGTAAAGATGGTAAAATCGCTGTAATTCATTACAAAAATCCACTGTTTCAAAAAGGTTTTAAACTT
Organism: Danio kyathit; assembly: GCA_903798195.1. NCBI lineage: Eukaryota > Metazoa > Chordata > Actinopteri > Cypriniformes > Danionidae > Danio > Danio kyathit. The sequence goes on along the minus strand of LR812531.1, from coordinate 37,579,315 downwards.
GTAAAACACATTCTTGATTATATTTGATGATGATTGATGATCACAGAGAGCTCAACAGATCTTTTAATCCCAGTTGCTTTGCACATGTCTTGTTGATATAATTATACATGTTACTACAGAGATATGTTAATACACGGCTGTCAATCAATTCGGTGGGCAGGGAAACCGCACTCCAACGTTACGTTGCAGTGGGTCTCAAAACGGCAGAGATTTGGATCCTATTTTAACGTCAGGAAATTTAAAAAAGAGACTTATTGTCTTATATCACCCCAATATGACTGTGGACACACTAAACCTACACACAGTTTTGTCCAAACAGCTTACGAAAGATGATTTTCATCATAGGTGCCCTTTGGTACATGGCTTTGTTAGGAAACTATCAACAATATTCACTTCACCTAGTCATATTTGTCACATTGGCTTATAAGTGTATATTTTGGAAAACCTCTTGTTCTCCTTATGCATAATTAAAAGATCTTCAACTAAACTAATGAGCATAATGTACAAATTTCTAGCGTTCTGGATGTTTTAGAGGTCATCTATACAGCTCCTATGTGGATTAGTAGGCACTTAATGGTTTCTCTGTTAGAAGGAGAGACTGTCTCTGAAACTGACAGCTCTGTCTTCTGATAGCTTATCTTTTTCCCAGAAGAACTCAAGCAACTCGTCTTTGTGACAGAAACAGACACTGTTTGTAAGCTCATTTTTTCCTGGTTTCCAAATCCTGGCTCCTGTGCCCTAAAAAAGCAAAGAAAGTCTGATTTTTCTTAGTCAAATGTGTTTGGTTTTTAAGATAAAATGCTTGGTTGTTTACCTCAGCTCTTTTAGAGAGAAGAACACGGTTGTATTGATTTGTCTGAAGAACTGATCAATCTACCTCTTCATGTCTCCTTAAAGCTGAAAGGGTTAATGCTTGTCTGAGTGTTTCTATGACAACACAGATGAGACTGATGGGCGCAAGCTTTTGGACGAGGCGCTCCGTTCGGAATCCAAAAATAACCACACACAAAACAACTCTGAAGAGATGGTAAACGAGAGGAAGAGGAGGTCAATAATTGATAGAGAAGATTCTGCCCAGACATCCAGACCACCCCAGATGTAACCTTCCACATTGACTGCTACTTAAATGTTAGGTTTGAGCTAAAATAGATCTAATCCACAATCAGCTTGACATTTTTATTGCATAAAGAAGACAAATGCATTAGACGTTTCTAAAAGGATTGCATTTGATTTTATTAATAATAACCAGCCTTGGACAGACGTTGTTTTCATTTATTACACTTTAAAATATCAGATGTTTCAACCCAAATTTGGGTAAAATGTGGATAGAAGAAAAAGTTCAGTTTAAAATTAATATATAAATTTAATTTAAGCTTGTCCATATTTTACCCATCAAGATTGGAGTAATACACACTACTGTAAATTTTAAATGTGTTCAAATGTATAATTCAGTGCATATAATTTATAAAATCCCTTCTATCAACAGATGGTGTCCTGGTAGAAAACGTTATGAAATACACTCATTCAGGAACTTAAGTAATGTTTAAAAAAAATTGTTAAATATAAATAATTTCGCATAATTTTAATTGCTGTTTTTTTCTTTATGCTAAGTGATTTTTAGATGTTGACATGCCAAAACAAATTAGAGTCAAGCGGTCCTACTATTTACCAACAGATGGAAAATATTAAAAATAACAAACATTTTCAGTCTACTTACGGATGCTAGATAAAATTACATAGCTTTTTTTGTCTCTGACCGATATACTGTATAACATCAAACTATAAGCAAGATGAAATATGGAAATAGGATGACCCCAGTAAGATAAATTATCAATGTAATTATTTTCACCATTTTAAGGTTTGATTTTTATGTGTCAATTCTACACTCACTGGCCACTTTATTAGGTACACCTTACTAGTGAAGAATCTAACTAAAGATCTGAGAATCCTTGTAGCAAACTTATGTGTGTGTTGTTTCAAGAAAGCAACCATTCATTTGTGTTGTTTTATTTTCATTTGTTTTTATTCATTTATTCTTCATTTCATTATTTTATTTAATCATATGATCATTAGTCATTTATATAATTATCATTATATCATTTTAGAGATTGTTACTTAATTATTGTATTATTTTTGTTAATTATTTGTCATTTTATTATGTTTTTATTACTATTTTCATATAATTATTGCTTCATTATTATCATTTCCATTTTTCCATATTGTTATAATCTTATGACTGTGGATTCAAGCGACACTTGTTTTCATGAGTAAGAGAAGAGAATGTCTCCATTTCAAGGTTTGTATTGTCTCTGGACAATGGTGTGAAGCAGTAATTTTCCATTGCTGTTACTTGTGGTATAATAACACTTGTTGGATTTATCCTGATCAGACAAAGTCTGAGCATTGAATCATACGCAACTAAGAATATTCAATAAACTCTGCTCTTTCTTTATCATCATTACTTCGTCTCCTGCTTCTGCTCCTCTCTGGTTTTCTCAGTCAACTCCTATATTGATAGGAGACCGTTAATTCAGTTGAATACTGGTTAACAGGTTTGGGTAGTACAAACTTAGCTGAATTGTTGTCCATATATATAGGGAAACAGATATTTTCTGACAAGATCTGGCGTCCGGGGCTGGATCGTATTTATCTGGCGTGGAGATGGGGGTCTAACACTAGTATACTGGGTTGAACCCCCCTTTGCCTTCAGAACTACCTTACTACTTCGTGGCATAGATTCAACAAGGTACTGGAAACATTCCTCAAAGATTTTGGTCCATATTGACATGACAGCATCACACAGTTGCTGCAGATTTGTCGGCTGCACATCCATGATGCGAATCTCCCGTTCCACCACATCCCAAAGTTGCTCTATTGGAATGAGATCTGGTGACTCTGGAGACCATTTCAGTACAGTGAACTTATTGTCATTTTCAAGAAACCAGTCTGAGATAATTCACGCTTTATGACATGGCGCGTTATCCTGCTGGAAGTAGCCATCAGAAGATGGGTACACTGTGGTCATAAAGGGATGGAACAACCGTGCCACCAATAACCTTAAATCACCTTTCTACCCCATTCTGATGCTTGCTTTGAACTGCAGCAGATCGTCTCGACCATGTCTAAATGCGTTGAGTTGCTGCCATGTGATTGGCTGATGAGAAATTTGCATTAACGAGCAGTTGGACAGGTGTACCTAATAAAGTGGCCGCTGAGTGTATATTTAAGATACTCAAAATAACAGCAAGATATTTCAGGGAGTCTTTCAGAAGGAATTTCTTGTTTGCATTGGTTGTCCTTTAAGTTGCAGTTAGCTGGTGGCAAAGTGTACGTGTCCTCACATTTGCTCTGTCAATTATAAGCACATGGAGAATAAATCTAGAGCGATGTGAGCAGTCAAAACACATTATCCCTATTTACACCCAGATAGAAAGTAGGATCCGAATTATTCAATCATTTCCGTGTCTCTTAATAGTCAGTGACATTTCTGTGATGATGCAGTTTTTGGAAATGGGAGTATAGATTACTTCACACGCATGTCATTAAACATCAGCCCCTTCCTCTTGTTAATGATGTTTTTGTTTATGCTTTTAGGGTGATATTAAATGTAAATCGATTGAGATGTGCAATGAGCAGACGCAAAAGCGAATATGAAATGATTTTATAGGTGGAGTGCAAGACTGATGGGGGCTGTTATTTCTAGCATGATGGCACGTGCTTGTGTTTTTAACCAGAACAATGGGCGCATGGCAACAGCTGGTAACCATGGCGACTTTTAAGGTTGCCGGACGGATTATAATAAAAGTGGCAGTATTATCAGGTTCACATCTGATGAAGTCCTTGTTGGTATTTCAGACACATTGTATTTTTTTTTTACTTGACACTCTGAAAGGACGAAGCTGATTTCCCAGATGTTTTTCTATCTCTCTCCCTTTCATCTTTTCTCTTGTAAGTGCTCTGAATGGCTTCCGGTACTTACAGAAATCTAATGATTATATGCCAGTTGACAGGAAATACAGCAGCACTTCTCTCAGAACAGTGAAAAGCGAAGACAGAAGGAGCCCACTTGACAACAAATAATGTAATTTTCAGTCTAGAACATTGTTTCGCAAATTGGGCAAGGTTGTAATCATATTAGATGCTGGACATTAAAAAAGAAATTTCAGAATGAACTCAATATCGCTTCATGGCTTAAAGGGAGCAGGATAGAAAGGGGTGTATTTAATTGCTTTTGAATGCAGATGCTTTCTGAAGGTCATGCTTAGTGGGAGAGATGCCTGCTGTTTGGGCTATGAATTTTTTAAACATCCCGGAAAGGTGGGTGAAAAATATGCCATCAGTAATCATTGCTAATATTTGTTGCTGTTCTCCTCAAAGGTAAAAGAGTTCATATACTGCTGCACTGTAAAATAATCCTGGTTGCTTTAAATTTTTAAGTTGAATTAAATTAACCTTATGAGTCCATTGAACTTATATTATGTTAAACTGATTTAAAACAGCTTGCGGAACTCATAAAATTAAGTTAAAACATGATTAACTTAGTTTAATAAGTTACGATGACCTAAAAACATATGCTGTCAGGACTAATTGATAGTATATATATTTTACAGTGTGAAATCAGAATATATGGCCTGTATAATCAAGGACCTTAAAGAAACTGTATAAACAGCTATCACAAAACCAATTAATATAAATATATAAGTGATTGAAAGTAAATGAAAATTTATTTGAGTGGTTATACAGCCTGGCCATTGCAGATGTTCATTATTTAAAATATTTGAATGATTTATTTTTTAATATTATCAATTTAAATCATTCTTCAAAGCACTGAAGGCTTTACCCATTTGTCTGCAAGAATCAAAATATGAATATAATTTTGCAAGATTGCTTTTTATTTTAGGCTGTTTAATGGGTTAAGTGTCAGAATAATTGTGTTATTTGTACATAAATATATTACGTAAAAATAACACAATTATTTTGATCCATTTCTGTGCATGAAATTGACTTGTCAGCACTAACATTTATGCATAGAATATTAGTGCTGAAAATTTAATTTCATGCACAAAAAAATGGAATCTCAACCATACACAATTTTTAAGCTGAATTTTATAAAATGTTTGTTTTTATCTATTTGTTTACATCGTATGAATTTGTAGTTTACCTGTTATGCAAATAGCCTACATGTGAAGTTGATAAGCCATCAATTTAAATCAAACTTATTATTATTATTTATTTATGTATTTTGACATCACAATTACACTGGACAATCAAATGCATTTGTTTAAGTGTTTTAGCAGACTTGCTAATTCTCAACACCTGTCCACTGCAGGCTTGACCTACAATGTAAATAAATTAGATACATATAAACTATTATAAACATTAAAACACATTATAAACACATAAACATTTAAATTCTTTACATAAAATTGCTATAAGGCAAAAGCAAAGGTGGCATGATCAACAAACTAATAGTAAACTATTTGTGTAAACACTGCTGTTTTGTACACTACTAAAAACATTTATATTACTTTCTAATTTTAGGCTAACAGGTAAATCATTCCACAATTTGGTTCTTTTAACAGAGAAAACAGGTTGACCCAAAAGAGGTCTTACACTTTGGAACAAGACCATCACCATCAGCAGTTGCTGGTGTGACTGTGAGAGGTTTGATGCCTACTGATTAGATCTGAAAACAGTATTGGAACATGATTATTTAAACATTTAAAAACCAATTTAAGGTAATTAAATTTAATAAAAGTATTAAAACTACAAATGTTATGTTTACATAAACCTCACAATGATGCCATCGCATAGACTTTAAGTCCATAATTTTAATTGCTTGTTTATATATCAAATTAACGAGCGAAATCGTAAAGAAACACAGTCAGTCTTATCGTCAAAGGTCTGTTTTATGTTAAAAGTAATACACCTCATGTACTCATTAACATAACCTAGTCAAGATATCCTAAATATGCAAATTCGATTGATCAAAATCACATTCGGCCCACTTCCTTGTTTATTCGCGGTAGCTCCAACGTATAATTTAGTTTTTCAGCTGCTGTCTCATAATTCATCAACATTATTACTGGAAAACATGATCAGCATCCAGCGAAGATCTCTCAGCAAAGGCTTTTCCGTCATTCCAGAATGTACCATCTGACGCGCGTCCCCCGCTCGAGCCCACCCCATCTTAAGCGCGCGCCATGGTTCAGTCCAGACCAGAACATCATGGCGATAGATGGTAAGTAGGCCGATGCCGCTCTCCCGCTCCCAAACTCACTTCTCTTTCCAAACACCCTCGCCTCGTTCTACAAGCAGTGGTTAAATGTCACTATTCTCGCTCTTTCTCTGGTATGCGGTGTTTTTTATGTCAAAGGGACGCTGATGGTAAAGTTTGTGTGTTGTAGTGTGGAGGGAAGTGATTGTGGTGCTGAAGGAACAGCTCCGCACTGGCGGTTCCCTCTTCAAGTCGCGGCGCTGTTTGATGGTTTCTTCCACTATAGTGCAGGAGAACCGGTGTTCATTGAGGAAATCCGGTGCTTTCACTTCTCCACGGTGGAGTGTGCCACCTATCTGATAGCCAGGCTCTATTTAAGTCATTGTTTGTCTTTGCGTATTAATTTCAGACACTCATACAGGTTGCTCTATACGAGCCGCGCGAGACTGTTAAGCAGAGATTTTTTTGCTGAAGGATCACGTTGTTCTTTAATCTTTGATCTGTGCTCTTATTCTTAATGTCTATTTGCATAAGTGTAAAATTGGCTCGTTTGAATTCCTTCTGACTCTATATAGTCTTCACATCAGACGTTGTTGTTGTTTTTGAATGTATGTGAGGTGTATACAACATACTCTATGCTTGGCTGAAGTTTATGAGAATGTTCTTTGGTAAGTGGGGACTGATTCTCACTGTGTGACCGGATTATGATTGTGTTAAAAAGGCTTTTTTAAAACCATAACTGCAAGCCAGTACCAACACACCCACACACACACAGCCTACACACCAAAAAAGATAGAATATGTGCAGTGCTTTCAGTTCAATTAAATAGTGCTGAAGAGAGATTGGCAACTTTTTAGACTTATTTGATCAGTTCATTTAACATGATTTAGAATCTGTATTAATTCCCGATTGTAAATTGTGAGTAGGATAGTGTATAATGTTTGTACACATTTAAATTTATTTCATTATAATGGTCACATTGATCCAAATTAGATTGACAACATGAATCTATATTCATTGTAAAAAATAAAAGCAATTACATATATTCAGTAAAAATAAGAACATGGTTAAAAATATGATTAGGAACGAGCAATATTCACTTAGTTCAAATAAATGTGTTGATGTGTATTTAAAACACATTTGTGTATAGTACTAAAATGTGAATTGTTTTTAAAATATTTGTTCAAAGTGTAATTCAGATAGCATATCTCTCTCTCTTTCTCTCTCTCTCTCTCATCCATTTATCAGTGAAAATATACAATAATTTGATGCATTTAAATAAAACTGATTTATTAAATGGTTATATCCAGTAAAATACATTTAAATTCAAATGAGTTATTACAAAAAAATACAAACTGCACAATTTCAACTTAATGTAAATTTATTTATGTTTCTATAGATTTTTCCTGATTACTATTATTATTTGAGGCATCACAGTGGCACAGTGGGTAGCACGATCGTCTCACAGCAAGAAGGTTCCTGGTTCGAGCCCTGGCTGGGCCAGTCGGCATTTCTGTGCGGAGTTTGCATGTGGGTTTCCTCCGAGTGCTCTGGTTTCCCCCACAGTCCAAAGACATGCAGTATAGGGGAATTGGGTAAGCTAAAAAAAAAAATGTCCGTAGTGTGTGTATGGGTGTTTCCCAGGGATGGGTTGCAGCTGGAAGGGCATCCGCTGCGTAAAACATATGCTGGATAAGTTGGCGGTTCATTCCGCTGTGGCAACCCCTGATTCATAAAGGGACTAAGCCGAAAAGAAAATGAATGATTATTATTTTATATTTTTCCCCAACATATTATATTACTTTTTTTTTTTTTACTTTTTTTTTTTTTTTTAATTTTTTTTGATTGATTAGTTCAAGTTTTGGCTTTGGTGCTGACTCATCTAATATACATGCACAAATATATTATTTTAAAGCATCCTGTAGAAAATATGATCTGTGAGGGGTGTACTAATTTATGCTCAGCACTGTATATATAAATAATAATAATAGTAATATTTAATGCATATTTTAACTGATAAAAAGCCAGTAAAAAAGGTATTGTTAACTGGTTTAGATTGAAAAAATGGTTGATTAATTTGGTTAATATTTAAAGCTCTTACTGGTCTAAATTGATACATAGAAAACCTCAAATGAATTTGAAATGCACTGCAAAAATAACCTGTGATTTAAAATTCCATACAGTATGATAGAGTTAACATTTTGAGCATATATTGACCTAATTTAACAAATGTGTCAGTTTCCATATTTGATTTCACTTTTAAATTGCAGAAAATGATATAAAATCACAATGTAACAGAAAAAAAAAATGAAAAATGGTGCATGATTAATCATTCTAACATAAAAATTACATTTTAACATATCATTGGTGTATTGAGTTTTACAAAAAAAACTTGTGTCTTTTATTGGCCTAAATGGAGATTCTTGACTTCACGAGTATTAATGCATGTTGTGACAATCTTAGGTAACCTTTAAAATAAGAGTACTACAGTATCCAGTGTTCATGCCTTTTGACAGAAACCGTTTTAAATCTTTAAGAAAGCGAGTGGAAAATATATTTGACAAAGGCAATTTATAATCCACATATACAGGATTCATTGTAAATCTTAATATTTAATAGTGCAGTTGTGTTATGAGATCGTGATAAACTTGTAATGGTTGTGAGCGCTGGTTATTCTGCATTGTACTGCAGCGGGTCAGCTAAGTGAATTGACACATTGACATCTAAACAGTGCTTTCTGCCTCAGGACAATCAGATACTTTATCTCCTTTCCTCTGTTGGCACAGTGAGTCCACATCAAATATTTACAGCACTTCACTGCTGTTTTGCAGAGAGTAAAACCCAAAATCATATTGGGACAACAGAGGAGCTGCGCATAAACGGCATGTGGATTGCTGATAAGGAAAGAAAAGCATGAAAAAAGGGTCTGTCAGGGCTTTGTTTCAGTGTTATCACTTCAGTAAAGTGTGTTGCTCATAAAAGAGCTCTTGCCATTGTTCCTTTCTCTTTGGTTCGCATGAATTTCTTGTATGTGAAACTCAACATTTTTTACTGGTTATAAGGCAAGCATTTGGTGTTCGGTTCAGATTACTGTGGTTATATTTGCGGAGTAAGTGTTTGGTAGGTTGTTTACTTTTATAGATCAGTGGTTCCCAAAGTGGGTGTCGCTTGGTGATTTCCAAAAGTCAAATAAATATTATTAAACTATTACAATTAACATGTTTTAACCATAACCCACAGAAGATAAAAATAGTAGTTTTTAATAGTAAAAACAACAACATGCAAATGAAAAGCCGTCAGCCTTTAAATAATTTTTTTCATAGAATCGGTGTGTTTATGTTAGATTACCAACACAGCAATCGTGTCAGCTGCAGCAGATTGATTTTATAACACCAGGTTAAATTTTCTGACACCTTTATGGCAATCAAATACATAAAAAATAAATACAGGCCATGACTGAACATTGAGAATGATCTCTGATTGGCGGTCTCCAAAATTAAACCAAGAATAGACTTGTACTGAAAACATTGTGTCCACCAGTCTCTTTAGTTGAGGTAATATTAAATTAAATTAATAAATTACTATAAAAAATGATATGGTTGCTGCTAGACTGTTGCACTTTTGTTGTGTTGTCAATATGGTCGTGTTTATTTAGGCCTATTGTTGTGTGCACAACATTTGTATTTATAACCACCTCAAAGGAATTTTGGGGTCATGAGTCACTGGCATTATTTTAGGGGTCACGGGCTGAAAAGTTTGGGAACCGCTGTTCTAGATAATGTGATTCATTTTGCATGTCACTTTCACGTGAAGGACAAATTTGAAATTATTTTGGAGAAGCAATTCAACCATAGCCAAAAGATGGCTCTTTGCATTTTATAATAGTTTGTAGAGAGCACAATGACAATGATGGTTTATTAGAAACTGTTGTGTGTCTGTTTTTAAAAATCATAGTTATACATTTTTTTACACTTTCATTGATTTTTTTTTACCAGCATCAGCCCTGATTATAATTTCCAAAAATGTATTTATTTTAAAGATTTTATCACTTTGAATTAGTTTTTTAATCTTTGAAATGGAAATGATGAAAATCATACATTTTAATCCTTTCAATAATCCTTTAAATAATTTTGTATAGTGTCACATAAAAAAACTACCACTCACATATACAATTTTAACACTCCCACATAATTCTAGTTACATAATTGTAATTCATTTGGACTGCATGCAGTCATCAAAAACAGAAAACAGACGATAATAAAGGATTATTTGGGGCACACTTTATTTTGATGGTCCGTTTGTTGAATTAAAGTTACATTGCATCTACATGCCAACTAATTTTCATTAGATTAGGAGTAGACTGTTAGGTTGGGGTTAGAGTTAGGTTTAGTGTAAGTTGACAAGTACTTGTAAAGCTTCTTATGGTCAGTTAAATGTCTGTTGAAGGAGCAGTATCAACAGATATTAAGCAGACAGTCTACTAATACTCAAATGGACCATCAAAATAAAGTGTTACCATTATTTGCTCCAGAGGCCAAACTTGAAAAATTGACAAAATATAATAGACCCTTTTCCTATTTTCAGGTTTCTTAATAGCAGAGAAGGCGTCACAGCTTGGTAAACTTAGAGCGCAGTGAATTGAAGAGTACAACAAATACTTTTTTTTACAATCTAATTTGTTGAAATAAAGGAAAAACTCCTCAATGGTGTTATCAAGACTTTCAAAAAAAGGAAAAAAATTGTGTGAGACTGATGAGAGCAGCCAGAGGAGAGAATAACATCAAATTTACTCTCAGCCCCATAGACGCTGCATTAGAAACACCTCACATAAGTGGTAATTTGTTTTTTGTAATTTGACGCAAAGATGATATAATACATTCATAACTGCATATAAATGTTCATATATTTATTTTTAAATCAAAATATTAAAAACTTTCAATGATTTAAGATTATGATGACCATTAAACACACAAAGGGTCTCTTTTTATCTAAGGAAATTAGGGTGAATTATTAGCATTACCTTTTGCCAAAACCAATTCTCTTTGCATTAGCACAGCCTAAATGATCATAAAACCAAAATGAAAAAGTGAACAAATGTCCAAAACTAGAGTAAAAAACTTTGTGAATTTTCTTTTAAAGTTGTTTTCATTTAATGCTGAGCTAGAGGAGTCTCACTGCTCACCAGATCATAGTCGTATCAGTCATTTGGCTCTCAATAGTGTGTTGCCTTGTTTAACCTGCAAATGAGAGAATTAGCATGTCAGAATCAGTTTACATAAGATGTTATGTCAGAGCACTGGAAACAAAGAGTATTTTTAGGTTTAGCATTTTTAGATCCACTTTATTTGCCTGTTTTTATCTCTAATTTGCTGTTTTATCAGTTTGTGAATGCTCTTGTCAAAACACAGAATGTAAACTCAGCATTGGACCCGTTTAAAAACAAATCTGTAAAGATGTTCTGTGAAACATTCTGTAGTTTTCCATTGGGTTCCTGTGACATTTTCAAATTAATTGCCTTTGTGTTCGACATTTAAAAATAGTCATAAGAGTGTAGAGTGATGTGAAGGTGGGCAGATGATAAAAAAAAATGCTAATTTTAAAGCAAACTAGTCTGTTGAAGATGTGACTGGTTTGGATGGATTACATTTAGTGACGAGAACTGATTTGATCTGCAGCATTTTAACTGTTTTTACTGTTTTTAAAAGACTCTTATACTTACGAAAGCTGAATTTAGCCTTTGAAACTACAGTAAGACATTAATACAATTGTTGTGATCTCCGGCCGTGTTTTCTTCTGTAATGTGAAGTGGACGCTGACAAAGGAAGTGCAGATCCATACGCATTTTTATTAAACAGAGATGGTCAGGCAAGCAATGGTCAACACAGGGGTAAACAGATGTACAAAGGAAATCCAGAATCGTAGTCATAAACAGGCAGACGGTCAGTACAGGCAGGCAGCAGACAAAATTGAAACAAAAAAAACAAAGCAAGGTTCAAACAGGCAAGGCAAGGAAAACGCATAGTAATGTTCACAATACCATATAACAAGACTCAGCAAAGTCTCTGTGTTTGTGTGCTGAATGAATAGTCCAACTAATCAGTCTTTGAACAACTACAGCTGTGTGTGTTAGCAATCAGCCAGGATTAGGAATTGGTGTGTGTGTGCAGTGCATGACTGGATCTTGTAGTCCAGCAGTTCCCAACAGTGGGGTCCCAGCCCATAAGGGGGCCTCAGGGAGCTCTGTGGGGGGTTGCGTCAAATTTTTAAAAAAAAATTTAGCAGTGAACAATTAGGAGAAAGATCATGTTGCCTTAGTTCATTTTATCCCCTGGCTGACCAAAAAATGGACAAACTTGTAATTCGTCCTCCACAAAAAAGATTGAGTTTCACTGATTCGCATTCAGCAGCTAATACTAATGACCCAAGTATACTGGACCCAGGTGAGGGAGCTCCAAACATTTCGGGTCGCAGCACTAGCAATACTGGAAACACGAAAGGCAGGAAATACCAAGATAGTTACCTGAGCTATGGTTTTATTCTATTTTCTCGAAGCAAAGTGTCCCTGACCCAGCCACAGTGTATTATCTGCGTAAGTTCTTGCTAAAGAATGCATGAGGCCGTCCAAATTAATAAGACATTCCCAGACGACTCATCCCCAATACCGCGACAAGCCCAGAGCATTTTTGGAGCGCAAGGCAAAAGAATTGACACACACCCAAAATGAAAGGAGAGACGTCACAGCTACTGACAAGAAACTTTAAAAAAAATTGGCAACTAATATAGGGCCAACTGAAAGGCCAAAAGCTTACGTTTTTCAGTTACAAATGGCTTAGTGATGTTTTGCTTTTATATTTTATATTAGGCTATTATTTGTGCATAAACATATCTAGATATAGTAATAAACATACCGCTTGTTTGAAAACAACATTTTTTTTTGTCATCCTTACTGCAAATTTATATGAGCGATAATATAAATAAATGTTGTTAATATAAATAAATATTTTCCGAGGGAAAAGGGGGTCTCAGGCAAAAAAAAGGTTGGGAACCACTGTTGTAGTCCATATAATGGCGGATTTGTAGTTATATGTGATCTGTGCGATCTGCCAGGATTAGATCGCTGGTGATTGTGACAGCAATACAGATTAAGGTTAATATTAATACACATTTAAAATGTAGTTGATTCCTGTGATGGCAAAGATGATTTTCTTTATGATTACTTTAGTTTCTAGTCACATGACAAATATGAATAAATATCAGTTATCAGTTTAAAAAACACTTAGGCCCAGTTTCACAAACAGGGTTTAGCTTAAGCCAGGACTAGACCTTAGTTAAATTAGGCTATTTAAGCCACATTTATAAAAACAGCCTTAGAAATATACATTACTGATGTGCACCTGTAAACAAAAAATGACACTGACATATTTTAAGACATCTCACTGCAAGTTATTTTCAGTTGAGAGAGCTCAAACATCCAATTTAATCCAAGACTAGCCTTAAACCTTGTTTGTGAAACCGGGGGTTAATGTCTTTGTAAGTGTAAATACTGTGCATTTCATGTATTATAAAAATGTCACTTTTGATATATTTAATGTGTCCTTGCTAAATGAAATCCTCTTTTTATGAAGCAAAATTAATTCTGACATTGATAGTTTTTTATATTATGTAATTTATAATTTCTCTATGACTTTTTTTAAGCTGCCATAATTAAACTTGCTACCACTTTTATACAAGTTGGCTCAAGAATATTGGCTCAAATATCTGAGGGGGCAGATTTAAACTGGCGTGATGCTGAATAAATCTCTCAATCCCAGCAGGTTGTATAATATCTTTTGTTTCTTTCTCTCTGGTTCTTTCCTGCTGCCCGTGGGATGTGATTTCTCTCCTTGGCCAACTGTGGTTTATCCCAAAGAGACTCACACACACTGGATTTCTGAGCTAGCAGTCCACGTGATGATTTGCATTTGTTCATATTTCAGATGTTTCATATTTTGCAACACTAATTTATTAAAACAAAAAGAAATGCAAATTACTGTAATAAACTGGTAAGACTATTGCATGCACTTTGTCCATAGCCAAACATATCATTTACATATACTGTGTGTCAGTCCTAGTCGGTCTTTAGGGGCATCTTGTGCATTAACTTAAATCTCGAGAGTCTGACTTCTGCAGAATCTGTTTTCATGACTCCGATCATGTACAGACAGATCGTGAGCTCCATCCAATGCAAAGTCTGAATAAAGCGAGTAGATGAAGTCCCAGCAGAGTCCATTCGCCAAAACACACCCCCACAGAGCCCCATTGCCTCTCCCAAAGGCAGCAGGCCAGGTCTAGTGTTGTGTTGTATTTTATTGTCTTCTGTATGGAAGCTTGCATCTTAAAATAGATTGAATAAAACTCACAATTTTCTTTTTTTTTTACGAGTTTTGCTTTCAGATTTTTTGTAATGTCAAAATTATAGGATTAGTCATAAGAGAATCGGCACACTGCCACTTTAGCTCTCAAAAATGTTTTTATTGTTAACCTGATGAAGACCATGTAGGTCAAAAGTTGTTGCAATAAAAAAATTTGAGAGCTAAAGTGGCAGTGTACCGATTTTCTTTTGACTTTTTCTACTCTGTTTCTTTTTTGATCAAGCACCTGCCTTTGAGAATATCAGATGTGCACACATTTCTGTTTTAAAATTGTGGGATTAACATTAAGATAAGCTCACAACTGGAATTAAAGTCCCAATTGTGAGAAATGGAAGTCAGATTTGGGAGATGTAAACAGAATTACTAAAAAACTTAAGTCAGATTTGCTACAAATCCTATAAACTTGCAATGCAACAATTTTTTCCCCCACAAAAGATTTTTATTTTGTGATGTTTTGCCTGCTGTACTGACGTTTTTCCATGGAATAAAAATGTCGCACTTATAAGAAAAAAGTCCGAATTGTAATGTCATGCTGAAAAATCAGTAAACTTAAAAAATTATATTTGCTGTTTGTTCAAACTACTTATTTAAATTGAGCTGAAAACAACACAATTCAACACATAATTGTTTTATGTTTAGTCTACTTGAATTTGAAAAAACGAATGTTAACTTCATTCCCTCATTTTGGCCCAAACACAAATCGATTGTGTGTAACCCAGCATTGTTTACAGTGTATATTGATGTTGAATGTAGAATTCAAAGGAAAAGTCAGATTTTGGATTTATATCCCAAAATTCTGACATGTTTTATCCTGTTAGCCAGCACTCACTTATGGGGATTTACACCTACCTAACTTTAAATAGTAACAGTTCTTGACCCCAGTGTCAAAAATTAGGTATCATTAGAAAGAAGACACTTTGAGCTTTACTATGGTCCATCTAGACAGTCTCAAGATAAAACAGTTATTATGAAGTAATAAAAAAAGAAAAATTGTACTGTTCTATATTTGTTTTTCCATATACAAACAAAAATATAAAAATGAGATTCATTCATTCTTGCATTCATTCATTCATTCATTCATTTTCTGCCGATTTTCCGGGGCCGGGTAGCAAAGGCAGCAGTCTTGGGAGAGAACCCCAGACTTCCCTCTCCCCAGACACTCCCTCCAGCTGCTTCCTTCCGAGTGTCAGTGCTCCTCACCCTATCCATAAAAGTGCGCCCTGCCACCCTTCGAAGGAAACTCAATTCGGCCGCTTGTATCCAAGATCTTGTCCTTTCGGTCATGACCCAAAGCTCATGACCATAGGTTAGAGTAGGAACGTAGATTGACCGGTAAATTGAAAGCTTTGCCTTTCGGCTCAGCTCCTTCTTTACCACAACGGACCGATTCATCGACTGCATTACTGCTGCCGCTGCACCAATCTGCCTGTCAGTCTCACGTTCCATCCTTCCCTCAAAAATGAGATTTCCGCTAAAAGTTTTCAGAGACTATCGGTGTCCTTCTCTCCCTCGTCGTCACAGGCACTTTCTCAAAAATGACCTTCCCAAACTAAAACAGTAACAGTTGCTGAATAATTTGGTCTTCATTCACAGTTCATGCATCTTTGGGATAAGACACTTTGGGCTTTACTATCTATCATCTAGAGTTTATTAAAAGTTATAGAAGCTTAAGTAATGTAAAAAAAAATTGCACAGCACTAAACATTTTATTATTTTATAAACAGCTAGCTAATTTTTCAGTTTCAATTTGGCACTTATGATTGCAAGATACAGTCAAGCCCGAAATTATTTATACCCCTGGCAAATTCTAACTTTTTGTTCAAATGTAAGTAACAGCTGAGAAGTATATATATATTTTTTTTTTACAATGAAGCATCTTGTACATCGTCTATTATCTTAAGGGAGAACCCTGTGTTATTTCTGGTTAAAAAAAAACTTGGTTGAATAAAATAGCTTTAAGTCAGAATTTGCCAGGGGTATGAATAATTTCGGGCTTGACTGTATGTAGCTAGATTTAATATAACAACAATAAACTCACAAATCTATTTCCCCTACTTTCTGTTTTCAGTTTGAGATTTTGAGTTTGGCACAATTTTCATTTTAATTCCAAAAAAGTCAAGAATAAAGGAGACAATAGCCAGAATTGTGATATATAACCTCAGAATTGTGTAAAAACAAAAGTCACAATGCTGATTTATCTCTAAAAAAAATACATTTTAGTTTATTTATGATTTATTTAAGTTATCTTTTTTTGCTCTCACTTTTCTTCTGAAATTCTGACTTTATTTCCTACAATTCTGAGACATCAAACAGTCAGAATTGTTATATAAAAGTTGCCTTTATTATTATTATTATTATTATTATTATTATTATTATTATTATTATTATTATTATTATTATTATTATTATATATTCAGACATAAAAAGTGACCGTACAAATGGTTATAAACTTTTAATATTTTGTGATAAAGAAAGCGAACAAGTGAGTTTTGGTCCAGCAGTTTTGAATTGTTTTCCAGTGCTTATGGAACCAATATCCAACCTGACTACAATTTTGGCTATTTATGGATATTGTAATATAATATACTGGACACCTTTCCATTAATCCAACAGCAAGCCCTGATTGTTGGCATGATTACAGCTAAAAAAAAAATGATCTTACGTAATTGGAAATCTCCAAAGGCTCCCTGTTATAAGAGATGGTGGAACGAGCTGCTTTATATCATTAAAATGGAACAACTACGTCTTAAAACTTCCCAGAAAAAAGCTGAAATCACATGGGGACCTATCTTAAGACTCAGGACTTAGGAATTTAGCATTTTAAGTTTGTAAATTTTCATCTCTAACCTATATATTCATGACACTGACTTCGTACAAATGTGAATATTGTCATCCTTTGTTTATATGTTTATGCTACATATGTTGTGTGTATATATGTATATATATTTGGTAACTGAGACGATCCCTCTTTTTTTGGTGGGGATTTTAATGTCAATTATTCTGTACTATTTTTTTCTTCTTTTTATTGGTATTGTACTGTTTTTGTTAAATATCTTATAAATGTTAAATAAAACAAAATATTATAAGAAAGTGAACAAGAATTGTAAATGTTTCACTTCTTTTGTAGTTTCCAGATTAGCAAAGTGAATGACGCCGACAGCTTAAATTGTCTAATTAATTAATGATCCGTGAAAAACTAGAGTACTTAATCAGCGTTCTTTAAACTAGCTGTGCTTAACATCTGATTTAAACCTCTCCACAGGACAGTCAGCAGCCTGGAGGAGTTTGTAAAAGGAGGTGTATCCATGCAATCACAGTCTTATCTCTAATTGGTTTGAGACTTGAGATCTAGTGCATGTTTAAGACTGGTTTGCAGTTGGTCATTAGCTTTTATGTGTCTTGACTTAAATTGCTCTTCTGTCTCCCAAGAGGAGGAGAAAGAGAGAGTGTAAGAAAGAAAGACAGAAATGTAGACTGTAGTGAATAGGATCTCCCTAAGAGGGCCAAGCTGTTAATTGCGGCGTTGTGTGTCAGACTGTTAATGTGTGCGCAGGAGAGAGAGAGAGAGGAGGAGTGAGACTCTCTAGGGCAAAGTTGTCTCTTCTCTGTCTGGTTATCAGTCTGGGTCACAGTTAGTCAAGACAGCTACATGTAAGTGATACTGGATAATTCAAGCCATCCGAGCAGTGGGAGAAAAATCTCACAAGGGAAAGTGGTTTGATAGTCAGACCAACATTGCTTGTATAAGAGTTCAAAAAAATACATACAGTACTGATTTATTTTGTTTATTTATTTGTTTGCTTAATCTGGGTTTGTTTGTTTGTTACAAAATATTATGTATTTATCTTCATCTAGTGAAAATAATTATGAAGTGAAGTTTTTAAATGAGGTGATTAAGTCAATGAGCCACTTGTGATGAGAATCTCTGATTTAAATCCAGAATGAATCTGTTTTTGAGTTGATTAGTTGAGTCGGTGATTCCAACTTATTTATGAAGGCATTTTTTTCATTCCTGAATGAATCTTTTTTTGAAAGAGTCAGTTTAGTCTTCAATTCTGTTACTCATTTATAAAGTGAATCACGTATTCAAATCCAGAATGAATCTATTTTGGGTTAATTAGTTGAGTCGTGATTCTAACTCATTAATAAGGCATTTTTTTCATTACTGAATGAAGTTTTTTTGAAAGAGTCAGTTTAGTCTTCAATTCTGTTACTCACTTATAACGAGAATCACTTATTCAATTCCAGAATTAATCTATTTTTGAGTGAATTGGTTGAGTCAGTGATTCCAACTCATTAATAAGGCTTTTTTTTTATTCCCGAATGAATCTCTTTTTGAAAGAGTCAGTTTAGTCTTCAATTCTGTTACTCACTTATAACGAGAATCACTTATTCAATTCCAGAATGAATCTATTTCGGTAATTAGTTGAGTCGATGATTCCAACTCATTTATAATGGCATTTTTTCATTCCTGAATGAATCTTTTTTGAAAGAATGCATTGAGTCAATAATTCTGTTACTCACTTATGGCTCGTTTCCACTGACTGGTACAGTACGGTTCGGTACGGGTCACCTTTATCAGGCTTGCGTTTCCACTGTTAAAAGGGTACCAATGGTACTCTTTTGGTGGGCATGGTGTGTGACAGAAAGTTTCAGTCAACTAATTTTCGCTCGAGAAAATGTCTACAGTAAAGCCGTACGGGTCACTCTCATATCATATGAGAAGCACTTCTCACAAAACAGATGCTTTACACATAAATACTTCTGTATAAATGTTTATTACTAACTTTTCTATGAACATGAGTTGATTATAACTGCACATCAATGACAGTGCGAAATAGCCATACTGTAATGTCTGCAATTATATTAAATAAATAAATGCAACATATATAAACACATACAGACCCTTACAGTCTTCGATATGTTACCAATTACAGAAAAACTACACACAGCATACATTTAGTCCTTATTTAGGTTCAAAACAACACGAAATATAGCCCACAGTCAGTGCAAACCTCTCATGATTAAATGTGTCTTTAATCCTCAGCAGCACGTGTAGCCTCTTGTTAGAGAATAATTCCATCATTCCGAGTTCATAATAGTCCAAAAGGTGATAATAATAGTTAAACAGTTTGTTCACGTTTGCTGAAAAAAATAATGTGCTCCTTTTTTTCTGGCTTCTCCTTTGTTTTTTCACGTGTCACTCTCGCATTTGTCCGTTTCTGACAGGATCGGGTTTCAAAAGCACGTCAATAATCAAGTGCAAGTTATTATCATCAGCTCAAGAAGTTTGTTATTTCAAATATAACATGGCGGTTTCTTTGTTTTCATTCTGGCTTGTTGCGTGAGCGAATGACGTATCTCTGTAAAGCAATAGCGTACGGCTGCATGTCTAACTCCTCCTTTTGGTACCCTTTCTCGTGTTTTGTACCCTTTCGAAAGGGTGCCGAAAAAGTGGTGCGGTAAGATTCGATTCGGTACGCCTTTTGACAGTGGAAACGACCATAAAAGAACCGAACCGTACCGTACCACTCAGTGGAAACGGGCCATTATAAAAAGAATCACTTATTCAAATCCAGAATGAATCTATTTTGTTAATTAGTTGACTCAGTGATTCCAACTCATTTATAAAGGCATTTTTTTTATTAATTTACTTATTTAATTCCCGAATGAATCTCCTTTTGAAAGAGTCAGTTAAGTCCGCAATTCTGTTACTCACTTATAAAGAGAATCACTTATTCGAATCTAGAATGAATTTTTTTTTTTAGTTAATTAGTTGAGTCTGTGATTCCAACTCATTTATAAAGGTGTTTTTTTTCATTCCTGAATTAATCTTTTTTTGAAAGAGTCAGTTTAGTCTTTATTTCTGTTACTCACTTATAAAGAGAATCACTTTTTCAAATTCAGAATGAATCTATTTTGTTAGTTTTTCTCAGTCGCTTTGGTGCATTTCTCACAACACTGTTTACATTTGCACAACAGTTAATGCATTTCTCTAAACAATTAGTCATTTGTGCACATTATAGTAGCATTTTCTCATTCCTTACGACAAATTGCAAATGCTTTTGGACATGCATCAATTGCTTTCATACAACTCTCTGCTGTTTATAACATTATCATTTGCTTATGTCATGTCAGTCAAAATAAACTAAACTTGTGAATGCTAAATAGAAAACTAATAGTCCTCATTTCATTACTTGAGTCATTACATACAAACATGTTGAACTAGTTGTCAAAATCTGTCAAGCTAATTTTATTAAAAAAAATTAAATATTTTTTTTTCTGAAAATGTCTTCTAAATTGAACAATTTCATGAATGATTTACAGACCTACTGTATGTATGTTGTAGGTTCAGTTCCAATATGTACGGCAATATTGTTTACAGTTGTGCACAGCTCTACCCAGAGGAAGTTTATGTTTGTTGTAAAAAAGGGTGTATTTATTCTTTTGCACAATGCTGTGAATAAATTAGAATTGTAAAGAGCAAATGCAGTAATAATGTGAAACCAGATACCTCACTAAATGCAGTGATGTCTAACTTTACTGTAGTTTTCAAATGGCTGTGTAAATAGTATATAGTGCTGTCTTGAGCATTTTCAGGAAGCGTCACCAAAATCTTTTTTACATTGGAAAAAATGTACAGAGTAAACTGTCATAATGAAAACATGACAAAGCCATTTGACTATCTTGTTCAAAAATAATGGTGTCAGGACTTTTCATCTTGATGACACTGACACTTTCATTGACATGAATACTTGCTTTTGAGGAATGAGCTATCCATTTTGAGCAAGCGACGCGCTTTCGCAGGTTATCAACTAGGTTTTGCAATTTGTACTGATTGTTTTGAGAAATGCATTAACTGTTGTGCACCAAAGTGACTGAGAAAAACTGTAATTAGTTGAGTCGGTGATTCCATCTCATTTTTAAAGGCGTTTTTTTCATTCATGAATGAATCTTTTTTGAAAGAGTCAGTTTAGTCTGCAATTCTGTTACTCGGTTATTAAGAGAATCACTTATTCAATTCCAGAATGAATCTGTTTTTGAGTGAATTAGTTGAGACAGTGATTCCAACTCATTAATAGGGCATTTTTTTAAATTCCTGAATGAATCTGTTTTTGAATCTGTCAGCATTTCAGTTACTCACTTATAAAGTGAATCACTTATTTAAATCCCGAATTAATCTTTTTTGTTAAATAGTTGATTCAGTGATTTTAAGTCATTTGTTTCTTTCCTGGATGAGTCTGCGTTTGTGAAATAGTTAACTGAGTCAGTGAGTCAATTTCATATGAAATTAATCACTTGTTTTTAATATCAATGAATCCGTTTTTGAATGAACCGCCTCATTCAATGTATCAGTAACTCCCTTTATAATAGAGTTCTTTTTGATCCTGAATAAATCCATATTTTTATTAAATTGGTAATTCAATAACTGTCTTATAAAGACAGTAGTAATTTGTTTAATTTCTGAATGAATCTATGTTTTCTAATGGATAAGTAATTTGTTTTATAAATGAAAGTAAAAGGACAGTTACTGAATCAGTGTTTTTGATCCAATTAATTGAGTCGGTGATTCATTCACTCTCTGATGCTGCGTTCACACCAGACACGGAACGCGCGGATAAATTGCGCTATTTGCGCGTAAATAGACGTGTGAACATTTGAGTTTACTCGCTTCATTCGTGCGTCAAACTCCGCTTCATTCGCGCGTCAAATTCACTTCAGAACAGACGCGGATTCGCGTCATGGGCAGGGCTTCTGTCTGCCCGGTGGCTGTAGCTTCGTTGCACTGACTACTGAACAAGGGGCAGATTGAGATGCACCCATAGCCTGACATTGCACTGACTACTGAACAAGGGGCAGATTGAGATGCACCCATAGCCTGACATTGCACTGACTACTGAACAAGGGGCAGATTGAGATGCACCCATAGCCTGACATTGCACTGACTACTGAACAAGGGGCAGATTGAGATGCACCCATAGCCTGACATTGCACTGACTACTGAACAAGGGGCAGATTGAGATGCACCCATAGCCTGACATTGTAGATCAAGACACTCACAGTGAAAGTCACTTAGGGTAAAAGCTTCTGCGAAAATTAGCCAATTTCTCAGCCAATGGTATTGAATCATTTATCTCTTTTTAATCTCATTTTGCTTCAGATGAAATTAAAAAGTTCAACAGTGCTAGACAAAAGCGCAGATGACCCGCATGCTTTTAGGGCATTTTCTAATATCTTTCTTTGAAAGCTGTGATCTCTGGAGAGTGTGGTTTGGATGGGTGCTAATTGTCCCTATGAATCAGCTCTAATGATTTTTTAATGGAGTTGGCAGACGTTTAAACTGTTGGCTGATGGAGTTGGTTCATATTAAATTACACTACCCAGCCCTCGATGTTTGAATGTGCCTGCGTTTAGTTATTATTTTACCAGACATTTACTTTTGCCAGATGATTAATAGCATGCAAATGGCCTAAAATGAATATTTAATTGCTTTTAAATCAGTTTCTATTAATGATTTTCTGTCTTAAAGCTGTGTGTCAGATTATTCTTTTCCTAAACTTGTTGATAAAAAGGGCTCAGCATGTACAGCACTCATACAACACTCTGCAAAACCTAAAAATAATCAGTGTTGCCAGATATAGCTTTTTCCAGTCCAAAAGCTGTCCAAAACCTGCCCAAACGCACAAAAACCACCCAAAATATTAGATTAATATTTTATTTAATTTTAATTCATTTAAATCGAAATTTACCTAGTTACTTTGGCTGTCATAATTTTTAACCATACAGCAAACAACACCAGCAGTCACAGAACCCTACCTATTAGAGTATGTTTTACTTTCGAAATGGGGTATAAATTCGTCCCATTTGGCATTTGAAATTCTTTTGAGAATAATTAGGTGCTGCTTGTCAATCAGACAACACTTCTACTGTATGTTTGTTCTTGCTGTCGATCGTGGAAAAAGTGATTGATAAGTGTTATGATAAACCGATGCCAATGCCGTTTTTTACCCGAACACAATCAAATTCAAAACTCCCCAATTGAGCGGGAAACCACCCATTCTGGCAACACTAAAACTAATGTGTTGCTTAGACTCTGACTGCTAGGATTGTACTCAGTATCACATTTCCAGAATTAATAACCTTTGTCTTTTACTAAAACACACACACACTGATATTCATTGATATCGATCCACATTTGTTTGCTTTGATGTCTTGAGCATTAATATCAGGGGTGTTTTTATTCTTAACGCTGTAAAAAATATCAGTTTATTAACATTTTTCAGTTTATTTATGAGTTCAGATTACATTATGGGACCATTATTGACTTTTAATGATGAAATGTTTAACACAATGACTTTTATTGACATTTTTATTCATTTAAAACGATACAAAATATTGTCTGAGTTTGTCAAACAAATTATAGTAAAAAAAGCGAGTACTAAGCTGCCAGTTTTTTTTTTTTGTATTTTTTTTTTTTTACAGATTTTACAAAACCAAAACTTCATTCATTCAATCATTTTCTTTCAGCTTAGTCAATTATTTATCAGGGGTTGCCACAGCTGAATGAACCACCAACTATTGCAGCATATGTTTTGCGCCGCAGATAACCTTCTAGCTGCAACCCAGTACTAGGAAACACCCATAAACTCTTACATTCACACACACTCATACATTACAGCCAATGTAGTTTACCCATTTCACCTATAGTGCATGTATTTGAACTGTAAGGGTAACCGGAGCACTCAGAGGAAACCCACGCGGACACAGGAAAATATGCAAACTCCACACAGAAATGCCAACTGACCCAGTTGGGGCTTTAATAAACTTATTGTGCGGCATTTTTGAGTATTAGATTCTGTTTTCTGGCATTTACACTCCAACACAAATTATCATCATTTGTCACCTAATTACAATATGTTTTGTTATCTCATGCAAGAGACCTTTTCTGTTCGACATTTCTTATTATTAAACCATTGTGGTGGTCGTGATGTTATCAGTTTCAGCAGTTGCTCCAATGTTGCGTTATATTGTCACAGAATTCTATTAATATGAAATATACATGTCTATATTTAATTATAGACTTTCTTATTAGACATTTGTGACATTTCCCCTCTCATTTTTTTCAATATGCTGCTCAGTATACACTCACAGACAAAGCCAATGTTAGGACTAGGGCTGGTCGATATGGCAAAAAAAAAAAAAATCTAGATTTTTTCATAAAGTTTGACCGATTCACGATTTCTTTTTTTTTTTACTGTGTAACTATAGTCAACTTAAAACATTACAACAACATGACTGAAGTAACAATCTCTTCATAAGTAACTTGAAAAACCATCTGGTTAAGGAACATGTATTTTTAATGGCCATACATACATAAATTGGTCAACAAGGTGTAGCCTATTACATTCCTATAGACAAATTCCTGCTTGACGTTTTAGAAAATATTTGTGCGTAGCTACACCACCCAGTATATATTAAAGATCACCGTGAACAACAAAAAACCCCACAGAAACCTGTTACATATTTATCTATATTTAAATGTCTATCTTATATTTAACTGAATCGTATAACAGCCTATAGCTGAAATGTTAGAAATTTATTTTTATAAAACATTTGTCAAAACCTATTGATATTTTTTGGAGTAAAAACAATACATTTAAGAATCCATATTTATTTTATTTATTCATTAATTTTACTTGTTTATTGGTGCATATATGGGTGATGATTTAATTCATAGCTACAGTACCTTGGACAGTTACTGTGCCACTCCGTAAAGCTTTCAAGCAAAAGTCCAAATTAAAGAAAGATTTGACTTTCTGCGGTGACGGGCAACATTCACAACACGCCGTAACCATCCTTCAGCTGGTGCGCAGGTATAAAATACAAAACCAGACGTCTGGACTTTGAATTAGGTGCAATTATTTCCTCGTTGTTCAAAGAGTCTGCAAGTTTGTGTTCCATGGATATATGTTGTTGTTGATTCGATGCGCAGCAGGAAAAAAAGCTTTCAGCAGTGCATGTAGTCGCTGGTAAAGTTCCCACCCAGATCAGATCGATCTGTGCTACCGAATACAGCGCAGCATGCAATAAACTCACGCTCAGTCAGGCGAAGTAAAGATCTCATTGCCTATATGTCAATCAAATTAATTAAGCTCTAGCCACGAATAAAACTTTTAGCCTATTTTATTATTTTGTGTAATGTACATAGTGTAATCAGGCCCGGAGCAAGCTGAACTAGCGCTCTAGGCGAACAGCAATCACGCAGCCTTCAACCCGAAAGTGAAATAGAAACTTACCGGTTTACGGATGAAAGAGGACCCGGAGGGGGTAGGTGTCGCGGATAAAAGTAAGGACCGGGGGGGGGTCTCGCTCACTATTCTGCCTAGGTCGCCTCTATGGACGCGCTGGCCCTGAGTGTTAAGCTGGATTTATACTTTCGCCTGGCGCCGCATCGCGCGCCTCCGCTGACTGCACCTCGCGACAATGGGGTAGCGCGCTTGCGCTGAGCCAGCTGTTGTAGCTCATCAACAGAGCCGCGACGTCAAGACACAGAATCTATCAGCACAATTCAGCATGGTTGTCTAACAGTTTAGAACGGTTTGGCATGATAGTGTATAAGCTGCTTTAATATTTTTATTTAAAAAATCGCGATACCTCGATTTTATAAAAAATTAAATCGTCTTAAAACGTAAATTCGATTAATCAAAAAAATCGAAAAAAATCGCCCAGCCCTAGTTAGAACATAATGCAAAAAATATCTCAGCCCGACCAAGGACATAATGCTCAACCACATTAACATCTCTAATGAGTTTCAGTAGTCAGTCAACAAACCCACCATGAGATATTGGAAAATCACAGGTTTTTCTGTTCCTCAGTGGCATTTTCATTATATCCCCTCTGGCGAGCTGCTTGTGCGTGCTGTTGTATCGGAAGCCAAAGCGGATTTGTGTGTAAATCTGTCAGTCTGCGAGGATAAGATGTTGTTTCTTTACAGAGACTGAGAGATGGTGAAAATAGCACACAAAATCTGGAGCTGTTAAGCCTGAGCTGGAAGGATTCTAGACATAGATGGAGTTATTGTGGTTGGCAAAGATATTTGAATCTCAGTCGTGGTCTCAGTATTATGATCTGATTGGGAGAGTTAGTTTATAGTTTACTCACAGTCACCTGTTGAGCTCAGAGACCCATTTGTGATAATGTGTAATTATTTACAATAGAAAAAAACATATACTGTTTTAGTAGAAATTGTTGATGTAGAAGAACATTAAAGTTCTTTGTATGAAAATAAATGTTGAAATTAGTGTGTTGTTGTTCAGTAACATTGCTTGTGATTTATGATTTGGCTTTGCTTCATAAAACTGTGATCTCCATTTCCAAGGGCACTTTTATCTGTCACTCATTTGCCCACTCAGTTCATGGTTCGAAAACTACTGTATATAGCGGGAAATACCTGTATAGAACTGGGACGGGTCTCTATAAATACAGAACAACCCTGTCTGAGAGAAAGAGATGGATGAAAGAGAGAGAGGACACTTAGGGCTTGGCCCTGCATCCTCACCTTGGCTTAGTTTACTTACTTTATTTACAGACTCGGCATCAGTCAAACAGTTTCCCTCTGGACAGAATCAGAACTGACCTCTAGAGCAGAATCCTTGGAGATGAACCTCAGCTCTCAGAGACTCTCGCTATCTGGTCCCCTTTGAAGTTTAATCTGACCATGAAATTCCCAAAGAGAAGTTTTTAAATTTATTTTATATGACTTGGAACAATGTGTGAACTAAGGGGGAGCTAAGGAGAAGCTCCCCTGAAAACATGATTTATGAAATTTTCGGGGGTCTCAAAAAATATTGACAATGTTTTACTTTGACGTGTGGTTTCAGTGTTGAAGATAACTACAAGCTATTCTTGTCAGGAGCATCAAGATGTGGGGGCGCTGAGGAGCAAAGTTCAGTCATGTCAAAAACAGACAGCCAGATGCTTTCATATGGACATTGAGAGACATATTCATTTTCCGAAACCAATGATGTGACGTTGTGTTTTGTTTTATTTGCTTCAGACACTAGGTCAATACAATGTTCTCTTTTTTTAACACCGTGACATGGCTGTAAACATGTTGGACAATTAAGCTGAAAGCAGGGTAAACTTGACAAAACAGAACCCCTGTCAATGGTGTTTCTTTTATTTTCGAATTCGCAGTTATGTTTTACCGGAGTGAAAAGTGAGATCCCATGACATTCCATAGGCCTATGTAAAATAAAAAAGCATATGCTGTCCTTATGTCCTTAATGCCATCATCTTGAACTTATAGAGCAAATAGAAAAATAATAGTTTACATGACGAGGTTTGATGTTAAGTGAAACATATTTGTGTTTGTTGATTTTATATAAATAAATGTATTCCTTCCACCGAAGAACTGCAGGTGAAATTAGACAACAATGTTCTTTTGTTTAGGCTGCTGTTGTTTGTGCATGTAAAAATAAATTCCTCAAAAGATATTTTAAAGGGTCAAAGAAAATTATATATTGATGGGAAATAACCATCAATAACTCTTATAATATTTTCCATGTGATGTTTAATAGAGAGAAGATTTTTTATCTAAACGTACTAGTTTTGATGACTAATTTCTAATAACTAATTTCTTTGCCATGATGACAGTACATAATGTTTTACTACATATTTTGCAAGAAACTGGTATTTAGCTAAAACTGAAATTTAAAGGGTTAACTAGGTTAATTAGATTACCTAGGAAATTTAGGGTAATTGGGCAAGTTATGGACCCTTTTCACAAGACTGTTATGATGCGTTTAACGGTCATCGGCATCTTAAATCCTTCAAAGTTTATATATATATACATACAGTTGAAGTCAGAATAAATAAATTATTTATTAGCCCCCCGTTAATTTTTTTTTTCTTTTTTAAATATTTCCCAAATTATGTTTAACAGAGCAAGGAAATTTTCACAGTTTCACAGTCTGATAATATTTTTTTCTTCTGGAGAAAGTCTTATTTGTTTTATTTTGACTAGAATAAAAGCAGTTTTTAATTTTTTAAAAACCATTTTCGGGACAAGATTATTAGCCCCTTTAAGCTATTTTTTTTTTTCCGATAGTCTACAGAACAAACCATTGTTATACAATTATTTGCCTAATTACCCTAACCTGCCTAGTTAACCTAATTAACCCAGTTAAGCCTTTAAATGTCACTTTAAGCTGTATAGAAGTGTCTTTAAAAATATCAAGTAAAATATTATTTACTGTCATCATGGCAAAGATAAAATAAATCAGTTATTAGAGATGAGTTATTAAAACTATTATGTTTAGAAATGTGTTGAAAAAAAATCTTCTCTTCGTTAAACAAATTGGGGGGGGGGGGGTTAAATAAATAAATATATATATATATATATATATGTGTGTGTGTGTGTGTGTGTGTGTATATACAGTATATATATATATATATTAATGTACATATTATATCATTTTTGCTTCTAATTACAAAACACAAATTCCCGCTTGATATGCAGAATGTATGAGCAGGACAGTAAATTTGAAGTTCTCTATTTTTTCCTTTTTCTAAAAGTCTTGTCAATTTTTTTTTTTAATTATTTCAGCAAATTTGATTGTAAAAAACATTCTTTGTTGTAGCCTACTCTCCCTTCATTGTGCTCTAAGTTTATCCAACTATGACGACTTCCTCTATAGAGAAACACAGAAATGTGAAAAGGGTCCATTGGATGACAGTGGTTCATTCTGTAACCAATCAAAAAAAAAAACTATTGATCTTAAACATTGTTTTAAAAACGGCTTTTATTCCAGCCAAACTCTAGACTTTCTCCATAAGAACATTCTGTCTGTCTGTCTGTCTGTCTGTCTGTCTGTCTGTCTGTCTGTCTGTCTGTCTGTCTGTCTGTCTGTCTGTCTGTCTGCCTGTCTGTCCCTCAACTGCATATATCTATCCATCCATCCATTCATCCATCCATTCATCCATCCATGCATGCATCCAGCAAATTTGATTGTAAAAAACATTCTTTGTTGTAGCCTACTCTCCCTTCATTGTGCTCTAAGTTTATCCAACTATGACGACTTCCTCTATAGAGAAACACAGAAATGTGAAAAGGGTCCATTGGATGACAGTGGTTCATTCTGAAACCAATCAAAAAAAAAAACTATTGATCTTAAACATTGTTTTAAAAAACTGCTTTTATTCCAGCCAAACTCTAGACTTTCTCCATAAGAACATTCTGTCTGTCTGTCTGTCTGTCTGTCTGTCTGTCAGTTTGTCTGTCTGTCTGTCTGTCTGTCTGTCTGTCTGTCTGTCTGTCTGTCTGTCTGCCTGTCTGTCCCTCAACTGCATATATCTATCCATCCATCCATTCATCCATCCATTCATCCATCCATGCATGCATCCATCCATCCATTCATCATGTTGATGTAGATCAGTCATTGGGACTCTGCGATGAGTCGTGTGATCTTCCAGTGAGCAGTAATCTGGATGCTGCCTAATTACAGTAGCGCTATAATAGCAGTGAGCAAGCTTCATGACCATGGAAAGATCCACATTGTGAAATTTAGTCTTAGATGTAATTCCACCATGATTAGACCGATGTCTCGAGTTTCTCTCAGGTTACGGGTTGACAGAACACACATTAAGAATGCATAAACTGACATCCTCGGCTGATTCCATCTCTCTGCTCCAGAATGACCTTTACTCAGCTTCTCAAAGACAACCTTTGTCGGTCAGGGTGACCTCACAACCCCCCACAGGCTAAAGGCCAGAGGTGTTTGATTCACACCAATGCTTAGCCACAGTCAAACACTCCCTGTAGAACTCTAATCAGATTTTGAAGCACTGATTACAACTCATAGCATTTCGATTGAGATTCATACAATTGACAGATCTTTAGCCCAAAGTGACATTGCATTGAAGTTGCAACATTTGATCAATTCTCGCATTCTAACTCGCAATCACTCTTGTCATTGTTCTGCCATTTGTGCTACAGGAAAATGTGCATCATAAGAACCTCTGATTGTAACATTGAAGCTTTTTCTGTATCGCTGCTTTGCAATAATGTGTATTGTAAAAAGCAAAATACATATGCACTTGAACTCAGCTCAACCGAATAGATGTAGGACTGTAGATGTAGACTGTATTTAAGGTCAACAAACTCTTCAGTTGAATGTGTTTTAAAAGAGAGGTAGAACAAAACAAAATTGTTCTCTTCACAGTTTTTACCCTGAGTTGTTTAAAGCTCTTAATAGTGATAACACTGATGCTTATTCAGGACTCCAAGGGTTCTCGAGTTGAAGCACCTTACAATCTGTTCTTCATTAGTTAGTTTGAGATGCCCTTGAATCAAAATGGGATCAAATGGAGCCTATGGAGGTTTGAGAGAGTTAACCTGTCAAGGACAATTTCCTCACTATCATCATCATCATCATGTTTTCTTGTTCTTATACTTCTTCTTCATTTTCTTCTTCTGCTGCTGCTTTCTCTTCTTCTTTACATTATTATTATTTTTTTTTTTTTTATTAATTTTATTTTTTTATTGGGCGGCAAGGTGGCTCACTGGTTAGCAATGTCGCCTTACAGCAAGAAGGCTGTCGGTTTGAGTCCCGGCTGGGTCAGTTGGCATTTCTGTGTGGAGTTTGCATGTTCTCCCCGTGTTGGCGTGAGTTTCCTCCAGGTGCTTCAGTTTCCCACAGTCCAAACACATGCGCTAGAGGTGAATTGAATCAACTAAATTGGTTGTAGTGAATGAGTGTGTGTGTGAATGTGAGAGTGTATGTGTGTTTCCCAGTACTGGGTTGCGGCTGGAAGGGCATCCACTGCATAAAACATATGCTGGAATAGTTGGCGGTTTATTCCGCTGTGACGACCCCTAATAAATAAGGCACTAAGCCGCAGGAAAATTAATTATTAATAATATTATTATTATTATTATTATTATTATTATTATTATTATTATTGATACATTATTAGAATAAATTTTCTTTAAAAAAATGAATTAAAAGCTGTAATATTGTGAATTATGATTAAAATCGGTACAATTTAAAATAATAATTTAATATAATTAATTGACATAACTAATGATATAGCAACACGTCACATGATCATTCAGAAGTTATTATAATTTCTGATCTTCTTCATTTGTACACTCCTTTGCGCTCACTGAGATCATCTTCTGCTGAATTGTTAGCTGTTCCAAACTTTCAGATGAAGTCATTTGGTGGCAGGGCTTTTAGTTACAGCACCTAAGTTATGGAACTCCCTGCCTTTGCACATTCGCCAGGTGGACTCTATTTTCAATTTTAAATCTCAGATAAAAACCTTTTGTTTAGGACAGCTTTTAATGATTTGCTTGTTTAATATTATGTTGTTATTTTTACTGCTTGTATTTTTATTATGTGCTTGCGGTATGCTGTAAGGCAGGGGTGCTCAATCCTGTTCCTGGAGATCTACCTTCCTGCATAGTTCAGCTCCAACCCTGATCAAACACACCTGAACCAATTAATTAGGACCTGAACAGCACTTGATATATACAGGCAGGTGTATTTGATAAGGGTTGCAACAGAAATGTGCAGGAAGGTAGATCTCCAGGAACAGGATTGAGCACCCCTGCTGTAAGGTGTCCTTGAGTGCTTTGAAAGGCGCCTATAAATAAAAAGTAATATTATTATTAATATTATTATATGCTAATTTGTTGCTGAAGTTACATTACTTATTATTTTCAAACTGTAAACAGACTTTCTGTATTTCTGTAAAAATATTGATGTAAAAAATCATATAAAAATGATATTTGTTTAATTCAAAGTTCAAAAGAAATACATTTTAATAGAACAAAAACTGTCACTTTGTTGTTGTTATTTATTTGAAATGAAAGAAGAAATAGAGTAGTATTTATATTATTATTATTATTATTAATTTTTTGCTTTTACTTTATTTTTAAATTATCATTCAAGTAATCTTGCAAACTAGAGAACTAACCTTCTTATATGATATTGTTCACTCTCATCATTTAAGTTTGCACATTAGTCCATTGTACACAGTCCAAACATTTTAGTCCTTGAACACAGCTCCTGTAACGCTTAGCAGTGGCGTCGTGTATCACTTCACTCAGTCCCACGTTTAAATCCAAACTCCTCCAACTAGCAGCTGAAATCTTCTGCAGACCATCACGGGTTAGATTTACATTGTACATAATGGAAACTCCCTTTTGCTGCTTTCTAATGCATGAGTGTGTGTTTCAGCTTTAAAGAAATTTCTGAGCCGATCTGTCCAGGTAAACACCTGAGCACAGCTGCGTAAAGTGTAAAGTGAGCCATTCAGCTGAGGTGATGTCTGAGATTGTGTGTCTGTTTTGAGTTCAGATTAAAACACCACTGATTCACCACTTTTGAAAGGTTATTTTTTGAGATGAAAGTCTTACAGTATAGGTAGTCTTTGCTACTGGGTCATATTAAAAGGATGCCAGAAAGGATTGATGCCAATAGTTTGTTTTGTGAATGTATTGAACACACTGAACATGCATTAAAATAGCAAATAAAATAAAGTAATTAAAAGTAATGTAGTATATTTAATAGTTTTTAAATATTACTGACACATGTGCTTACAGTATTTAATATTCCTTAAAACAATCACAGACAGTATATTAATTTTGTTCAAAGTAGTCTTATTTTAGTATTATTGATGACAATTTAGTTTAGTTGGAATAATTAATCAATTCCATGCATGTTCAATAAAAAAAGGTCAGGAGAGGGTTTTCTTTATTGTCAAAAATATTAGTAATTTAATGGATACAAATGAATAATTCGATTTACAGAATTCTGGTATCCTCAACGCAATGCAAAAGTTACATTCAGGAGGTGCGCAACCACTTTTATTTCCTGACTTCATCTTTTTTAGGCAGCTTATATTAACAGGTGGAGTTTAGTGAAATTCATCACTTGTCAATCATTCTCCAGTCCTCCATTGGCCGCACCCATACATACATCCTCTTTTTCTACGAATACTCTGCACAACATTAAAAGCATAAGACCTTTTCAACAGCACATACTCTGTGTTCAGTTTCAACCCATCTCTGCTCACAGGAAGTTTAGCTGCAGAGCGCAAGTTTATTTTAGACAATCAGGTCTTTGCATTTTTATAAGCTTCATCTACTTGTGCAAAAATGCTTCATTAGTATGCAAAGCATATCACACTCAACAGTAGAAGTTTAGTTAATATACAGTTGCAATCAGAATTATTAAACCCCCTGAATTATTAGCCCCCCTGTTTAATTTTTCCCCAATTTCTGTCTAATGGAGAAAAGATTTTTTCAACACATTTCTAATCATAAAAGTTTTAATAACTCATTTCTAATAACTGATTTATTTTATCTTTGCCATGATGACAGTAAATAATATTTTACTTGATATTTTTCAAGACACTTCTATACAGCTTAAAGTGACATTTAAAGGCTTAACTAGGTTAATTAGGTTAACTAGGCAGGTTAGTGTAATTAGGCAAGTTATTGTATAACGATGGTTTATTCTGTAGACTATTGAAAAAATATATAGCTTAAAGGGGCTAAAAATTTTAACCTTAAAATGGTTTTTAAAAAATTAAAAACTGCTTTTATTCTATAGCCGAAATAAAACAAATAAGACTTTCTCAAGAAGAAAAAATATTATCATTATTACTGTGAAAATGTCCTTGCTCTGTTAAACATCATTTGGGAAATATTTAAAAAAGAAAAAAACAATTTCAAAAGGGGTTTAATAATTCTGATCGCAACTGTTATGACCTTTAAGCAATACAATTACAATTGTTTAATGAAAAGAAAAAGAAACAAAAATATGTTTAAAATATTCCTTTTTCCCCAAAACTAATTACCTGCCTGTTATTAAGATATTAACTGTCCATAGTTATAAAGTATGATCTTATTCTGCATTGCTAATCCTACCCAAACCCATTTTCCACCTTACTAACTATTATAATAATAAACAGCTAATTAGTAGGTTATTATGCTAGTAGTGTTAGTTAATGACTTGTTAATACCATAAACTGTGACCTAAAGTGTTACCGTATTATTTATATACTGTTGTAGTATTATTAGAATTTTATTTTTCATTAAAATGTTAGAAATGTGCTTCATTTGAATTAAAATACACTAAGCTGCTTCAAGGTGTCGAATCTACACAAAATAAATGTCACACTGTATCCAATCGTACATTGTTCTTTGAAATTAATTTCCTGAATTCATAATGTCCCGTGTTTTGCATGTTGATGAAGGCCTGTGTGCGTCAGTTGTGTCTGTTTGTTATCTGTGTTTGGTGTGTGTCGTTTGTTGCATGTGTGTGTATTGTTTGTCATTAAACGTTGCTTTGTTTCTGCAGGTGGAGAGCGGAATTGTGGAGTACATGAGCTTATCTGCATCAGAAAAGGTAAGCGGTCAGTTAAAGATAAAATGGCGACCACCTGTCCTCTACCACTTCTTTCAACTCAGGGCACATTTTTGTGGCTTTCCATAACATGGAAAAAAATGTGCATGTTTGTTTGTCTATATATTTGACCCATGTCTAGTGTATTTGTAAGGTCACATCATGTTCTTTTTTTACCAAACATTTGCTATACACTTCAGTGCTTCCCACAGGTTTGAAATATACTTGTGGTGGTAGCCGGATTGAAACACATCCTTTACCCACGGCACATAAATGGTTAACTACATGTGACACAAAAAATAATGTGACTTTCAACAATACTTTTATTTATTATGACACTATGTTATACACTGTTTCTTTTCAATGGGTTCAGGTTGCTTTATTGGCATGACATTTAGTACAGTATTGTCAAAGCATTTTAGATATGTATAAAATATGTGAAAAACAGGTGAATTGGATAGGCTAAATTGTCCGTAGTGTATGTGTGTGAATGAGTGTGTGGATGTTCCCAGAGATGGGTTGCGGCTGGAAGGGCATCCGCTGCGTAAAATCGTGCTGGATAAGTTGCCGGTTCATTCTGCTGTGGCGACCCCTGATTAATAAAGGGACTAAGCCGACAAGAAAATGAATTAATGAAAACAGACAAAATCTCTAAAATGGATATTTATTAATAATCAGAATAAAAAGTAGATTAATATAAGTCAAATGAGTTGATTGACCATTTCTAATGGTGTACATATATTTTGCAACCTGTTTAGATGTCATTTCGTCCTCTCCGAGTATACAGTAAAGAATCGTTTAGATTAAAGAATCTTTTATTTTCCTTTTCTCTCTGTCTCGCGGCTGTGCAAGGTCAGCTGTGAAATCAAGCGGCAAGTAGTCTTTAATAAAAGAGTAATGCAAAAACACAACTCTTTGGGTCTCTGCAGAGCAGCAATTAGCAGTACAAAATGAGGCGAGAGAAGATTTTCCACCAGTTAATCGAAGACGGATGTTTAATTATCTTGGGCGGATACAAAAGTGTAAAAGGATGATAATATTGGTTAAAAAACTGTCATCAAATATACTTGGGCAGCCGTTAATATAATGTACCTGGGCGGCCCGCCCAAGTAAAGTCTATGTGGGAAGCACTGCACTTTATTTTGATGTTGTCCTTAAGGCCCTAATTCCACCTCCACTGTAAAAATATCCATAAATTAGCAGTTTCTGTATTTTGTGATTCATGCTATTATTTTTTATTATTTATGATTTTGAATTGCATTAATTTTATTCTTGAAAAGTTTTTAAAAAAGTGACTTTTATTAACATTTTTGAGAGTTTAAAGTGATATATCTCTGGGTTGGCGTTGTATGTCACACTACAAAAACCTTGTAATAAAATTCAAGTACATTTTCTGTTATTCTACAGACTTAATTCTCTCTATATTATTTCTTATACATTATATTCAAGGCTTGACATTAACACATTACTACATTATTTGGTAGATTTCAGCTGTGGCAGGTTAAACAGACACACCCACTAGCCTCTTTGGCTGGTTGAAAATAACTTTTAAATTGCCAGTGTCGGCTCGTCACTAAAGATTAGAATTTTAGTTTATCACCGTTTGTCAATATGCATGCAAATGTGATCTTAGAATGTAGTTAGTATTATTAGAATTGATTTTTTTAGACGCAGCTGTGTTTCTGCTTAATATGTTAAATAAATGCAAACACTTCATTTTGATTATACTCTAACTGGCATCTTAACCATATAATAGAAAATGAACAATATTAAATTAAATTAAAATATCAAATAAAAAAAATATAATATTAAAATAATATTAAATATTATATATAACTCTTACCTATTAGATGTTGTTGCTGTAGTTTCTGAGGGGTTTGTCCAGCTGTCTTGCTTGTTGTTGGCTGCTGGTGTGTTTATTGAGAGCTCAGTCATGGCAGATGTAACATCATTAGTTAGGATCTGCGGTCTCAGATTAATAAAGACGTATGGTCCATGTCTTCGAAGAGCTCAACACACTGATGACTCTGTTTAGCCACTAATGATAATCTTTTTGAAAGGTTAGTTCACCCAGAAATGAAAACTCTGTTATTAATTTCTTACTCTTATGTTCTTCCATTCCCTGAGACCTTCGCTCATCTTCAGAACACAAAAAAAGATATTTTAAATGAAATCTGAGAGCTCCCTCATCCTCCATAGACAGTGTTGGTCCTGAGATTTCAGAGACTCCAGAAAAAAATGCAATATACAAGTCCAGCTTGTAGTAAACACACACCCTGACAACCTGGTATGGGAGAGAAGATATAAGCAAACAGAGTTTTTACAGTTTTGTTTTTTGCAAACAAAAGTGTTTTTGGAACTTTATATGATTAAAGTTGAATCACTGAAGTTGCATGGAATGTTTTGACAATGTTTTTGCTTCTTTTTCTGAACTTTATACGTCTCGGGACAGTTGTTGTATATGGAGGATGAGGGAGTTCTTGGTTTTAATCTAAATTTTAAAGAGCCCTATTATGGGTTTTTGAAAATGACCTTCCATGCAGTGTGTAACACAGCTCTAAGTGAAGTGAAATAATCTGTTGATTAATCTATAAAAGAGTCGTGGTTCGAATGAATCGCCGCGGTAACAAATCTTTAGCCGTGTTGGAGTTAATTGAGCAATATGCTGGTGTTAAACTGCATTGGGTTCATGCATAAACTCTGTACTCTGACTACATCAAAATTGTTGATAAGTCGTAGTGAGCATCTCTCTCTGTCTCACACTAAACGCAGTCGACCAATCGCAATAGACTGGGTCATCGGACCAATCAGCGCAGATTAGCATACTGTATCGCTAAGGAGGGGTTTAGGAACAAATCGCTGAACAAATCATATGGGAGTCATTGAGATAATTAGGTCAAAATAAATGCATATTATAAGACAATAAAAAGTGTTTTTTGACCTTGCATGCATATCAGACAGTTATTGGAGACCCCCAAAACCAAAATATGACCTTTTTTAATGCATAATAGGGGCTCTTTAATTTGTATCTTGAAGATCAACTGAAGTCTTACTATAATAACTCCTAACTATACACGGCACCACGACATGCGATAAAAAGTATGTTAAAACGTCATCTGTGACAGCGATGAGTGAATTTTTTATTTTAGAAAACATTTCTACTTCCGAGAAGTGGTGGCAAAACACCATAATAAACTACTATAACAATATTTTCCTCAGGTACAGATGATGTGCTTTATTCAGTGTTTAATGCTACCAATATGAGTTTGAATCCCATTTTACGTGACATTTATTGCCATACTAAAAGCAGCAGCAGATAGTTCACCACAGATCTTAAAATTTAAATAACTAGCAAATGATTTGGTCAGGGACTCACTCACTCAGCCTCCTCCTTAGCGTGAAGCTCATCTGCGCTGATTGGACAGATGACCCAGTCTGTTGTGATTGGTTGACTGTGTTCAGCCCGAGACAGAGAGAAGTGTTCACCATGGCTATGAAGTAGCAGAGAATATGTGGGAGCCCAATGCAGGAATGCAATAAAGCAATGCAGTTAAACACCAACATTTTACTCTACTCTTAACGCTAACCCCAAGTAATAACAACCACACACATTCATTAACCCAGACAGTGGCAACAGTTGAACTATTTTGAAAATTGACTGCGCCGCGCGTGTGAGAAACAGCTGATGGTGGCCATAACAAAGGCAAACGGCAGAGGATCACATTCAGAAACGCATTTAAATCGATAAAGGAAAAAGCACGATTCACGTTTTCAACGTGGTTTTATATATGTGGATAGCCCCATACAGATTCAACCTGAGAGATACAGTACAAGCACTAATCTGTAATAGATAAGTAATTACAAGCCGCGCAGGGCGATTACAACACACAATTAAACACATATTTTGCAAACTACACAAAACGAGGCAACAATTTTAATTACACTTACATATTATATTCCGGAGGAAGAAGAAATTGGTCCATATGAACTGTAACAGTTACTGACAAACTTCCTATCAAAGTCTGACAAAGTCCCATACATAATAGTCTCTGCTGCTCCTTCCTTTAATAGCACATGGCCGGCGAATCACGCGTTGCAGCATCGGTTATTGTATCAAAAATCAGAAAAATGACAGGAACAAACAGCACTAGGTTGACTATACTGTAGCATTGTTGTGAAAATGAACTTTAACAGTTTATTCTACGCAGTCGAATCTCCATCTGTCAGTGATCGTCATCTTCGCGTCATGATCAGCCCTGTGTTCCCCCGCGCTCCGCTAGTGTCTAAAGGGAAAGCGCGTTCACATTTTACCGGATCTGCAAATACATATTTGGTGATGTTCCGTGTCCACTCTTTAATAATGTTAAATACCAGTAGGCCATACATGTATATTAATTAGATTGTAACCATTTTGTTGGGAGTGCAGTGGCTGATATTTAAATGAATGGCTGGTATTTAAATGTTTCTGTCGTGTCGTGTCATGTCATGTTGTGTCGGGTTGTTTCGTGTTGCGTCGAGTTTGTTGTGTCGTGTAGTTTGGACACGTGTCGAGGGCTTGCATGAGGGTGAGTTGTTATTAACAGAATTTTCATTTTTTGGCAAACTAACTCTTTAAATTCTATCTTGTAGAAACTAAGCATGTTATTCACATCAAACTGAATGAAATGTTTATAATGCTAGGAAAGTTTTTGTCACTAGCTAAAATAGCTAAAATGTCAATAGCTAAAATGAATATCACTTTTTTTAATAACATGATTGTATTAAATCAAAGCTGAGACTTTTAGGAACACTTTACAATAGGTGTTTTCTTCACCTATTGGGTTGTTTTGTTCACTCCTCAGGCAACATCTGTTCACTGTTGACAGAATGTTCTTGACATTTCCTGAGAGGTTATTCTGTAGCTGCGGTGAATTTAATTAACTAAAATTGTGATGCTACAATTATGCATGCATACATATTTCAGTGGTGAGGCAATCATTTAGTTGCCTTAGTGTAGATAAAACAGTAACAAATTGCTTTTTACAACTAGTTATAGTGTGAGTGAACTTCAACGATAATCTAAAATGTTCTCCAGTGAACTTTGGGAGATCCCAAATTTATTTTGGTGGATTACTTCAGAGAAAGAGAAGGGAATGCACTGACAGATTAATGTTAATACCTGCAGTATAAATATATTTCAATGTCATTTTAGGCAGAGCTGTTTTTAGGCCCTATAGAATCAGCTGAAGGAAGATTTTACTGCTTTCTTTCTGCTCATACATGACTAGACGTGTGTGTTTTGCAGCATCATCTAGCAGACATGTATGCTTGTGTTCAGCGTCCATGTGTGTGTGTGTGCATGCGTGGGCCTCAGAGAGCACTTCTGGTCTGTTGTTATGTGGGAGTTTACAGCATTGGCAGTGTATTTTTTTTATGAGCGTGTTTGTGTCTGTAGTATTTTATAATTCAGAGGTGCCTGAGCCTCCTGACATGCTTTTACCTGTTTCTATGACAACCGAACCAGCCAACGGTATCCTAGAATAAGAAGGCAATTTCTAGCTATAATGGTGTGATAATGATGTACCATAAAAAAAAAGATGATTTGAATCGGTGCTATGCACAAACTATCACAGAGACATGCAGACTTTGCATCCGAACTAATGTATTCATGTGAGCTGGGTTTATTTTTTATGGTAGATGGATTTGTTTGGGATATTTTAAGGGTTTAGTGTAGGTCTGCTTTTTCGGGGTTTGATAGGGGCATCAGTATTTTACCTCCAGATGCATCTGCTCTGTCCAGCTGCACTTTTCTTTCACTGACCCAGATTCTGTCCAGGCTCAGGTGGTTTTCTCAGATCTGATGACCTGGATTTGCATTCGAGAGATGAAGTTTTGCATTGTGCAACAAGTGTGCAGACTCTTAACACTGACTCAAGTGTTTTTCTTTACATATAAGATGCAATAAAAACATGGAATGTGTCTCCATTCATCTCTTTCTTTCTTTCTTTCTTTCTTTCTATCTCTTCTTCTCTAATAATAATAATGAAGATATTTTTCTCTCCAGTCTTCCTCCTGTTTTTTGTTACACTTTATTGATTCACACTTTAATTGTCTAACAAGGAAATCGTATTATATTTATAATCTGATTTAAAACTTGGTAACGCTTTATTTTGATGGTCCATTTGAGTATTAGTAGACTGTCTGCTTAACATCTTTTGACACTGCTCCTTCAACAGACATTTAACTGACCATAAGAAACATGGCAAGTAGCTACATCTCAACTTACACTAATCGTAACCTAACAGTCTACTTATAATCTAATGAGAATTAGTTGGCATGAAGATGCAATGTAACTTAAATTCAACAAACGGACCATCAAAATAAAGTGTGACCTAAAACATTTATGGTGGGTCAGCTTTAAAATTTTAGTGATTCATTTTGCAGTTTTAAAATAGCTTTGAATACCGCACCAAAAAACGTAAAATTCTACCAGTTATTTACAGATTATTTGTCTATTGGAAAGATTTTAATTTAAATATATAGTATAAGCAGCCATGGGATCAGAAGAGAAGATATCTAACTAAATGTTTATATTTGAATGATGTATCATTGTCTATGTATTGTTTTCATTTATGATGTTTTCATTAATTGTTATTACAATTACATGGACAACAACAAACAGAACAGCCTTCTGAATTTTGGGAGTGAACGGTGCTTTTAAATCTTGAACAGGCATTATAATTGAAAGAACAATATATGTGACCCAGGGCAACTAAAAAAAGTTTTTAAAACTGAGATTTATTCATCACCTGACAGCTAAATAAATAAGCTTTCCATTGATGTTTTTTTACAGGACACTATTTGGCCGGGATACAAATGAAAATCTAGAATTTTGGCTTAAAAAAAGAAATGAGCAAACACATTTAAACACATTTAAAGTTGTCTTAATGAAGTTAATAATAAATACAGTTGAAGTCAGAATTATTAGCCCCCCTGAATTATTAGCCCCCTGTTTATTTTTTCCCCAATTTCTGTTTATCGGAGAGCAGATTTTTTCAACACATTTCTAATCATAATAGTTTTAATAACTCATCTCTGATAACTGATTTATTTTATCTTTGCTATGTTGACAGTAAATAATATTTAAGATATTTTTCAAGACACTTCTATACAGCTTAAAGTGACATTTAAAGGCTTAACTAGGTTATTTAGGTTAACTAGGCAGGTTAGTGTAATTAGGCAAGTTATTGTATAACGATGGTTTGTTCTGTAGACTATCGAAAAAAATATAGCTTAAAGGGGCTAATAATTTTGACCTTAAAATGGCTTTTAAAAAATTAAAAACTGCTTTTATTCTAGCCGAAATAAAACAAATAGGACTCTTTCCAGAAGAAAAAACATGATCAGACATACTGTAAAAATTTCCTTGCTCCGTTAAATAAAAGTTGGGAAATATTTAAAAAAGAAAAAAAAAAATCAAAGGGGGGCTAATAATTCTGACTTCAACTGTATATAAAAATGTTAATCATTTTATATATATATATATATATATATATATACAGTAGAAATTGTACTAAATATATTTATGGAACTTGATCTTTACTTAATATTCTGATTATCTGATTATATCATTTTGACTCATTCCATATATTTTTGGCTAATGCAGAAAATATACCTATACAACATAAGGCTTTGTGGTCCAGGGTCAAATATGGTAACTTTATTGATGTTGATTACAATATATATATTCAAATCACAAAAGTTATGTAAAAAAGTAATAAACCCCAGCAAAATCCAGAGTGTTTCTAATGAGTATGTCCTATAAAGCATTTAAAATCAAACCAAAACAATTAAACGCCTCAAAAATTTGTTTATAGTGATGTCAGGACACAATTTATGCAAAAAAAATTCTCTTAAAAGAGTGCAAGTTAAGGGCGACACAGTGACTCAGTGGTTAGCACTGTCGTCTCACACAAGAAGGTCGCTAGTTCGAGTTCCATCTGGGGTGCGTTTCCCAAACAACGACGTAACTCACAGCTGAACTATCATAGTGCGATGCATCTTTTGGCAAAAGAACGATGTAGCGACGAGTGTTTCCCAAAACCCGTAGTTTCTCTGTCGCAGATCCATTACTTGAACCACGTTAGTTATAACGTAAAACGCCCATAATGAAGCTCTAAACGGGGTGGAGTAACTTGGCCCCAATCCCATAATTTCTTTGTGCAATTATATTGTTTTACACAAACACCCATTTAAAATAAAATCCAAAATTAGTTTTGGTAAAAACATGCTCTTATTTTCCATATTAATTGAAATCTATGTAAATGGCATATATAGGGCCAATGTTTGCTTTACTAATATTATTGAGAAGTTGAACATTACATATTCTATTCTAAAACATAAAATCACTTACAAAAGCTAACACTATTCTAATATCATATATCAATCATATAAATAAATAAATAATGAGGCGATTTATTATAAATATATTTACTTTAATAATAATATTAATGATGATGATTATTATTATTATTTAGGATATTGTTTATTTGTTTAAAAAAAATTACAATTTGACACATGTAAACCACAGCAGAAAGTTCTAACCAACAGACCCATGTCATATACAGCAGAGAAACTTAATAAATAACCCACTATAAAATAAAAGAATTAACGTATGCTATGTTTTTGATTTTCACAAGCTTTGGAGACGCAACATAAATTCCGCTTTTAAATATACCTATAGCTTTCGCCATGAGGCTGTGTTCAAAATGATATAAATGTTTTCAAAGTGCACTGCGAAGGGATCACAATTGTAAACATGAAGTTTGCTAAAACTGAACTGTAAAAATACTTTGAAAGCAAATTACACCTAAGAGAGATTAACTTAATGCTTTTTTATTTTTAATAATTCCAACTTTGAATGTTAGAATGCTCTAAATGAATAGGGCATGGGGGATAAGTGGGAATAGAACACAGCCAGGAACTCTGCTTCTAACTACAGCTCCAGAGGTGTAGTTTCAAGTGCTCAAGTTTGCGACGCAGTTTGCGAATGTTCATTGGAACGATGGATTCAGGAAACAGCAAATCAAAGAACTATGTTTGTAACGATGGAACTTGCGACCTTAGTTGGCTAACGATGGTTTTGGGAAATGCACCCCAGGACCAG
Organism: Danio kyathit; assembly: GCA_903798195.1. NCBI lineage: Eukaryota > Metazoa > Chordata > Actinopteri > Cypriniformes > Danionidae > Danio > Danio kyathit. Next base: position 37,535,125 of record LR812531.1, on the reverse strand, counting down.
TTGGCATTTCTGTGTGGAGTTTGCATGTTCTCCCCATGTTCGCATGGGTTTCCTCCGGGTGCTCTGGTTTCCCCCACAGTCCAAAGACATGCGCTATAGGTGAACTGAATAAACTAAACTGTTACTGATGTCTCTGACTCAGACCTTTTTGAACTAGCATATGGCTGCAGGACTTTTAGGAAGTCTTGATTATGTTTTTAATTATTTGATGGTGAAATGCTCCTCGTCTACAGTACTCTGATTTATTTCAAACAGAACAAAGCAGGACAGAAAGCAGAAAGAACTGTAAATGACAGAACGGAAGAAAAGAGAAGAGAAGGCATATGGGTCATCAGGGAAATGTGTTCATTGCATTGATCAGGAAATGCACAGGCTTGGAAATCAATTAGCATCGCTAAAAATAGCAGATGGAGGAAGAGCTGTTTTATAAGTGTTTGTTTGACCAGATTCACCTCACACGCTCACTGCCTGTGCCTGCATTCAGAAACTGACATTAGAAAGTGTCACTCTATATTTTAGGAAGTTAAAGATCAGTCATGTGATTTCACCTGTTGTTAGTGTTTTTTATACTATTGATGTTTGTAATGGTTTAGCAGCATTTCTGTTATCAGGAAGCACTGCTGCAATTGAGAAAAATTACATTTCCTACTAATCATCCTACTACTGTCATTAGATATGTTGATACACTGCGAAAAATGCTTTTCTTACTTTGATTTTTTTGTTTTGTTTGTTTCTAGTCCAAATATCTACAAATTCTTAAATTAATTGTTAAGACAAGCAAAAAAATACTGTCTTGTTTTAATACATAATATGCCACGATAAAGTGAGTTTTTCCTTAATTCAAGCAAAAATCTCACTTAATTTTAACATATTTCTTAAAACAAGACAATTTTTTGCTAGGTTTTTCAATTTTATTTAGCTTGTTTAAAAAAAATCAAATAATTTTCACATATTATTTCTTAAAACAAGACAATATTTTTGCTTGTCTAGAACATGCTTCTTTATTTAAGAGTTTTTAGATATTTGGACCTACCCCCTTTGAAAAATAGTTCAAAATTAGCACACTTTTACATAGTTATTGTAAGTATAAATTAATCTAAACTTTAAAAAAATATATTTAAATAGAATTTTTTGTTTATAGCAATAAAGTGTACTACAAAAATATATTCTAAGTGTAACGCTTAAAAGTATAGTTTGAACGCTATAAAAATAGTTCAAAGTTAGCACACTTTTACATAGTTATCACAAGTATAAATTAAATTGAACTTTTTAAAAATGCATTTAAATTGATTTTTGTATAGCAATAAAGTGTACTACCCTCAAAAATGATAGTGTAAAGCTTAAAAGTGTCAATTGAACTCATTTCACAGTATAACCCAGGTGAAAAAAAGTGTAAAATGTTTTATTTAAGTGCACTTCCACAATGCACTTAAAGTGCTCTATTTTTGGCTACTCATGTTGTACTTAATGTACTAATAGTTAATCTTTAGTACCACTTAAAGTAAACTTAAGATAAGCTAAGTGTACTTGCTATTTAGACACACCATTAAAATAAAATAAAATATACTTTAAATATACTACTTTTATTTTTAAACAATATATTCTATAACATTTTTAACACAACACTAACCATCTTTTGTTGCACTTTTAAATATGCTTCCTGTACAAATAAAATACACTTATAAATATATTTAAAAAAATATATAACAATAATACAGACAAAAAATCTTAGTAAGAAAAGCATTTTTTGCAGTGTAGGAATCACTTTAAATGAGCATTTTCACCCCCCCAAAATTATGATATTTACTGTAAGTAATGTCTAGTCTGACATTACTTGACAGCATCCACCGTGACATAAGAGTGTTGTTATTTTCCATTTGGCCATTGTTTCAGTGCTAGACTGCTTAACAGGCTTAACAGGATCACTGAGTATGTTTACATGGACACCAATAACATGATTAAGACAATACTCCGATTAAGAGTCTACCATGTAAACAGCGATTTTCGATTACCTTAATGCGAATAAAGTCATAATCGAACTAAACAGAAATGGAAGACATGTGGAGTATGCCTATTTTAGTCGCATTATTGAAGTGCAGTACAGACATGTAAACACCGCAATCAAACTATTACTGTTGTGTAGGACTTTTCACCACATTTTGTGACAGGATATTCCACACACACGGCTGTTTGACACTATTCTCTGCACCTACCGTGTCAGTAAAGGACCACAGACACATACAGTTGAAGTCAGAATTATTAGCCCCCTTTTTTAAATATTTCCCAAATGATGTTTAACAGAGCAGGGATATTTTCACAGTATGTCTGATAATATTTTTTCTTCTGAAGAAAGTCTTATTTGTTTTATTTCGGCTAGAATAGAAGCAGTTTTTAAATTTTTAATAGCCATTTTAAGGACAAAATTATTAGCCTCTTTAAGCTATGTTTTTTCGATAGTCTACAGAACAAACCATCATTATACAATAACTTGCCTAATTACCCTAACCTGCCTAGTTAACCTAATTAACCTAGTTAAGCCTTTAAATGTCACTTTAAGCTGTATAGAAGTGTCTTGAAAAATATCTAGTCAAATATTATTTACTGTCATCATGGCAAAGATAAAATAAATCAGTTATTAGAGATGAGTTATTAAAACTATTATGATTAGAAATGTGTTGAGAAAATCTTCTCTCTGTTAAACAGAAATTGGGGAAAAAAATAAACAGGGGGCTAATAATTCAGGGGGGGTTATAATTCTGACTTCAACTGTACATTGTGAAATGCAGAGGGTTTTTTTTATTATTCCATTAGGTGTGCGGTATCAAATCCCATTTAGACACCAGTCCTTACTTTATACTCGCATCCAGGGCTTGACAATAACTTCTTTGATCACCAGCCACAGTGGCTAGTAGTTTTCCAACGTTACTAGCCACTCTGCATTTTCACTAGCCACAATTTTGTTGTTGGGGAAAATATTTTATATGCATAAATATGACTTTGACATGCTAAAATTACTTGATTTAGATTTTGTGTTTTGTCCACATGCCTCCACATTCATTTCACGTTTTGTTTTGTTGTGTATGAGCAAATGGGTCATGGTTTCATAGTGTTATACTGCAACCAGTTTTTATTTTACATGACTTTTCAGAACTCAAAATTAAGGATTTACCAAATTTATCTCTGAGCACACCAAACAATAATTATTTTTAGCCAAAAATTTTAAATGTGTCAAAACAAGCTGATTATAGCTGTATAATATACTTTTTATTTAACAAAACATTTCTTTAAAAAAAAAAAAACTAAGAAAAACAATTGACTTTTAAAAATAACTATTGTCATGTATCAAAAATATGCACAGTAATCTGTCCTCGCTAAAGGTCTCTTAGATCACAAGTTAACTACACATACAGTACAAGGAGAGTTAATCTCATATTAAAGCAATGTTGTTGTAAAAAAAATGATAATTAAACCATATTAACAAAAATAACCGTTGGCAAAAGAAAGCAGGTGAAAAACATACTGTGTGTGATAATGAAAGGATGATCTATTCAAAGCGAAAGCAACCGGTGCTGCTTACAAAAATACATATTTGGAGCTCTTGAAAGCAGCAAGACTGTGGGTGCATTAGCATAACTTTTTGTCTGGTCTAAATGAAAGAGAACCGATCACGGTTGCATTTCAGGCACGGTTGCTTCAAGCAAGAAAACAGGAGCGCGCACGTGTTTTAGTCACGCGCATCACATCAGCTGTTAGCGCTACTGATCATCCTCTCATTCGTTATTCAGCTGCTTTCTATTGCTCGCGTGAACGCTATTATTTTTGTTAATTGTGCTGTTTTTCGATTATAAGATCACATTTGCACGCATATTGGGTCATCCTTATAGTCGAACCCTGCTTTTAAGAAAACCACAATTTTAAATTATTTTCAACCAGCCAAAGTGGCTATTGGGAGTGTCTGTCTTACCCGCCAAAGCTGTAATCTACCCGCATTTGGCGGGTTGGCGGGTGTTAATGTCAAGCCTTGCTCGCATCCAATACCGCAGTTTGTCATGAGGGCATGAATGAAATGTTCCTGATTGAAAGTGAAACTGCCGAACTGCAGTTAAAGTAGAAAAATTTCAAATTAATCACCCAAAGTTACTTGGAAACGTGGATAGGGTAGTGATGCAATGACGTTAATTGATCTATGTGCTATAACATGTAAAACAGGATCATGAAAGGAACATTTAAAAAGCAACTCATGTACATGCCTTAATCATATTACTGTCTCATTCAGATTGAGGCAAACAAGTTGATTACTGATGTCCATGTAAACATAGTCACTGACAGCAGGAACTCTGTTGCATGGTCAAGAGCTGCTCTTATGTAACAAAGATCATTGCATTGAACATCATTTTTCCCCACACACTCTGGAATGGAACATTATAGATTTTCTCTATTCTAGTGTAATTGGATTGTCAATGACCTTTGACCCTGTCTCACCCTCATTGGCTTTTGGCAACATTTTCAAATGTTAATTAAAACCTTAAATGAAAACATTCCTCGTTGGACGTTTCTGAAACATTTAGTTGCACATCGGTCGAATGTTTCTTGTTTTAAATGCCACTATATATTTCAGAAGTTATAGAGAACACTCCAAAGAAATCTCTCAATAACATTTTAAAACCTAGACCTATCAGAACCTAAAAGAATAAATGTTCTTAAATCTTTTTATTAACTGGGGAGTCGATTAAAGAGCTGTGATTGAAAAATCAGTGGCACACATATTCCAGATGGCTGTATAAACTGATTTAAAAGAGTTTGAAACATGAATCACCAGTGTGTGTCTAAAATGGTAGGATCTCTCCTTTGAATATTTAACTCTGTTCCTGTCAGACAGCCGCACTAAAACTGCCACCCTGAGGGACAGAGAGGCTGATGGGACAGAATCACGTTGCATAATTTGTGTGAATAATTCACACTTACTCTTGCAGGATGGGTTTGTGTGGAGTCACATCCACACTCGCTCAAAGCTGTGATACAGTTCATGCAGAAATGATCGCTGAGAAGTTTATTTCTTCACCAAGTGGTAAACCAGCCATCTGGAACTGGGTCGTTTCCCTCTGTCTTTCTGAAAATATATGGCCACATGGAGCAAACTTGATGAATTAAAAAGGTTTTGAGGTCAAACCCTCTGCACTCGCTGTCCATTATTTTCTCTTTGTGTTTTAGCTCCTCGAATTGGTCTGCTGTTGATTGAATTATATAGATCAAGCTGAATTCAAATGACAAATTACTGACTAATATTCATATTTAGTGTCACCAGAACATGGATTTCAAATAAAAAAAATAATAAATAAACAAAATTTGATGTGCATGGGGAAAAAATGTATTTGAAGTTTGAATTTGAATGCTGATGATAAACCAGTATAATGGAGAATATATTCAGATAGTCTCCCTGTTTCTTTTCACTGTACCTTATTGCTATATCTAAGCAATCTGTGTCTTTCTGTGTGTCTGTGCAGTGTCTCCTGAGGCTCTGGGGTTCCTGTCTGGCATCGGCGTGTTCATCTTTCTTGTGATTGTACTCTTTCTTTACCTCAATAATAAACTGTCCCTCGAGAGTGCCAACCAACTGCCCAGCCTCGACCAGTACAGAAAGAGCGCAGAACCAGCAGGTTTGTGTTTGTTTTTCTGTAATTGTTTGTGTATAATTTACAGTGATCTCTGTATTTGTTTATGCAAGAAAGTTAATTTACACAACCACTACAGTAAAACCCAACAGTCAACTTTATCAAATGAAATAAGTGTAGTTAACTCAAAATCTACTCATTTGAAAAGAGTTTGAACTCAGTGTTGAAGGTAATGAGTTAATTAATTACCTCATTACTCTATATGAGTTCACAGTACTCATATAGATTCATTTTTTTAACTCAAATCGTTTGTTGCAATCGGTTTCCTCAAACGGTTTGAGTTGCCTTAACTTATTGGGTTTTACAGTACTCAATTGGTTCTCTTCATTCATTTGTTGGGTTTTACTGTGCTCAAATTGCTTCGCTTACTTAAATGGATTAAGTTCACGGTACTTATTAGGATTCGTTTTTGAACTTAAACGGTTTGTTGCAATCGGTTTCCTCAAATGGTTTAAGTTACCTTAACTTTTTGGGTTTTACAGTGTACTGGTTCAGTTATGATGATGTATATATATATATATATATATATATATATATATATATATATATATATATATATATATATATATATATATATTATATATATATATATATATATATATATGTATGTATTTTTTAATTTCCCCCGCCCAGAGCAAATGTGTGACTGCCGTCTGTGTGTGACAGTCTTGCTAGCCAATTGAATGAGTACACTTTTGTTCTGCCCAATCTGAATTGCGCAACCAAACTATGCGGAACGCCCACAATAATAAAAAACAGGAAAGTGCAGACAAGTGGGATGATGCCGTCTGCTGCATCAAAAGCATTAATAGACGAAGTAATATCAAAGAAAAACAGCTTTAGTAATATGGGAATATTTTGGTTTCAAAGTCACAGACACCGAACAAAAACAGGTCATTTTTAAGAGCTGTCGCAGAATTGTTGCCACGGCTTGCAGATTATTGAGCTGAAGCTTGACTACCAATTTAAATCGCAAATCAAATTGCAATTGCAATATCTGTCAAAATAAATCACAATTAGATAATTTCCCCAAATCGCACAGCCCTAGTATATATATATGATGTATATATATATATGATATTGATATATATGATGATATATATGATTATACGGAACACCCCATTTTGATTTTTACTCATTTCATTAAGCAAAAGATTGCAAAAAAAAGTACAAGCTACACAATTTTGTCTACATTTTGTTGATTTAGATTTTTCCTCTTTTTAAATTTTTTATATTTAATATATTTCCCTAACACACACACACATATATATATATATTTGGTGTACTAACTTTTGGACAAATATTTTTTTTGTTAGATTAGCTCCAAATTTGGCTTCAGTACTGACTAAGCGAATATGCACCAATATAATAATGTATAGCATCCTGTAGAAAATATTATTTTTAAAGATAGATTTGTGAGTGGTGTAGTCATATATGCTGAGCACTCTATAATATTAGATTAGATTCAACTTTATTGTCATTACACATGTACAAGTACAAGGCCATGGAATGCAGTTTAAGACTAACCAGGAGTGCAATGGCAGCAAGTGCAGGGTATAGGTAAAAAGTTATAAAGTGCAGTTATAGAAAATCTATGGGTGATATTTACAGATGGATGTACTATGAACATTATATACAGGTTGTATTAACTATGAACAGAGATTTACAATAGATTAATATATGTAAAGGTTGCTATTAATAATCAGAGGTATGCAGATAGATATAAACATAATTACAAATGTATATGTACAGTGGGTATGTACAATTCAAGATAAATTAGTGCAACGTAGTGCGATGAATATGTGCAATTTTAATTGTGCAAATATTAAATAATAAATAATGCAGTGTTTATGGGGAGTGTATGTTATGAGGAGATATTATTATTATTATTATTATTATAGATTAATATTATTCATTCATTCATTTTCTTGTCGGCTTTGTCCCTTGCGGGGTCGCCACAGCGGAATGAACCGCCAACTTATCCAGCACGATTTTACGCAGCGGATGCCCTTCCAGCCGCAACCCATCCCTGGGAACTTCCACACGCACATTCACACTCATACACTATGGACAATTTAGCTGACCCAATTCACCTGTACTGCATGTCTTTGGACTGTGGGGGAAACCGGAGCACCCGGAGGAAACCCACGCAAACGCAGGGAGAACATGCAAACTCCACACAGAAACGCCAACTGACCCAGCCCAGCCGAGGTTCGAACCTGCGACCCAGCGACGTTCTTGCTGTGAGGCAACAGCACTACCTACTGCGCCACTGCGTTGCCCTAGATTAATATTATTAATATTATTATTATTATAGATTATTCTTCTATTCTTCATTTTCTTTTTGGCTTAGTCCCTTTATTAACAAGGGGTCACCACAACGGAATGAACAGCCAACATATCCAGCATATGTTTTACACAGCAGATGGGAAAACACCCATACACTCTTGCCTTCACACTTACACTACGTCCAATTTAGCTTATTCAATTCACCTGTACTGCATGTCTTTGGACTGTGGGGGAAACCGGAGCACCCGAAGGAAACCCACGGGAACACTGAGAGAACATGCAAACTTCACACAGAAAACCTTCTTGCTGTGAGGCAATTGTGTTACCCACTGCGCCACCCTGACGCCCATTATTATTATTATTATTATTATTATTATTATTATATTGTGTATTTAGCAACAATGCAGTATATTGACGTTGTTCAATAAAACTTTTTGGACAATGATAATGCAAGAAATGCTTATTGAACACAAACCAACATATTTAAATGATTTCTGAAGGATTATATGACACTGAGGACTGGAGTAATTACTAGCCCATGATGATTTAACATTATGAACAAACATTCCTCCAGTAATTATCCACAGAACATAATAATGTTTTCAAAATGTTAGCAAATGCTCCCCAAAATATTTGTCAAAACTTTCAAAAACATTTATTTTTTTAAATCTTGTTAGGAAAGAGATATATATAATGCAATGAAATGGAAGTTCAGGAAATGTGTGTTTTATAACCACTGATATTATTAGTTCAAAAAGGCAATATTGATTATTTCTGTGGCGTTTGTAGAAGGGCAGTATAAATGATGTTGACAAACACAAATGCCGGATGTTCAGTATGGATTACCACCCATCTGTTTCATTGAGCCGGACTGAGCGAGAGTGTGTTGAACTGATATTTATAGCACCATCCATACAAAAATGAAAAGATTTATTTATTCCTCTGACATTAAAATAACATAACAATCTGTAATGACTGAGCTCAAATCATGGTGTTTCTAAGGCTTAAAGGTCCAGGATAACACTGGTCCAAATTCACAAACAATAAATGACAATCTCTAGAGAGGAAATTATCTGCTATACTGCAGATCAGAAAATTACTAACAGAGTTTTCTTAGCACCACTTACAGTAGGATTTTGGAGAGGTTTGATAAAGATGATTTTAGTAGTGTGGAATTCTGGGATATGCCACACACTTCAAAGCATGATGTTGATCGGACAGAACAGATGCCACAGGCCAATTATTAGATCAATAGTACTTGTGACCAATGTGCGTGTGTGTCTGAAAGTGAATGAAAGGGATCATGTAACAGCCCTAAGAGAAAATGTGGGCAGAAATCCAAACACACGCTAGATCAAATGTCCACATTGTCAGTACACATGCACACAACAAAACTGGCTGGAATAAACTTAATAAACCATGCACATTAGTGCACACAACTAGCTTTTGTTAAAAGCATGAAGCACTCAATCACACCTACACACTTATACTGTCGACAGGGGCACTTAATGCCCACACACACACACACATGGGCTGTGGATCCAGGCATCACTGAGCAGCCCACACACAGGCCTTTACATAACTCTGCTCAGCATCAGTGGCATAATCACAATGACATTTACCAAATAAGTATGTTTGCTCTTATTTGACCCGGTGAGTCTGTGAAAAAGCGCAGTAAACATGGCTGTGCTAAACATGAAACTGTCATTTTCTTCATTTATTCTGAACGCTAAATCTAAAGCGCAATGAAAATTTGACATTAACGTTCCTTTCCAAAATGTTATTTTGTTTTTAAAAAGGAAAACTTGTGCTCCCCAAGGCTGCATTTACAGCAGATATTCTGAAATATATACGTTTATAAATAAATCAAATGTAAAAAAAAAAAAAATTTCTAATGTGTTGTCTCTTTTGATATATTTTGAAATGTCATTTATTCCCATGCTGAAATGCACCATCAATACTTCAGTGTCACACAATCCTTCAGAAAATCATTCAAAAATGCTTATTTGGTGTTTTTTAAAGATGCTGTATGTAAGTTTTTGACTCCTCTAAAGCATAAAAATACCATCATATGTTTGCATATATTTAAAAAACATGCTAAGTGAACATTCTTGTTTATCTGAAAAACAATGCTGAAGTCAGATATTCTGCTTTGAAAATGTGCGTTCTGTGCTGGAACGCTATCTTGGTTCTTTTAACCCACCCACTGCCACTTTAGCCAATTATACTGCATTTCAGCACCCCGGGTTATCTTTGTGGGAAACATCATATTTCATTCATTCATCAGAAAGGCTCTTAAAGCATGCGTTCTTAATCCGAAATGCAACCTCCATTGGACAGTAGCAGACTCCAAAATGAGACGCAGATTCAGAGTTCCACATTATTAATTAGCCAATAATATAAATATTACAAAAGTAAATATTAGGTGAGCAGGTTACATTGTAACCCCGTGTCCTAACAACACGCTACTGGACAAAATTTGCAGTGATAAGCAATTTGGCTGTTTGCACCAGACGAAACACGACAGAAATTTAAATAAAGCCATTCAGAAGCGCAGAATAGTGCACTCACTGCACTCCAACGAAATGGTAAGCTTTATAATCTAATGAATATATATTAAACCTCTTTACATTATTAAATGTAGATGCTGAATCACTGAGATGTGTTGGCTTGCATTATTTCACAGTTCTAAAATTCAATTTCAAACAGTTTATTTTATTTTCAAGATCTGAGGTGAACTTTCTGCTGCTGCTTTCAGTAGTATAGCAATAATTTTCATGTAAAATGGCATTCAAACTCGTATTATTAGCATTTAACACCGAATAAAGCACATAAGGTGTACCTGAGGTGATCATTAGCTATGTTTCCATCCAAAAATGCAAATGAAATTTATGCGCAAAACTGGATTATTGCATAAAAGACGTGCGAACAAAGCAGCGTTTCCACCCAATAAGTCAAAGTGAACAAAATCGTCACTTCCTGATTAACTGGTGCCAAATATCAACAGAATTTGCTACAGTAGGAGAAGCTGCGTCAATCTTTTCTTCATTTAATAAATGATTTGTGCCTCAGAAGACAATCCTGACATGCAGTGAACGCGCTGTGGGGTTTGGGGGTGTCAGAGGCGGAGCACAGACGCTCTTGATTTTGGAGGTCATTATTAATATAATAACACTAATACTTAAACGGTAAGGCGTTTTAGAATGACCAAAACAACATTTTAGACGGTTTACAATGTGCTCAGCTTGCTAGTTTGTCAATTTACACACATTTTTATTATCACATGATCTCTTATAACAAAATCACATGACCTTATTTAATGCGCATACTGGAATTTGTAAAAGTGTTTCCATCATAGTTTTTGCGCATTTTTTCTTATCGAATAAAAGTTCATCATCATAAACTCTTATCATTTTCAAAATTTATGCGCATCATGGCGTTTCCATCAACCGTTTTTTATGCGCATATCCAAAATGTGCATAAAAATAGGTGGATGGAAACATAGCTATTGTCAGTTTTCTGTTTTTCAGCTGCAAGAAATGGAAGCCGTTTCTAATATATCAATTCGAGGTGTTGGTTAGGACAAAAACTTCCTTTAAAATGGAAAATATTCCTTCTGTTGTGTGCCGTTGCTTTTATTTAGAACACAATTTAAATCAGCCTTTAGGCTCGATAGTCAGGCATGCTCCTGTTGGTTCTCAATCTGGCAATCTGCGCTTCTGTTTGTTTTGATCCAGGAATGCAATACCTAGTTCAACCACTGGGTGTCAAACTCACATACTGCATCTTTAAATATTTATTGTTATCATTATTTTTATTTTTTGATCTGTGCTCATTTAGTGCCTGTGCCTGATTGGCTGTCAGACTGGCATTATATTCTGTCTCTGGTCTAAGGTCCTGTAGTGATTCTGGCCATGATTCCTCTGTCACTGTCAAAGTAGATGTATGGTTATTTGGGTAAAATGCCAAAAAGCTTGGCCTCCTTAGCACTATTACGATGAACAGTATTCACCCTCACTCCCTGCCAGAAAGGGCCTCCCTTGTGGTTTTCTCCATCTAAAATAAATATGAACAGCCCTCCTTTGCCCTTGGTCTCAGGGGGAAATCTTCCTCTGTTCACTGCCAAGTTTATCAGACTCCAGTAGAGTAAATATGCTGGACACTTCCCTGAAAACCTGGTGTCGGTGGTTCCCTGAACCATCTGCTGTATTCATTACAGCTGCAGTCATTATACATATTTACAGTTATACATTGCAACATACTGTACGCACATCTGATTGTGCTCCGAGGCAGACTGTTTGTGTGGCTTGTAGCAGATTTTGGAAAAACATAAATAACTGCCATAAAGCTGTAAGATTTGACCTCTCTGACTCACCTCACCTCTGTTGATTGAGTCAGAGCATGCTGAAGAATATCACACCTCCTGAGAGACTTCTGTGTGTTGTAGCTTTATGAATCACAACTTTATAAATATTCAAACTGTGACTTATTTAAACGTGATTTGTTTCCTTTTTTCCTTCCTTATTTCAGGTGTTCAAATTTTTAACAAAACTGTTACATTTAAAGTTTGTTTATGAGGGATTTTGACACTCTGATGGTGCATTTAAGACTGGAAAACTGGACATTTCGCAGGAATTAAATCAAGCAAACAATTCTGCTTTACATGACAAAATGGCATTTTTTAAGAGCCTCCAGCAAAGCCTCCCCTCAGTGACGGCCATGTTGGAATCGGTGACGGAAAAAGTCGACGATTTGGCTTATACTCTGAGCGACGTTACATACACGGTGACCGGAGAACTCGCAGAGCATGTCAACACTATCATTCACAAAGTGCAAGCTGAGGAGCTAAAGAGGGTTCGTAAGAAAGAGGCGGAGGAGAAGGAGGCTGCGGCACGACAGGCCCAGGAGAGAAGAGATCCTTTTCTGGATCAGGCTAAAATCCAGACCCAGGCTGCATCGGGCCTAGTGGAGGATCCTGATCCTCAGATTGCATACAATGACACCTGCTCAGTGCTGTCAACTGAGACCTTATCTACAGAAAGTGATCTCTCACAGACTCCTGACATGCTGAGAGCACAAAATAGTGCTGATGCACACTCTGTATGCCAACAAAACGGATCTTGCATTAAAAAAACTAAAGCATCTAGCCCAGAAGATGGTAATGAGATGAAGAAATCTAGCAGTAGAGATGCTGAAGGTGAGAGGACGAAACTGCTAACTTTTTCCCCTCCGCTATCTGAACTTTATTAAATGACTGTCCAAAAGAGGGAGCCACTGTCTTTTCTTTCTTGATCGTCTCTCTTCGTCCGGCAGGAATGGTCTCTGCTTCGGTCAGAATGCTGTTTCGCTTTCCCTCCTTTTATCTTAATGACTTCACTGCTGTTTCTAAAATTTAATGTCAGTCTATTTATGCTTTTCTTCCTGTCTCTATTTCTATTCGGTGTAAAATAACCAGGGATTTGCTTGGTTTTCTTTAATGATAATTATTAATGCATGTCATTGACATTCTTGGCCTCTCTACCAAAAGTTTCGACTAATGTTAATTCATAATTTTGGCTAAATGAGGAAACTATTTCCTGCATGCCACCTTCTTTGGGTCTTTATTACATGGGAATGTGTTTTATTGTAAATCTATATTGCCCTCTAGTGTCTGTGCTTCATATTGATGGAAAGCAAGATATTTCAAACCTGCCTTGTGGTATTTGCAATATCGCAACACTGTTGAATTGCTGTAAGTGCCAAGGTTATATTAATATTCTAACAGATGTTTTCATTTGTTGTGACTGTAAATCAGTGTTATACTATTTCTCATCTCTTCTGAAGGTAAAACATTGGTACTGTATTCTCAAAAAAAATGTAAAATTTTAAAACATTTAAACATTTTAAAACATTTAAACATTTTAAAATATGGCATTTTTTTTATTATTCTATGCAAAAAAAGTTCTAAAGGAAATAGATGACTATATATATATATATATATATATATATATATATATATATATATATATATATATATATATATATATATATATATATATATATATACATATATATATTTTTAAATGTAATACACCTTTATTCAATACTAAATCTTAAACTACAACATGTTTCATTGATTTAAACAAAAACATATTTTCAAATTACAAAATCTTGTGCCTCCTACTAATGTATATCGCCATTTTTGCTAGTCCTAATATAAAATTCAACAGACGCCCTTTTCCTTATTTTCCATATTTAAAACCAAACACAAACACAGTCTTTTTAAACATCTCATAGACGGAAAGAAAAATAACCTCCAATAAATTGAATAAAGACCCCAGTCTTTCACAATGCATAAAACAATGAAAAATTGTCTCTCTTTTATCACAAAAAGGACATTTATCATGCACAGTTGGATTATTGAAAGAGAGAGAGAGAGAGACCGACCCACAGCCTATAAAGTATAAAGCCCTTCTGGCCAATGAGAATCCTATAGTCACATCCTCCAAACACTCTTGTATCTGAACTACTGAAGAAAACTCAAACCGAACCCGTCCCCAAACAAAACCTTCACAACCACATTGACAAAACATTAAAATATCATTATGATAAAAACTAAAAACTGAATTCAACCTCCCAACTAAACTTCAATGTTATTTGGCCCTAAACAGAACCACACAGTTGGCAAATTATCTATCACTAAAACAATTAAAAGAAAAACACATTCTTTCTTAATATATTGCCTCTGTGATCATGACCTAGAAATAAAAAAGGGCAGACATAAAAAAACCCTGGACTCCTAAAGAACATGTAAACAGTGTGACACAAATCAAATAGAGGATGCACACTTCCTTCTGTTCTGCCCCAAATACACCACAACCAGAGAAATATTGCCCCCCCAATTTGAAACATTAATTAATTATTATTTTTTTATTATATACAGTTGAAGTCAGAATTATTAGCCCCCCTATTTAATTTTTTCTCCAATTTCTGTTTAAAGGAGAGGAGTATTTCAACAAATTTCTAAACATAATAGTTTTCATAACTCATTTCTAATAACTGATTTATTTTATTTTTGCCATGATGACAGTAAATAATATTTTACTAGATAATTTTCAAGACACTTCTATACAGCTTAAAGTGACATTTAAAGGCTTAACTAGGTTAATTAGGTTAATCAGGCAGGTTAGGGTAATTAGGCAAGTTATTATATAATAATGGTTTGTTCTGTAGACTATCAAAAAAAATATGTAGCTTAAAGGGGGTAATAATTTTGTTCCTAAATGTTTTTTTAAAAATTAAAAACTGATTTTATTTTAGGCGAAATAAAACAAATAAGACTTTCACTGGAAGAAAAAATATTATCAGACATACTGTGAAAATTTCCTTGCTCTGTTAAACATCATTTAGGAAATATTTAAAAGAGAAAAAAATTAAAAGGGGGCTAATAATTCTGACTTCAACTGTAAATGACTCTTTACCATGTATTTGGAGAGGATGAATTGACGTCTAAACTAGCTGCAAAATATGCATACACCCTACACACCATAAGAAATGGTTAATGTAAAGTTTGACTGCGATAAAAGTTTCTTAAAATATTTGTTCTGCTTAAAATTCTAATTATTTTCTTTTGTCCCCCTTTGCTCTCCTTCAGAAAAGAGTTACGTGAATGCGGACTATCATTGCTCGTCGTCAGACAGTGATGATGAGGTGATCGGTCAGTACCAGGAGGCCGTGTCCCGGTCGCAGGGTCTCCGGGGAGGTTCAGCTAGGACAAACTCACGTCACCAGAAGGGCTATGGATGGGACACACGGCAGAAATACTCCCCTCTAGCGGCTGAATATGACGGCTACAGCAGCGAAGCCTCAGCAGATGATGGTACATTTACACATCACATTCACACAAACAAAACAAAACAAACGCCTTTCTTTCAGCTATATGGGATTTGTCAGATGAGATTAATGCTCGTTCTTAAAGGGAGAGTCAGTGTTTTATGTGTTTTTATCATTTAGCAGACTGAAGTAAAGGGCCCCTGTAAATCAGAGTTTAGGCCCTACCGCTATTAATGGACATAAAATAAATTAAGTCAATCAAATATAATCAGGAAATTAAACCACAAACATTGACATTATCAACTGAATGAAATGAGTTTGAACAAAACCATCTTTGAATTTACCAGTAATCCCTTGTGCTTCTCAGATGTTGCATGAATATTTGAAAAAAGCACATATACAGTAGTTTCATAAATTATGTTGAGCCATTTGTTCAAATGTGGGGATTTTTTTGAAGAACAAAACACGATGTTGCTTTTTATTTCTTTAATGTAGCAAATATTGTGTCTGTGAAAGTTACTCAACCTGTTTATTGAACTCTTGCTCAAGATATTTGCAAAAACAGCTGTCATGGGCTTAAATTATAAACAATCAAAAACAGGAACTCGTTTAATGGCCATTTTTATTAAATTATATTTCTGTTCTAGAAAACTGTCCCTGAAAGTGTTTGAAAAGCATTTTGAGAATATTTTTTATTATATAAATTACTGTTGTAAATGTATATGTAATTTATTCATGTAATGGCAATACTCCAGCAGCCAATACTCCAGTCTTCATTGTAGCATGATATTTCAGAAATCATATTGTGTTTATTTGGTAAAAACAACTGTGCTGCCTAACACTGAAAAGAAAGGTGCATTTCTATAACATTTTATTATGTATTTGATCACTTTAGCTAAATAAAAAAAACTTTGCTAAAAAAATAATTCATTGCCATCAAGGACAAAAAAAATCATACTGATCCTAAAAGTTTGAACAATATTGGTCTTCCATGGCACGTAGGCAAAGCAAATCAATTGAAGGCATAGTTCACCCAAAACCAAACATTCTGTGATCATTTAGTCCCCCTTCACTTGGCACAAACGCATTTGAGATTCAGTGTTTTCTTGAACACAAAATAAGTTATTTTGAAAAATGTTGGAGACCAGTTACCATTGACTTCTATGGCATTTGTTTTCTCTACTATAGAAGTCAATAATTTGCAGTTTCTAATATTCTTTAATATATTTTCTTTTCTGTTTAACAGAAAAAGTACAGATTTGGAAACACTTGAGCACAGGTGTCAATTCCAGTTCCTTGAGGGCTGCAGCTCTGCACAGTTTAGCTTTAACCCTAATTAAACACACCTGATCATACTAATTGAGTCCTTCAGGCTTGTTTGAAATCTACAGGTAAGTGTGTTGGAACTAAACTGTGCAGAGCTGCGGCCCTCTAGGAACTGGAATTGACACCTGTGCACTTGAGGGTGAGAAAATAGTTTTTTTTTTTTTTTTTTTTTTTTTTTTGGTTCGTTCTTTCTTTCTTTTTCATTTTTGGGTGAACTATCCCTTTTCACCTATGATGAAAATCATCTTTTGTAAGCTGTTTGGACAGAGCTGTGTGTAGGTATAGTCTGTCCACTGTCATTTTGGAGCAATATAAACACAACAAGTCTCTTTTTTAAAATTTCCTGAAGTTAAAATAGGACCCAAATCCCAGTGATTTTGAAGCCCACCACAACGTGATGTAGGA
This sequence comes from Danio kyathit, assembly GCA_903798195.1. Lineage (NCBI taxonomy): Eukaryota > Metazoa > Chordata > Actinopteri > Cypriniformes > Danionidae > Danio > Danio kyathit. The sequence goes on along the minus strand of LR812531.1, from coordinate 37,517,621 downwards.
ATGTGGTTTTCCCCGCCCACCGAATTGATTGACAGGCATCATATTTCTATAATAAGATGTATAAACATGTCCTCATAACTTTTTTTGTAAATAAACTTTGTGATTTTTATGTTTTATAAGTTTAAACATTTTTAAAACAGAGCATGTTTGTAATAAAGAGAGTAAAATCGCTATGTAATTCGTAATCGCTATAATAACCACGGCCGCAGGTGTCAGTAAACATGCATACGTGTGTGTGTGTGTGCACTGCAAATGGCATTTGTGTGAGACTCATTATTTCAGAAAGGATTAAATAAACTCCACTACAAATACATCAAATAAACTTACTTGGTATTTTTGACTAACGAGCTGTATTTCAGCTTCATCCAAGTCTGTCTCTATCACTGACGGCTGTTTATCTGACGTAACGCATGATGAGAAGCAGACACGCATGTGGGAACGGTGGGCAGGGAAGCAGCTCATTTGCATTTAAAGCCACAGGCTACAAAATCAGCTATAACGTATTCAGACATCAAAAATGGGCAGATTCTGGAGTATATAAGAAATGATCTGAGTATTTTGAGCTGAAACTTTACAGAGACTTTACAACTTTACATTCTGTAGGCTTATCTTGTAAAAGGGGTATAGGTGCCCTTTTAATCCCAACTAAATGCGTGCTTTTCCATTACACTAGATGGCGCTGCTCAACCACAAATCCTGCGCTAAGACATGCTTGTTTTTCACTGGAATTTTGGCATGACTCAGAACTTTTTCATAGTAAAGTCAGTAACAGAACCAGAAGAAAAATCTGAATGAAAGCTGTTTTCAATAAAAATGACTGTGGGCTGCTCTTTTCTCTGGCAGCGGTGAGTCTTACAGAGAGTAAAAGGGTTCAGATCATGCATATATCACATGTCAAGTGAATCTGGACAGTTCTGGAAGAACACATTTTTACATAAGGAGCCAGAACACATTGTTTGTTTTCTTTCTTTTTTTACTTTTTCCACACAAATTCTCACAGAGCTGCAGTAGGAGGCAAGATGAAAGAAGAAAGAAAGAAAACGGTTCTTGGAAAAGGACACAATTATGTTATTCTGCGTTTGGGAGAAAGATGATGATCTCTGCTTTTATACTGATACATAAATGGCTCTGTGATGACTGTCAATAATCATGGGTAATGAACAGGATTAGGGTTATTTTCTCTACTTCCAATTGTCCCTTCAATTGCCATTATTACATTCCAAGCTGAAATCCCTGCTGGAATTATCTGGAAAAAAGAACAGGAAGATTACGGCGGGCGATGAAGAGAATGAAAATGTGTCAAAGGGAAAGAAAGAAAAAAGCAGGAAGCGGGTGGAAAATCTCTCTCTGATTTCAGCCTCTGCTTCTGTGAACTACTGCACACAGAGACACATAAAGCCGCATGCTTTTCTCATGAGCTGTTTTCCTGGAGGCAGGAGAGCCTGTAGCCTCAGGCCATCTGTATAATACATGAGCTGCTAACACACACACATTTACATTTACGCTCACATTCACATCGCACAAACACACATACACACATTCCTTCACTCATACATAACAAATGAGCTGAGCGTTTGCTGTTGGAACCAAAGAGGTTTATAACACCTTGCTGATGCTTTAGTATTGCTATTCATTGCGTGTTGTTTGGACAGTTTATGAGCCATAGAAAATCAAGTTCAGGGTCACGCTATTGATCACTCTCTTTGGCAATACCAACTGTTATAGTTCTGGCATCAATACTGGCATTCAGATCAAATTGAAACACGAGATATACAGTAGGGCAGAGTCTCTCATTCACAGACATTTTTGCTCATTGCCGGAGGTTGAAAATGCTGCAGCGTTGATGATCAAAGACGTCATTCAACAGTGAGATAGAAAACAAGAGTGCTTCTCTATCGTCTTAATCGCAGCGATGCTTCTTTCATCCAGCCTCATTAAAAGTAAACTCTGATTCTGAGTTTGCGCCTTCTGTATTCTGATGCATATCCATTTTAGTATTGTCAAATTTTAGGAACAAAATTTTGATTTAGAGAAAATATATATTGCAGGTTCTAAATTATAGTAATAGTCAGGATAGTAATTGTCATAAATATCATCATCTATTCAACCTTTTTCCAATTTCAAAACTATACAGTTGAAGTCAGAATTATTAGCTCCCCTTTGAATGTTCTTCTTTAAATATTTCCCAAATGATGTTTAACGATTAAGGAAATTTTCACAGTATGTCTGGTAATATTTTTTCTTCTGAAGAAAGTCTTATTTGTTTTAATTTGGCTAGAATAAAAGCAGTTAATTTTTTAAAAAACATTTTAAGGTCAAAATTATTAGCCCCTTTAAGCTTTATTTTTTTGATAGTCTACAGGACAAACCATCATTATACAATAACTTACCTAATTACCACAACCTGCCTAATTAACCTAGTTAAGCCTTTAAATGTCACTTTAATCTGAAAATATCTAGTAAAATATTGTGTACTGTCATCATGGCAAAAATAAAATAAATCAGTTATTAGAAATTAGTTATTAAAACTATTATGTTTAGAAATGTGTTAAAAAAAATCTTCTCTCCATTAAACAGAAATTGGGGGAAAAATAAACAGGGGGGGTTAAAATTCTGACCTTCAACTGTATATCAATATTGTAATGTGTAAACAAAATCATTATCAGTTAGTATAGTGTTGCTGTTGATAATTATAATAATAAAATATTGCAATACTGGCATAATAATAATTTAACACCCATACAATCACCACCAATATCTTAATAAAACTTTAAACTTTTTATTTAAAAATAGCATTTAATTACTTTTCTTACAGTAACATTTGCTTAACTGTTCTCCATTCATTTACCGCTGAGGATACTGACCTGACCTATATTTTTATTATTATTATTGTAGACTGAAGTAGTTGACAGCTATGTTTTGTTCTTTTCTTGGTAAGGGTTATAGGGTTTGTGAATACAGCTAAAGTCAGAATTATTAGCCCCCCTTTGATTTGATTTTTTTTTTTTTTTTAATTCTCAAATTATGTTTAATAGAGCAAGGAAATTTTCAGAGTATTTTTTTAAAGTCTTATTTGATTTATTTCAGCTAAAATAAAAGCAGTTTATAAATTTTAAATTTTTTTATTTTTTTCAGGTCAAAATTAATAGCCTCCTTAGGCTATATATTGTTTTGATTGTTGATTGTCTACAGAACTATTATGTTTAGAAATGTGTTCTATCTTCTAAATCTTCTCTCTGTTAAACAGAAATTGGGGAAAAAAATAAACAGGGGAGCTAATAATTCAGAGGGACTAATAATTCGGACTTGAACTGTATTTGAAAATTAATTTTAAAAAAATTCAAACTAAATTATTATTATTATTATTGTATTAATGTTTAATCATTTTTTGATAGGGCAAGTGAAAATCTTTTCTAGCTGGGATATATGAAAAAAAAATTCTTAGCCATTAGTCCCATACAAGTCTAAAATTTCATTCATAATGGCCTTAAAAATGTCTTAAATTTATAATGATTTAAAAATATACATTATTCTTACTGGTAATTTAATTGCACAGTTTTTTAATATAATGTATTACAATTATTCATTTTGTCATTATTATTTATTGTAATAAAACAGGGTGTTTTGTACCTTCTAAAATTGTTCTACTGATAATGTAATTGGCAGTTAATTCCACAGTGGCAACCACTGATAAAGAATGGAATCAAGCAAAGGAGAGTGAGTGAGCCAGTAAGAGATGATGTAATTTGTTAATTAAAATGATTATATTAAATGAGAAATAATTCTATATATTATATGATGGATGAAGGGAGTTAAATAAAAAAAAAAATATATATATATATATATATAAATAATCCGCTCCTGCAAAATGTACAGCCTCAGCAATGTCTGAGTTTCTAATAGTCAGAACTAGTTACACCAAAACAGAAGCAGCTGTGTGTGTGTGCATGTGTGTGTGTATGTGTGTGCATGTGAATGCACTGTATTTATGAGATCACTAAATCTTCCTGTCCTGACCAGCAGCATGTTACTATGGCAACAGGCACTTGGTTCATTCTCTCTACAGAGCTGCTTCACTTGTAGGGTGAAGGCAGGTAAATCAGGCCACGTTTCACCATTCATCTCAATTTCAATTTCATAGAGCCACTAGCAGCATCAGCAGATCCTCAAATTCCTTTCAGTTTCTGCATTTGATAAATGAAAAGTGCCGATTTGTTTATTAAACGCATGCACTCTGTGTTTTGTAGCACTTGAAGGACAACTGAATCATTTATGAGCATTCAAATGCACTGTGCAAAACCATGAGCATTCCTTCATTTGAGCGCAGGCTTTTAGAGTACCATTCTTATTTAAGGTTTCACTTTCTTTTAAAAATACAGTTGAAGTCAGAATTATTAGCCCCCTTGAATTATTAGCCCCCCTGATTTATTAGCCCCCCTGTTTATTTTTCCCCCAATTTTTGTTTAACGGAAAGAAGATATTTTCAACACATTTGTAAACATAATAGTTTTATTAACTCATTTCTAATAACTGATGTATTTTATCTTTGCCATGATGACAGTAAATAATATTTGACTAGATATTTTTCAAGACACTTCTATACAGCTTAAAGTGACTTTTAAAGGCTTAACTAGGTTAATCAGGTTAACTAGGCAGGTTAGGGTAATTAGGCAAGTTATTGTTTAATGATGGTTTGTTCTGTAGACTATTGAAAAAAAAAATATTGCTTAAAGGGGCTAATAATTTTGTCCTTAAAATGGTTTTAAAAAAAATAAAAACTCCTTTAATTCTAGCCAAAATAAAACAAATAAGACTTTCTCCAGAAGAAAAAAATATTATCAGACATACTGTGAAAATTTCCTTGCTCTGTTAAACATCATTTGGGAAATATTTAAAAAAGAAAAAAAATCAAAGGAGGGCTAATAATTCAACTGTATACAGTTAAAGTCAGAATTATTAGCCCCCCTGTTTATTTTTTTCCCCAATTTTTGTTTAATGGAGAGAAGATTTTTTTCAACACATTTCTAAACATAATAGTTTTAATAACTCATTTCTAATCACTGATTTGTTTTATCTTTACCATGATGAGAGTAAATAATATTTGACTAGATATTTTCCAAGACACTTCTATACAGCTTAAAGTGACATTTAAAGGCTTAACTAGGCTAATTAGGTTAACTTATCAGGTTGCCACTGTAAAAAATGGCCGTGATTTCATCGGTAATAAACTGTAAAAATGCTACAGTACAAATCCGTAACCTGGTTAACAGTATGTTTCCTTAATATATACGGCAAATAACCGTAAATTGACTTTCCCAGAATTCCCTGCATGGCACATCACTTTTTATGCTTTTTGTTGACATTACTATGAATCTTTTTAATTGTTTCCCCATCAGTAATGTATATTAGCGATTTATGTTACATCTAATGTTGATAAACAATGTTTATTTCATGACTTTAATTTTATGCATGTTACCATACTGGTGTTTAGTAGCTGTGTGAATGACACTGAGCACCTTCTTTACACTGATACACTTTACTGCTTGTGAGAAAAGTTGTTTGTGATGAGCATTGGTTCGTTATGTATGAACTCTCTCAACACCACCTGCTTATGGCTGTGTTATAATATCTATCTGTGTAACAAAAGATGTGTAGATGTTGCTTATTTAAAATACAGACATATTACCTCTATAAATTAATAAAATATGGTAGTTTACTGTAAAAATGAGAATTTACTTTTACAGTTTGTACCGTATTTTTTACGGTAAAATACTGGCAACCACAGCTGCCGTTTTTTTACCGTAAATTTTACGGAATTATCTTTTACAGTAGGGTAAGTAGGCAAGTTATTATATAATGATGGTTTGTTCTGTAGACTATCGAAAAAAATATTGCTTAAAGGAGCTAATAATTTTGACCTTAAAATGTTTTTTAAAAAATTAAAAACTGCTTTTATTCTTGCCAAAATAAAACAAATAAGAGTTTCTTCAGAAGGAAAAAATATTATCAGACATACTGTGAAAATGTCTTTGCTCTGTTAAACATCATTTGGGAAATATTTAAAAAAGAAGAAAATTCAAAGGGGCTAATAATTCAACTGTATATATAACATACGCTGTAATGAATGATAATCAGGCCTAATCGACTTTTTTATACAGCCCATGAAGCTTTGCATCATTCTTTTGACTAACCTCTATTAAACTATAAACAATCAGTGAAGTAAAAAAAAAACTAGGTTCATTATTCTCTCACTGTTCAGCCGTCAAATCTCAAAAGACAACTTATTAGAATTAACAAATTGCTTTCAGCAGACCATGAAAAACCCCAAAAACTCGAAACAAGTCTTTTCACAGCAGTATTACAATGTGGTTGATTATTACTGTATTGTATGTATGAAATACAAAGATGAACAAAACAAAAGAGCTTTGGCCACAGATATGCTTGAGATACTAATAATATGTTAAATTACTAAGCGTAACAATATTTTCATGACAGAAAAAATAAAGCACAAACAAAACATACATATTAATCAGTTTAACACAACCTTCATTCATTCATTCATTTTCCTTTGGCTTAGTCCCTTATTTATCAGAGGACGCCACAGCGGAATCAACCAGCAACTATTCCGACATGTTTTACGCAGCAGATTCCCTTCCAGCTGCAACCCAGTCCTGGAAAACACCATACACTCTCACATTCTCACACACTCATACACTACAAGCCCAATTCCTCTATACCACAGTCTTTGGACTGTGAGGGAAACCGAAGCACCACGGAGGAAACCCACACAAACACAGGGAGAATAGGCAAACTCCATACAGAAATGCTTCCTAGCCCAGCCGGGACTCGAACCAGCGACCTTCTTGCTGTGATGCGACAGTGCTAACCACTGACCCACCACACCGCCCTTCACACAACCCAAACTGAAAGTGTAAACAATAATTTGAAAATGCAGTACTAATTACATGCACAAAGGCAATAAAGTTGAACTGAAACCATTTTTAAATCGCTCAAGATTCTATTCGACATTCTTAGTGCAACTTCTATCAACAACTTCTTTCCATCTTGCTTGATAACACTGGGCTAAAAACAAGGGGTGTAGATTTACTCTTGACATTGGCGGGGTAATACATTCTTAGAGCTGCATTGAACAGCACAAATTCTGTTTCACGCTTTTGAAAACTTGAATAAAGCACTTAATAATATAAAATAAACACTTAATAATACAAATAACAATCACATCCCATGTTGTAAAAGTCAATTAACATGATTTTACTGCAGTCGGGCTTTGAGGAGGTATGAATGTAGAGAATTTTAGAGAGGTGTGTGACGCATTTTAACTGTTTTATCTACGTAGATTATAGTTTCCCATAATCATGGAGGCCAAATCGAAAGTGAATTTCGATTAATTGCACAGCCTTGGTTAATAGTATTACGGTGAACTCGTAGCGAACTTGACTTTTTGCACGTGTAAATTACTAAGGGTTGACGGAGCATTATTTTATTATTTGAAGTTGATCAAATTATTGGTAGGGACATTTCAGCAAATTGGTGGATATTGGTGGGGCATGTCTCCTCTGTCCATGCCAATTCTATTTGGCTAAAAACAACCAAATGCATCTCTCTCTCTTCAGTGAACTGCATCCAGCGGATGAGACGGACTCCGCCATTGGACGAGCTGCAGCCTCCGCCCTATCAGGATGAGGACGGATCAACCACGCATGTCATGCACACCCTCTGACCTGGGCGATGCCAAATGTGACCTTTCACATGGGGAGCGATAGCCCCAGACACAGCTACGGAAATGTCCCGAGCGAACTCAGTGGAGCCCAGGAAACAGAGAGTTTCCTGAACAAGGGCTATGAAGAAGATGTGCCAAGTGACAGCACTGCTGTACTCAGCCCAGAGGTGAGCGATGAGTAGATCCACACGGAAATCTGCGTACACAGAAAACCACAGCTTTCCACAGATATTTAGCCCATCATTGAGTCTATTTATTTACTTGTGTAATGGTGTGTAAATTTATAATAATTCAGTTTTTTAAATTAATTTCAGTAATATTATTGGCTGAAATGAAATGTTAATACTGTATATGGTTTATTTACAATACAGTTTGTAAAGTAATATTTTGTCTTGTAGTAGATATATTATATAAGAGATATGCTTGTTTACCAAATAAGTGGATCTAATTGGATTTGCATTGTAACATTAAATAAAAGCTAAAAAGGTATTATTTTTTATTTCATATATTAAGGTTTTAGTTATGATACTCTCGAAAAACCATCCCGCATAAATCTGCAGAATTTTACAAAAGGCAGAAATGGCAAAAAATGTCTGCAATGTCTGATGAGTAAAGGAAATCTGTCTGCAGAAATTACCTTAAGGCAAATAGATGGCAGTCCAAATCATGAAATGGTTAGTTCATCTTCAGAACACAAATGAAATGTTTTAGATGAAAACCTAGAGCTCTCCACCCTGTATAGGCAGCCAGCACACCCTGACCTGACGTAGGAGAGAAGACAAAAGCAAACTAAGCAATTTTTACATGTTTTTCTATGCACACAAAAGTGTTCTGGGGCTTCATATTGTTATAGTTTGAACCACTGAAGTTGCATGGAATTTTTGACAATGTTTTTGGTTCTTTTTCTGGACTTTAAATGTCTTGGGACCATTGCTGTAAATGGAGGATCAGAAGCTCTCAGATTTCATGTAAAATATTTTAATTTAAAATAGAATTTTCATTTTTGGTGAACTAACCCGTTTACGTACAGTAGACATGCAGCAGACCTTGTTGCTTAATTTGAGCTACACCAAAAACAACAATACAACAAACATTTAGTCCCATGTTTAAACACTGATTGAAAGATACAAAAATTGGTTTGTCTGCTGTACCTTTTGTAAGGGAACTTGCCAACTGATGGGTTAAACATTGGTGTAATGATCTTCAAACAGAAAAAACGGCATACGAACTGCGTAATATATCGTTTCATTATTGATGATCGCAATGTCGAATCTGCAGAATAGTCAAATCACAAGATTTGCATGTTGAGTTGGGATTATAATTATAATTTAAAACATTTGGGCATAACAAATGATCAAGTTGTAAGCCTCAACAAAGATTAATTGTATTATACATGAAGATACAGGTAGCCAAGATTTGAAGTGGATCAAAAATGTTTGTTAAAAATAAAAATGGGAGTTAGGACAAATTTGATGAAAAAAGTTTTGATCCACCTCAAACTCTTTACAGTTTTATTATACATTTGATTATTTTATTTCTTTACCTCAATACTGTTAGACTCTCCAGAAAACCATGAAGCACTATTTTATTTGTATCTTTTTTTCTAATGTATTCATTTATGCTTGTAATTTAATATATTTTATGCATGTATACTCCCGAATCAATGTAAAATTATGAATTCTTCCCAAACAGAGTTATTTAAACCATCTCAGAAAATTATATTCAAATCACAATATATAATCTCAGAAATACAACATATCACAATGTCAGTTTTTTTGTCCAATATCAAATCACCCTTATTAATAAAAACATATTTAAATGAACTGAATTCTGGACCAAAAAAATAAGTACATTGAAACAGTAACACACATCCCTTGTGTCTTTAACATTATTGTTTTGGTTTATACTTCCATATTGTTTTTTATTTAGAGCAATTTTCTGAACTTCACAGGCATCGGAATTTGATATTACCAGCCTTTAATCATTCAGAAACATTCAAACTGTTTTCTAGTGGAAAGCTCATTTTGATCCAGTTTTGACCTCTCTTTTTAGGCAGCGCTGTCAGGTGTCATTTTCTCAGTTTCCTAACCTCACTATGCACACAAACACAGATGCATGCACACACACACACTTATAATTCAGTATGCATGCGTTGTAGACATCTGTGAAATAATTGATATGTTTACTCCAGCAGTGATCATACCGAGCCACATCCTCAGTCTGACTTTTGTTATATGAATTATAGCAAGAATAATCGTGTCTTAGCCATCAATCTTTCAGTACATTCATCCATCACAGAATCTGTCATAACTGTATGTCTATAGATTTAAAGCTGGCATGTAGAGGGCCATATAAATATACACACTCTCTGCTCAGACATAAATGTTGCTGAAAACACTTTTATTTTCTCTCCCCATCTCTGCAGGATCTGTCTGCACGTGGATCTGCAGCTCAGCTTCCTAAAGGCTATGACCCGGAGCCTCTCACTCAATATGGGACACTTGATGTCGTGTTTGACTACGATTCATCTGACCAGCGTTTGTCCATCTCCATAACTGCGCTGACGGATATTCCTTCTCTCAAACGCACAGGGAACATCTCCTGGCAGGTGCATCTGGTGCTGCTGCCCACCAAAAAGCAAAGGGCCAAGACCATCATCCAGCGTGGCCCCTGCCCTGTCTTTACTGAGACGTTTCACTTCAGCCATATCGAGTCGGAGATGATCGGGAACTACGCCATTCGCTTTCGGCTATACAGCGTGCGCAGGATGAAGAAGGAGAAAGCTCTCGGAGAGAAGGTGTTCTACCTCACCAAACTCAACCTGCAGGGCAAGATGTCGGTGCCCATCATACTGGACCCCTACTGCAACATACCTGTGAGTCTGACAACACTTTTTCAAACGTTTCAAAAACGCTCATTTATGATGTTTTTAGGACAAATTATTTGCATTAAAGAAAAACTTTAAATCATTTAGGAAAAACATAATTTTTTTGTACTCATTTATGTTAAATGCTACATTTCTACACTTTACTGTTTTTTTAAATAAATTAATACTTTTATTCTGCAATAATGCATTAAATTGATCAAAGTGAAGCGTATTTATAAACTAATTTCGAGAGGATCACGTGTTTATGATTGACCACAGCCGGTCCCTCATTAGCTATCATATAATTTACCAATCAGATGAATCCAAACACACTATAAAAACAGATTTTCTTACCTTAGTCATCTTCATCTTGAAGAATCCCCCATCCACCCCTAATAGGATAGGGCAGCACAGCGGCTCAGTGGTTAGCACTGTTGCCTCACAGCAAGAAGGTCGCTGGTTCGAGTCCCAGCTGGGCCAGTTGGCATTTCTGTGTGGAGTTTACATGTTCTCCCTGTGCTCACGTGGGTTTCCCCCGGGTACTCCAGTTTTCTCCCACAGTCTAAAGACATGCGGTATAGGTGAATTGAATAAACCAAATTGGCATTCACCACATAAACATATGCTGGTAAGTTGGCAGTTCATTTCCCGGTGGCAACCACTAATAATCAAGGAATAGGCCAAACAAATGAATTCAGGGGAGTTCTCGAGACCCTGCCTGAGCTCAGACTCCCCTCTCTCCCGATGAAATGGGAGGGAGCCCCGGGCTCGAGGATATATTGAGCTCAGTGCTCTCTGCCGGGACAGCATGCCAACACGCTTTATAATCAATCATCAGCTAAGTGTGAACTCTTGAAAGTGACAATAAACATTTATAATGTTACACAATTGATCTAATAATGTGAACAAAATTATATTATAGTTTCTACAAAGATTTTAAACAGCACAACTGTTTTCAAAATTGATGATAACCAGAAATGTTTCTGGTTCAACAAATCCACATATTAGAATGATGGAGCAAAAAATGAAGTAAAGATGTTGAAAATACAGCTTTGTCTAAATAGGACAAAAAGACTTTTATATTTATTATACATTATATTTATTGGGCGTCACGGTGGCGCAGTAGGTAGCAAAATCACCTCACAGCAAGAAGGTCGCTGGTTCGAGCCTCGGCTGGGTCAGATGTCATTTCTGTGTGGAGTTTGCATGTTCTCCCTCATCGCGTGGTTTTCCACCGGGTGCTCCGATTTCCCCCACAGTCCAAACACATGCTCTATAGGTGAATTGGGTAAGCTAAATTGTCCGTAGTGTATGTGTGTGAATGAGTGTGTATGGATGTTTCCCAGTGATGGGTTACAGCTGGAAGGGCATCCACTGCGCAAAACATATGCTGGATAAGATGGCGGTTCATTCCGCTGTGGCGACCCTAGATTAATAAAGGGAAAATGAATGATAATTATTGTTATTTTAAATTTTGGCAATATGCTGTACATTTGTTTTATTTTAGTCGAAATTAAGACCGAAACAATTTAAAAATGCAAGCATTTTTTATTTTTTAAGCAGGCAGCTGTTTAGTGGCATCAAAATGATAATGTCACTATATAATTAATTTCTTTCTTTTCGGCTTAGTCCCTTTATTAATCCGGGGTCACCACAGCAGAATGAACTGCCAACTTATCCAGCATTTGTTGCACTGTGCCACTGCGTCGCCGTCACTATATAATATAATATTAATTATTTAATTATTTTATAATACAGATTTATTAGAGTCATTCAGCCTTTATTTAGTTTTGCTGTATTTAGGTGACTTATTGGTGTTTTACACCTTTGAAAACTCTAAGACAACAAGACCATTTAAACTCAAGACTTGATACTCAAAGTTATTAAAAAATGAATCCATGTCTCTCTCATGCAAGTGTTAAAGTAGCAGATATGGCCAAATGAAAAGAGCTCTCACATAAGCTATAGAGAATGTTTTAGTATGGTAGAAAGTCTAGAAATGCAACAAAAAATAGTGTTGTTCATAAGTTCGAAATCATACTAGAAAATATTTGAGAATACTGAACAATATGATCAAGGGGAATAACTAAATGATTGATCAAAGCAATTGAGGAAAACTCTGAATTTACTGCCAAAGACAAGATGATGAAAGGAGAAAAAATATTTCAATGCAGAGGATAAAACACTAAAGCATGAACTGCTGAACTGAAGTCTTGACCATAAAAAACTTAAAAACTCAACTTGAACTTGAATGTCTGTTTTGTTGAGTAATGTGAATAAACTGTAACATTTTGGACCCATGGGTCAATAGTGTACAGTACATTGGGTTTTTATCTTGAGTATTTCAGGTCATAAATAATTGTGCTAAACAGTTCAGCAAAGTTTCTGTGCATCACAGGGCAGTGACTCTCAGGCAAGCATGTCAGATGTGTCGTGCAGTGAAACAGCCTCATCGTACCCGTCTGCGGCTCAAGGTTCTGCTCCAGAGATCCTGCTGGGTCTTGTGTACAACGCCACTACAGGACGCCTCTCTGTGGAGGTCATCAAAGGAAGCCACTTCAAAAACCTGGCCGCAAATAAACCTCCCAGTGAGTCCAGAACCTATTCACACGATTGCTTCTAATCTTGAATCTCCTGCATCATTTTATATAAGAACCAAATCATGTCACCTTTCACCTCTGACCCTCAAGGTGCTCCCTCTTTCTTTCTTTTCAGTTATATTACCCTTCTGCTAAGCACTGACCTCCTAACCTTCCCGTAGCTTCAGTCACAGTTTGGTCAAGCGCACAAAACAAGAGCCTTATGCCTTCAGAAACACTCTCACAACACCATCCGCTGGAGTCCCTGCCATAACACAAAACTCATCCAATAGAGTTGAAGAGCAAGTGTTATGAAATAGTGATGAAAGCTGCCTGTCTCTCTTATGCACTAGCCCTGAATCTACTTGTTTTTTTTTAAACATCATTAGTATCTATGAGCACAGCCTTTCAAAGTATCATGAAGTATCTGACAGCGTGCACAGAAGGAGGACCAAAACTGCTGAAAAGATGGCTCTCTGTCTTCTTGTAAACATTAAGTGATGTGATTAAACAAAATAAATCCTATTGATTCTGTCTGAATTGTACAGCGATATATTCAAATTTTCTTTCACAAAATGAAACAAAATTAGATTTTAATGTCAATCTATATTTGCACTATAGGCATCTTGCATGCTCAATAAGTAGCTCTCATGCAGCATCCAAAAATAATCACCAAAAAATTTAATCAACAAAATATTGCCTCATGACTGATTTGAAAAATTTTTCAAAATGATTTTTACGTGATGAAATCTGATCATATGCATAAATCTGTCATTTTTGTCCATAAGGACACTGGGCCCTAACATACACCCGGCACAATAAGGCGCAAGACATGTTTTGCGCAATTTGTTTGCTATTGTTCAGACCAGCACAACCGTATTTGTTAAATAGCAAATACATTTGTCCCACTTTGTGGACTCATGGGCGGGCTGGTCTAAAATAGAGGTCTGTTAGGGCGCATTGATGGCGTCTTGCTAATTTGAAGAACTGAAATAGACTGCACCATTGACCATCTTAAAGCAGGTCCAAAGTCCAACGCAGAGCATATTAGTTATGCGCCTATGTGGGTTCAATCGCTTACACATTGCTTAATACACACAGAATGTACAGCAATACACAAATATCTTTACATATTAAAATGTTTCAAAAATTATTATTTTCTACATAAATATAAAAACCAATGCCTCCATCCCTCCTTCATGCCTTTTTTCAGTTAATTTATGACAATTTGCATTTGTTTAATGTTATTATTATTAGCAGCATTTATTATTTGCACATTTATATTTGTTTTAATAAAAATAAGTTTCGATTTGTCCACCTGTCAGGTTTTGGAGATGTATGCATCACTAAATGGGGCATAAGAATAGAGCGTGTGTTTGGATATAACTCCATTTTTTTGACCACACTTTGTTATTATTGTTCATTTATTTGTTGCTGGAAATTAGAACTCAATTTATAAATAGTTTTGAAACCAATCTTTGCGCTTAACAAACAAAATTAAATATGTAGGCTAGTGAATGTCTTCAGTGGAGTGAGTTTCCACTATTTCCTTACTCCTCAAAAGTAAAGAGTAAAGCAACGAGTGAAAGTAAAGAGGCAGAATGGAGGAATCTTCTTGAGCAAACGGTCTGTTTAACTGTTTTCTTACTAGTGAAGCCTTCAGTTTTTCTTCTTACAAAGTCCACCTTGTAAATAGCAAATGTGCCATGGCATGACACAACTAACTCCTTAAGGGAATGGGAGATGAGACTCTGATTGGTTTAATGCACGTTATGCTCAAAACACACCCATAACTCATTAAGAAAATAAGCACAACCCTGTTAGACCATGCGCCGTGGTGCAGAGCGTATTTTTCCTTCCTTAAAATAGCAAAAGTGGATTCGGAAACACGCTTAATGCTTTTGCACCATGCGCTTGAGACTTTGCGTCTAGATCGTTAAAATAGAGCCCACTCAGTCTAATATCTTTTGATGTTATAAAATGTTCAGAAAACTATTTTTTTTTAAGTGGCCAATAATGTATGTTTTAAAAATTAGATAAATGCTGTGTTGGTAACTTACTTGAAATAAAGGAAATAAATTATTTATTTTCATTTGGATAATTTGATTTCAACATTTTAACATTTAACGTTTGTGTTTTTTTACTTACATGCACAAGTTCTCAAATGAGAAATATACCATGCCATTTAGTTTTGTTTTTTTATCTTTCTTAAACATGTGAACAGAACACCCCATGTTGATTTTTACTCATTTCATTAAGCAAAAGATTGCAAAAAAAAGTACAAGCTACACAATTTTGTCTACATTTTGTTGATTTAGATTTTTCCTCTTTTTAAATTTTTTATATTTAATATATTTCCCTAACACACACACATATATATATATATATATTTGGTGTACTAACTTTTGGACAAATATTTTTTTGTTAGATTAGCTCCAAATTTGGCTTCAGTACTGACTAAGCGAATATGCACCAATATAATAATGTATAGCATCCTGTAGAAAATATTATTTTTTTAAAGATAGATTTGTGAGTGGTGTAGTCATATATGCTGAGCACTCTATAATATTAGATTAGATTCAACTTTATTGTCATTACACATGTACAAGTACAAGGCCATGGAATGCAGTTTAAGACTAACCAGGAGTGCAATGGCAGCAAGTGCAGGGTATAGGTAAAAAGTTATAAAGTGCAGTTATAGAAAATCTATGGGTGATATTTACAGATGGATGTACTATGACATTATATACAGGTTGTATTAACTATGAACAGAGATTTACAATAGATTAATATATGTAAAGGTTGCTATTAATAATCAGAGGTATGCAGATAGATATAAACATAATTACAAATGTATATGTACAGTGGGTATGTACAATTCAAGATAAATTAGTGCAACGTAGTGCGATGAATATGTGCAATTTTAATTGTGCAAATATTAAATAATAAATAATGCAGTGTTTATGGGGAGTGTATGTTATGAGGAGATATATTATTATTTTATTATTATAGATTAATATTATTCATTCATTCATTTTCTTGTCGGCTTTGTCCCTTGCGGGGTCGCCACAGCGGAATGAACCGCCAACTTATCCAGCACGATTTTACGCAGCGGATGCCCTTCCAGCCGCAACCCATCCCTGGGAACTTCCACACGCACATTCACACTCATCACTATGGACAATTTAGCTGCCCCAATTCACCTGTACTGCATGTCTTTGGACTGTGGGGGAAACCGGAGCACCCGGAGGAAACCCACGCAAACGCAGGGAGAACATGCAAACTCCACACAGAAACGCCAACTGACCCAGCCCAGCCGAGGTTCGAACCTGCGACCCAGCGACGTTCTTGCTGTGAGGCAACAGCACTACCTACTGCGCCACTGCGTTGCCCTAGATAATATTATTATATATTATTATTATAGATTATTCTTCTATTCTTCATTTTCTTTTTGGCTTAGTCCCTTTATTAACAAGGGTCACCACAACGGAATGAACAGCCAACATATCCAGCATATGTTTTACACAGCAGATGGGAAAACACCCATACACTTGCCTTCACACTTACACTACGTCCAATTTAGCTTATTCAATTCACCTGTACTGCATGTCTTTGGACTGTGGGGGAAACCGGAGCACCCGAAGGAAACCCACGGGAACACTGAGAGAACATGCAAACTTCACACAGAAAACCTTCTTGCTGTGAGGCAATTGTGTTACCCACTGCGCCACCCTGACGCCCATTATTATTATTATATTATTATTATTTATTATATTGTGTATTTAGCAACAATGCAGTATATTGACGTTGTTCAATAAAACTTTTTGGACAATGATAATGCAAGAAATGCTTATTGAACACAAACCAACATATTTAAATGATTTCTGAAGGATTATATGACACTGAGGACTGGAGTAATTACTAGCCCATGATGATTTAACATTATGAACAAACATTCCTCCAGTAATTATCCACAGAACATAATAATGTTTTCAAAATGTTAGCAAATGCTCCCCAAAATATTTGTCAAAACTTTCAAAAACATTTATTTTTTTAAATCTTGTTAGGAAAAGAGATATATAATGCAATGAAATGGAAGTTCAGGAAATGTGTGTTTTATAACCACTGATATTATTAGTTCAAAAAGGCAATATTGATTATTTCTGTGGCGTTTGTAGAAGGGCAGTATAAATGATGTGACAAACACAAATGCCGGATGTTCAGTATGGATTACCACCCATCTGTTTCATTGAGCCGGACTGAGCGAGAGTGTGTTGAACTGATATTTATAGCACCATCCACAAAAATGAAAAGATTTATTTATTCCTCTGACATTAAAATAACATAACAATCTGTAATGACTGAGCTCAAATCATGGTGTTTCTAAGGCTTAAAGGTCCAGGATAACACTGGTCCAAATTCACAAACAATAAATGACAATCTCTAGAGAGGAAATTATCTGCTATACTGCAGATCAGAAAATTACTAACAGAGTTTTCTTAGCACCACTTACAGTAGGATTTTGGAGAGGTTTGATAAAGATGATTTTAGTAGTGGAATTCGGGATATGCCACACACTTCAAAGCATGATGTTGATCGGACAGAACAGATGCCACAGGCCAATTATTAGATCAATAGTACTTGTGACCAATGTGCGTGTGTGTCTGAAAGTGAATGAAAGGGATCATGTAACAGCCCTAAGAGAAAATGTGGGCAGAAATCCAAACACACGCTAGATCAAATGTCCACATTGTCAGTACACATGCACAACAAAACTGGCTGGAATAAACTTAATAAACCATGCACATTAGTGCACACAACTAGCTTTTGTTAAAAGCATGAAGCACTCAATCACACCTACACACTTATACTGTCGACAGGGGCACTTAATGCCCACACACACACACACATGGGCTGTGGATCCAGGCATCACTGAGCAGCCCACACACAGGCCTTTACATAACTCTGCTCAGCATCAGTGGCATAATCACAATGACATTTACCAAATAAGTATGTTTGCTCTTATTTGACCGGTGAGTCTGTGAAAAAGCGCAGTAAACATGGCTGTGCTAAACATGAAACTGTCATTTTCTTCATTATTCTGAACGCTAAATCTAAAGCGCAATGAAAATTTGACATTAACGTTCCTTTCCAAAATGTTATTTTGTTTTAAAAAGGAAAACTTGTGCTCCCCAAGGCTGCATTTACAGCAGATATTCTGAAATATATACGTTTATAAATAAATCAAATGAAAAAAAAAAAAAAATTTCTAATGTGTTGTCTTTTGATATATTTTGAAATGTCATTTATTCCCATGCTGAAATGCACCATCAATACTTCAGTGTCACACAATCCTTCAGAATCATTCAAAATGCTTATTTGGTGTTTTTTAAAGATGCTGTATGTAAGTTTTTGACTCCTCTAAAGCATAAAAATACCATCATATGTTTGCATATATTTAAAAACATGCTAAGTGAACATTCTTGTTTATCTGAAAACAATGCTGAAGTCAGATATTCTGCTTTGAAAATGTGCGTTCTGTGCTGGAACGCTATCTTGGTTCTTTTAACCCACCCACTGCCACTTTAGCCAATTATACTGCATTTCAGCACCCCGGGTTATCTTTGTGGGAAACATCATATTTCATTCATTCATCAGAAAGGCTCTTAAAGCATGCGTTCTTAATCCGAAATGCAACCTCCATTGGACAGTAGCAGACTCCAAAATGAGACGCAGATTCAGAGTTCCACATTATTAATTAGCCAATAATATAAATATTACAAAAGTAAATATTAGGTGAGCAGGTTACATTGTAACCCCGTGTCCTAACAACACGCTACTGGACAAAATTTGCAGTGATAAGCAATTTGGCTGTTTGCACCAGACGAAACACGACAGAAATTTAAATAAAGCCATTCAGAAGCGCAGAATAGTGCACTCACTGCACTCCAACGAAATGGTAAGCTTTATAATCTAATGAATATATTAAACCTCTTTACATTATTAAATGTAGATGCTGAATCACTGAGATGTGTTGGCTTGCATTATTTCACAGTTCTAAAATTCAATTTCAAACAGTTTATTTATTTTCAAGATCTGAGGTGAACTTTCTGCTGCTGCTTTCAGTAGTATAGCAATAATTTTCATGTAAAATGGCATTCAAACTCGTATTATTAGCATTTAACACCGAATAAAGCACATAAGGTGTACCTGAGGTGATCATTAGCTATGTTTCCATCCAAAAATGCAAATGAAATTTATGCGCAAAACTGGATTATTGCATAAAAGACGTGCGAACAAAGCAGCGTTTCCACCCAATAAGTCAAAGTGAACAAAATCGTCACTTCCTGATTAACTGGTGCCAAATATCAACAGAATTTGCTACAGTAGGAGAAGCTGCGTCAATCTTTTCTTCATTTAATAAATGATTTGTGCCTCAGAAGACAATCCTGACATGCAGTGAACGCGCTGTGGGGTTTGGGGGTGTCAGAGGCGGAGCACAGACGCTCTTGATTTTGGAGGTCATTATTAATATAATAACACTAATACTTAAACGGTAAGGCGTTTTAGAATGACCAAAACAACATTTTAGACGGTTTACAATGTGCTCAGCTTGCTAGTTTGTCAATTTACACACATTTTTATTATCACATGATCTCTTATAACAAAATCACATGACCTTATTTAATGCGCATACTGGAATTTGTAAAAGTGTTTCCATCATAGTTTTTGCGCATTTTTTCTTATCGAAAAAAGTTCATCATCATAAACTCTTATCATTTTCAAAATTTATGCGCATCATGGCGTTTCCATCAACCGTTTTTTATGCGCATATCCAAAATGTGCATAAAAATAGGTGGATGGAAACATAGCTATTGTCAGTTTTCTGTTTTTCAGCTGCAAGAAATGGAAGCCGTTTCTAATATATCAATTCGAGGTGTTGGTTAGGACAAAAACTTCCTTTAAAATGGAAAATATTCCTTCTGTTGTGTGCCGTTGCTTTTATTTAGAACACAATTTAAATCAGCCTTTAGGCTCGATAGTCAGGCATGCTCCTGTTGGTTCTCAATCTGGCAATCTGCGCTTCTGTTTGTTTTGATCCAGGAATGCAATACCTAGTTCAACCACTGGGTGTCAAACTCACATACTGCATCTTTAAATATTTATTGTTATCATTATTTTTATTTTTGATCTGTGCTCATTTAGTGCCTGTGCCTGATTGGCTGTCAGACTGGCATTATATTCTGTCTCTGGTCTAAGGTCCTGTAGTGATTCTGGCCATGATTCCTCTGTCACTGTCAAAGTAGATGTATGGTTATTTGGGTAAAATGCCAAAAAGCTTGGCCTCCTTAGCACTATTACGATGAACAGTATTCACCCTCACTCCCTGCCAGAAAGGGCCTCCCTTGTGGTTTTCTCCATCTAAATAAATATGAACAGCCCTCCTTTGCCCTTGGTCTCAGGGGGAAATCTTCCTCTGTTCACTGCCAAGTTTATCAGACTCCAGTAGAGTAAATATGCTGGACACTTCCCTGAAAACCTGGTGTCGGTGGTTCCTGAACCATCTGCTGTATTCATTACAGCTGCAGTCATTATACATATTTACAGTTATACATGTGCAACATACTGTACGCACATCTGATTGTGCTCCGAGGCAGACTGTTTGTGTGGCTTGTAGCAGATTTTGGAAAAACATAAATAACTGCCATAAAGCTGTAAGATTTGACCTCTCTGACTCACCTCACCTCTGTTGATTGAAGTCAGAGCATGCTGAAGAATATCACACCTCCTGAGAGACTTCTGTGTGTTGTAGCTTTATGAATCACAACTTATAAATATTCAAACTGTGACTTATTTAAACGTGATTGTTTCCTTTTTTCCTTCCTTATTTCAGGTGGTTCAAATTTTTAACAAAACTGTTACATTTAAGTTTGTTTATGAGGGATTTTGACACTCTGATGGTGCATTTAAGACTGGAAAACTGGACATTTCGCAGGAATTAAATCAAGCAAACAATTCTGCTTTACATGACAAAATGGCATTTTTTAAGAGCCTCCAGCAAAGCCTCCCCTCAGTGACGGCCATGTTGGAATCGGTGACGGAAAAAGTCGACGATTTGGCTTATACTCTGAGCGACGTTACATACACGGTGACCGGAGAACTCGCAGAGCATGTCAACACTATCATTCACAAAGTGCAAGCTGAGGAGCTAAAGAGGGTTCGTAAGAAAGAGGCGGAGGAGAAGGAGGCTGCGGCACGACAGGCCCAGGAGAGAAGAGATCCTTTTCTGGATCAGGCTAAAATCCAGACCCAGGCTGCATCGGGCCTAGTGGAGGATCCTGATCCTCAGATTGCATACAATGACACCTGCTCAGTGCTGTCAACTGAGACCTTATCTACAGAAGTGATCTCTCACAGACTCCTGACATGCTGAGAGCACAAAATAGTGCTGATGCACACTCTGTATGCCAACAAAACGGATCTTGCATTAAAAAACTAAAGCATCTAGCCCAGAAGATGGTAATGAGATGAAGAAATCTAGCAGTAGAGATGCTGAAGGTGAGAGGACGAAACTGCTAACTTTTTCCCCTCCGCTATCTGAACTTTATTAAATGACTGTCCAAAAGAGGGAGCCACTGTCTTTTCTTTCTTGATCGTCTCTCTTCGTCCGGCAGGAATGGTCTCTGCTTCGGTCAGAATGCTGTTTCGCTTTCCCTCCTTTTATCTTAATGACTTCACTGCTGTTTCTAAAATTTAATGTCAGTCTATTTATGCTTTTCTTCCTGTCTCTATTTCTATTCGGTGTAAAATAACCAGGGATTTGCTTGGTTTTCTTTAATGATAATTATTAATGCATGTCATTGACATTCTTGGCCTCTCTACCAAAAGTTTCGACTAATGTTAATTCATAATTTTGGGCTAAATGAGGAAACTATTCCTGCATGCCACCTTCTTTGGGTCTTTATTACATGGGAATGTGTTTTATTGTAAATCTATATTGCCCTCTAGTGTCTGTGCTTCATATTGATGGAAAGCAAGATATTTCAAACCTGCCTTGTGGTATTTGCAATATCGCAACACTGTTGAATTGCTGTAAGTGCCAAGGTTATATTAATATTCTAACAGATGTTTTCATTTGTTGTGACTGTAAATCAGTGTTATACTATTCTCATCTCTTCTGAAGGTAAACATTTGGTACTGTATTCTCAAAAAAAATGTAAAATTTTAAAACATTTAAACATTTTAAAACATTTAAACATTTTAAAATCTGGCATTTTTTTTTATTATTCTATGCAAAAAAAGTTCTAAAGGAAATAGATGACTATATATATATATATATATATATATCTATATATATATATATATATATATATATATATATATATATATATATATATATATATATATACATATATATATTTTTAAATGTAATACACCTTTATTCAATACTAAATCTTAAACTACAACATGTTTCATTGATTTAAACAAAAACATATTTTCAAATTACAAAATCTTGTGCCTCCTACTAATGTATATCGCCATTTTTGCTAGTCCTATATAAAATTCAACAGACGCCCTTTTCCTTATTTTCCATATTTAAAAACCAAACACAAACACAGTCTTTTTAAACATCTCATAGACGGAAAGAAAAATAACCTCCAATAAATTGAATAAAGACCCCAGTCTTTCACAATGCATAAAACAATGAAAAATTGTCTCTCTTTTATCACAAAAAGGACATTTATCATGCACAGTTGGATTATTGAAAGAGAGAGAGAGAGAGACCGACCCACAGCCTATAAAGTATAAAGCCCTTCTGGCCAATGAGAATCCTATAGTCACATCCTCCAAACACTCTTGTATCTGAACTACTGAAGAAAACTCAAACCGAACCCGTCCCCAAACAAAACCTTCACAACCACATTGACAAAACATTAAAATATCATTATGATAAAAACTAAAAACTGAATTCAACCTCCCAACTAAACTTCAATGTTATTTGGCCCTAAACAGAACCACACAGTTGGCAAATTATCTATCACTAAAACAATTAAAAGAAAAACACATTCTTTCTTAATATATTGCCTCTGTGATCATGACCTAGAAATAAAAAAGGGCAGACATAAAAAACCCTGGACTCCTAAAGAACATGTAAACAGTGTGACACAAATCAAATAGAGGATGCACACTTCCTTCTGTTCTGCCCCAAATACACCACAACCAGAGAAATATTGCCCCCCCAATTTGAAACATTAATTAATTATTATTTTTTTATTATATACAGTTGAAGTCAGAATTATTAGCCCCCCTATTTAATTTTTCTCCAATTTTCTGTTTAAAGGAGAGGAGTATTTCAACAAATTTCTAAACATAATAGTTTTCATAACTCATTTCTAATAACTGATTTATTTTATTTTTGCCATGATGACAGTAAATAATATTTTACTAGATAATTTTCAAGACACTTCTATACAGCTTAAAGTGACATTTAAAGGCTTAACTAGGTTAATTAGGTTAATCAGGCAGGTTAGGGTAATTAGGCAAGTTATTATATAATAATGGTTTGTTCTGTAGACTATCAAAAAAAATATGTAGCTTAAAGGGGGTAATAATTTTGTTCCTAAATGTTTTTTTAAAAATTAAAAACTGATTTTATTTTAGGCGAAATAAAACAAATAAGACTTTCACTGGAAGAAAAAATATTATCAGACATACTGTGAAAATTTCCTTGCTCTGTTAAACATCATTTAGGAAATATTTAAAAGAGAAAAAAATTAAAAGGGGGCTAATAATTCTGACTTCAACTGTAAATGACTCTTTACCATGTATTTGGAGAGGATGAATTGACGTCTAAACTAGCTGCAAAATATGCATACACCCTACACACCATAAGAAATGGTTAATGTAAAGTTTGACTGCGATAAAAGTTTCTTAAAATATTTGTTCTGCTTAAAATTCTAATTATTTTCTTTTGTCCCCCTTTGCTCTCCTTCAGAAAAGAGTTACGTGAATGCGGACTATCATTGCTCGTCGTCAGACAGTGATGATGAGGTGATCGGTCAGTACCAGGAGGCCGTGTCCCGGTCGCAGGGTCTCCGGGGAGGTTCAGCTAGGACAAACTCACGTCACCAGAAGGGCTATGGATGGGACACACGGCAGAAATACTCCCCTCTAGCGGCTGAATATGACGGCTACAGCAGCGAAGCCTCAGCAGATGATGGTACATTTACACATCACATTCACACAAACAAAACAAACGCCTTTCTTTCAGCTATATGGGATTTGTCAGATGAGATTAATGCTCGTTCTTAAAGGGGAGAGTCAGTGTTTTATGTGTTTTTATCATTTAGCAGACTGAAGTAAAGGGCCCCTGTAAATCAGAGTTTAGGCCCTACCGCTATTAATGGACATAAAATAAATTAAGTCAATCAAATATAATCAGGAAATTAAACCACAAACATTGACATTATCAACTGAATGAAATGAGTTTGAACAAAACCATCTTTGAATTTACCAGTAATCCCTTGTGCTTCTCAGATGTTGCATGAATATTTGAAAAAAGCACATATACAGTAGTTTCATAAATTATGTTGAGCCATTTGTTCAAATGTGGGGATTTTTTTGAAGAACAAAACACGATGTTTGCTTTTTATTTCTTTAATGTAGCAAATATTGTGTCTGTGAAAGTTACTCAACCTGTTTATTGAACTCTTGCTCAAGATATTTGCAAAAACAGCTGTCATGGGCTTAAATTATAAACAATCAAAAACAGGAACTCGTTTAATGGCCATTTTTATTAAATTATATTTCTGTTCTAGAAAACTGTCCCTGAAAGTGTTGAAAAGCATTTTGAGAATATTTTTTATTATATAAATTACTGTTGTAAATGTATATGTAATTTATTCATGTAATGGCAATACTCCAGCAGCCAATACTCCAGTCTTCATTGTAGCATGATATTTCAGAAATCATATTGTGTTTATTTGGTAAAAACAACTGTTGCTGCCTAACACTGAAAAGAAAGGTGCATTTCTATAACATTTTATTATGTATTTGATCACTTTAGCTAAATAAAAAAAACTTTGCTAAAAAAATAATTCATTGCCATCAAGGACAAAAAAAATCATACTGATCCTAAAAGTTTGAACAATATTGGTCTTCCATGGCACGTAGGCAAAGCAAATCAATTGAAGGCATAGTTCACCCCAAAACCAAACATTCTGTGATCATTTAGTCCCCCTTCACTTGGCACAAACGCATTTGAGATTCAGTGTTTTCTTGAACACAAAATAAGTTATTTTGAAAAATGTTGGAGACCAGTTACCATTGACTTCTATGGCATTTGTTTTCTCTACTATAGAAGTCAATAATTTGCAGTTTCTAATATTCTTTAATATATTTTCTTTTCTGTTTAACAGAAAAAGTACAGATTTGGAAACACTTGAGCACAGGTGTCAATTCCAGTTCCTTGAGGGCTGCAGCTCTGCACAGTTAGCTTTAACCCTAATTAAACACACCTGATCATACTAATTGAGTCCTTCAGGCTTGTTTGAAATCTACAGGTAAGTGTGTTGGAACTAAACTGTGCAGAGCTGCGGCCCTCTAGGAACTGGAATTGACACCTGTGCACTTGAGGGTGAGAAAATAGTTTTTTTTTTTTTTTTTTTTTTTTTTTTTGGTTCGTTCTTTCTTTCTTTTTCATTTTTGGGTGAACTATCCCTTTTCACCTATGATGAAAATCATCTTTTGTAAGCTGTTTGGACAGAGCTGTGTGTTAGGTATAGTCTGTCCACTGTCCATTTTTGGAGCAATATAAACACAACAAGTCTCTTTTTAAAATTTCCTGAAGTTAAAATAGGACCCAAATCCCAGTGATTTTGAAGCCCACCACAACGTGATGTAGGAATGTGGTTTTCCCCGCCCAACCGAATTGATTGACAGGCATCATATTTCTATAATAAGATTGTATAAAACATGTCCTCATAACTTTTTTTGTAAATAAACTTTGTGGATTTTATGTTTTATAAGTTTAAACATTCTTTAAAACAGAGCATGTTTGTAATAAAGAGAGTAAAATCGCTATGTAATTCGTAATCGCTATAATAACCACGGGCACCCGCAGGTGTCAGTAAACATGCATATCGTGGTGTGTTGGTGTGTGCACTGCAAATGGCATTTTGTGTGTAGACTCAATTATTTTCACGAAAGGATTAAATAAACCGCCACTACAAATACATCAAATAAACTTACTTGGTTATTTTTGACTAACGAGCTGTAGTTCAGCTTCATCCCAAGTCTGTCTCTATCACTGACGGCGTGTATTTATCTGACGTAAACGCATGATGAGAGAGCAGACACGCATGTGGGAACCGGTGGGCAGGGAAGCAGGCTCATTTGCATTTAAAGCCACAGGCTACAAAATCAGCTATAAACGTATTCCAGACATCAAAAATCTGGGGGCAGATTCTTGCAGGAGTATATAAGAAATGATCTGAGTAGTTTGAGCTGAAACTTTACAGAGACTTTACAACTTACATTCTGTAGCTTATCTTGTAAAAGGGGTATAGGTGCCCTTTTAATCCCAACTAAATGCGTGCTTTTCCATTACAGACTAGATGGCGCTGCTCAACCCAAATCCTGCGCTAATACATGCTTGTTTTTCACTGGAATTTTGGCATGACTCAGAACTTTTTCATAGTAAAGTCAGTAACAGAACCAGAAGAAAAATCTGAATGAAAGCTGTTTCAATAAAATGACTGTGGGCTGCTCTTGTTCTCTGGCAGCGGTGAGTCTTACCGAGAGTAAAAGGGTTCAGATCATGCATATATCACATGTCAAGTGAATCTGGACAGGTTCTGGAAAGAACACATTTTACATAAGGAGCCAGAACACATTGTTTGTTTTCTTTCTTTTTTTACTTTTTCCACACAATTCTCACAGAGCTGCAGTAGGAGCAAGATGAAGAAGAAGAAAGAAAAGAAACGGTTCTTGGAAAAGGACACAATTATGTTATTCTCTGCGTTTGGGAGAAAGATTGATGATCTCTGCTTTTATACTGATACATAAAGGCTCTGTGATGACTGTCAATATCATGGGTAATGAACAGGATTAGGGTTATTTTCTCTACTTCCAATTGTCCCTTCAATTGCCATTATTACATTCCAAGCTGAAATCCCTGCTGGAAGTAGCTGAAAAAAGAACAGGAAGATTACGGCGGGCGATGAAGAGAATGAAAAATGTGTCAAAGGGAAAGAAAGAAAAAAAGGCAGGAAGCGGGTGGAAAATCTCTCTCTGATTTCAGCCTCTGCTTCTGTGAACTACTGCACACAGAGACACATAAAGCCGCATGCTTTTCTCATGAGCGGTTTTCCTGGAGGCAGGAGAGCCTGTAGCCTCAGGCCATCCTGTATAATACATGAGCTGCTAACACACACACATTTACATTTACGCTCACATTCAACATCGCACAAACACACATACACACATTCCTTCACTCATACATAACAAATGAGCTGAGCGTTTGCTGTTGGAACCAAAGAGGTTTATAACACCTTGCTGATGCTTTAGTATTGCTATTCATGCGTGTTGTTTGGACAGTTTATGAGCCATAGAAAATCAAGGTTCAGGGTCACGCTATTGATCACTCTCTTTGGCAATACCAACTGTTATAGTCTGGCATCAATACTGGCATTCAGATCAAATTGAAACACGAGATATACAGTAGGGCAGAGTCTCTCATTCACAGACTTTTTGCTCATTGCCGGAGGTTGAAAATGCTGCAGCGTTGATGATCAAAGACGTTCATTCAACAGTGAGATAGAAAACAAGAGTGCTTCTCTATCGTCTTATCGCGCGATGCTTCTTTCATCCAGCCTCATTAAAAGTAAACTCTGATTCTGAGTTGCGCCTTCTGTATTCTGATGCATATCCATTTTAGTATTGTCAAATTTTAGGAACAAAATTTTGATTTAGAGAAAATATATATTGCAGGTTCTAAATTATAGTAATAGTCAGGATAGTAATTGTCATAATATCATCATCTATTCAACCTTTTTCCAATTTCAAAACTATACAGTTGAAGTCAGAATTATTAGCTCCCCTTTGAATGTTCTTCTTTAAATATTTCCCAAATGATGTTTAACGATTAAGGAAATTTTCACAGTATGTCTGGTAATATTTTTTCTTCTGAAGAAAGTCTTATTTGTTTTAATTTGGCTAGAATAAAAGCAGTTAATTTTTTAAAAAACATTTTAAGGTCAAAATTATTAGCCCCTTTAAGCTTTATTTTTTGATAGTCTACAGGACAAACCATCATTATACAATAACTTACCTAATTACCACAACCTGCCTAATTAACCTAGTTAAGCCTTAAATGTCACTTTAATCTGAAAATATCTAGTAAAATATTGTGTACTGTCAATCATGGCAAAAATAAAATAAATCAGTTATTAGAAATTAGTTATTAAAACTAGTATGTTTAGAATGTGTTAAAAAAATCTTCTCTTCTCTCCATTAAACAGAAATTGGGGGGAAAAATAAACAGGGGGGGTTAAAATTCTGATCCTTCAAACTGTATATCAATATTGTAATGTGTAAACAAAATCATTATCAGTTAGTATAAGTGTTGCTGTTGATAATTATAATAATAAAATATTGCAATACTGGCATAATAATAATTTAAACACAAATAAAAACACCATACAGTCCACACCACCATATCTTAATAAAACTTTAACTTTTTATTTTAAAAATAGCATTTAATTACTTTTCTTACAGTACATTTGCTTAACTGTTCTCCATTCATTTACCGCTGAGGATACTGAACCTGACCTATATTTTATTATTATTATTGTAGACTGAAGTAGTTGACAGCTATGTTTTGTTCTTTCTTGGTAAGGGTTATATGGGTTTGTCATGAATACAGCTAAAGTCAGAATTATTAGCCCCCTTTGATTTGATTTTTTTTTTTTTTTAAATTCTCAAATTATGTTTAATAGGAGCAAGGAAATTTTCAGAGTATTTTTTTAAAGTCTTATTGATTTATTTCAGCTAAAATAAAAGCAGTTTATAAATTTTAATTTTTTTATTTTTTTCAGGTCAAAATTAATAGCCTCCTTAGGCTATATATTGTTTTGATTGTTGATTGTCTACAGAACTATTATGTTTAGAAATGTGTTCTATCTTCTAAATCTTCTCTCTGTTAAACAGAAATTGGGGAAAAAAATAAACAGGGGAGCTAATAATTCAGAGGGACTAATAATTCGGACTTGAACTGTATTTGAAATAAATTTTAAAAAAAATTCAAACTAAATTATTATTATTATTATTGTATTAATGTTTAATCATTTTTTGATAGGGCAAGTGAAAATCTTTTCTAGCTGGATATATGAAAAAAAATTCTTAGCCATTAGTCCCATACAAGTCTAAAAATTTCATTCATAATGGCCTAAAAATGTCTTAAATTTATAATGATTTAAAAATATACATTATTCTTACTGGTAATTTAATTGCACAGTTTTTTAATATAATGTATTACAATTATTCATTTTGTCATTATTATTTATTGTAATAAAACAGGGTGTTTTGTACCTTCTAAATTGTTCTACTGATAATGTAATTGGCAGTTAATTCCACAGTGGCAACACTGATAAAGAATGAATCAAAGCAAAGGAGAGTGAGTGAGCCAGTAAGAGATGATGTAATTTGTTATTAAAATGATTATATTAAATGAGAAATAATTCTATATATTATATGATGGATGAAGGGAGTTAAATAAAAAAAAAAATATATATATATATATATATAAATAAATCCGCTCCTGCAAAATGTACAGCCCTCAGCAATGTCTGAGTTTCTAATAGTCAGAACTAGTTAACACCAAAACAGAAGCAGCTGTTGTGTGTGCATGTGTGTGTGTATGTGTGTGCATGTGAATGCACTGTATTTATGAGATCACTAAATCTTCCTGTCCTGACCAGCAGCATGTTACTATGGCAACAGGCACTTGGTTCATTCTCTCTACAGAGCTGCTTCACTTGTAGGGTGAAGGCAGGTAAATCAGGCCACGTTTCCACCATTCATCTCAATTTCAAATTCATAAGCCACTAGCAGCATCAGCAGATCCTCAAATTCCTTTCAGTTTCTGCATTTGATAAATGAAAAGTGCCGATTTGTTTATTAAACGCATGCACTCTGTGTTTTGTAGCACTTGAAGGACAACTGAATCATTTATGAGCATTCAAATGCACTGTGCAAAACCATGAGCATTCCTTCATTTGAGCAGCAGGCTTTTAGAGTACCATTCTTATTTAAGGTTTCACTTCTTTAAAAATACAGTTGAAGTCAGAATTATTAGCCCCCTTGAATTATTAGCCCCCCTGATTTATTAGCCCCCCTGTTTATTTTTCCCCCAATTTTTGTTTAACGGAAAGAAGATATTTTCAACACATTGTAAACATAATAGTTTTATTAACTCATTTCTAATACTGATGTATTTTATCTTTGCCATGATGACAGTAAATAATATTTGACTAGATATTTTTCAAGACACTTCTATACAGCTTAAAGTGACTTTTAAGGCTTAACTAGGTTAATCAGGTTAACTAGGCAGGTTAGGGTAATTAGGCAAGTTATTGTTTAATGATGGTTTGTTCTGTAGACTATTGAAAAAAAAAATATTGCTTAAAGGGGCTAATAATTTTGGTACCTTAAAATGGTTTTAAAAAAAATAAAACTCCTTTATTCTAGCCAAAATATAAAACAAATAGAACTTTCTCCAGAAGAAAAAAATTTATCAGACATACTGTGAAAATTTCCTTGCTCGTTAAACATCATTTGGGAAATATTTAAAAAGAAAAAAATCAAAGGAGGGCTAATAATTCAACTGTATACAGTTTAAAGTCAGAATTATTAGCCCCCCTGTTTATTTTTTTCCCCCAATTTTTGTTTAATGGAGAGGAAGATTTTTTCAACACTTTCTAAACATAATAGTTTTAATAACTCATTTCTAATCACTGATTTGTTTATCTTTACCATGATGAGAGTAAATAATATTTGACTAGATATTTTCCAAGACACTTCTATACAGCTTAAAGTGACTTAAAGGCTTAACTAGGCTAATTAGGTTAACTTATCAGGTGCCACTGTAAAAAAATGGCGTGATTTCATCGGTAATAAACTGTAAAAATGCTACAGTACAAATCCGTAACCTGGTTAACAGTATGTTTCCTTAATATATACGGCAAATAACCGTAAATTGACTTTCCCAGAATTCCCTGCATGGCACATCACTTTTTTATGCTTTTTGTTGACATTACTATGAATCTTTTAATTGTTTCCTCCCCATCAGTAATGTATATTAGCGATTTATGTTACATCTAATGTTGATAAACAATGTTTATTTCATGACTTTAATTTTATGCATGTTACCATACTGGTGTTTAGTAGCTGTGTGAATGACACTGAGCACCTTCTTTACACTGATACACTTTACTGCTTGTGAGAAAAGTTGTTTGTGATGAGCATTGGTTCGTTATGTATGAACTCTCTCAACACCACCTGCTTATGGCTGTGTTATAATATCTATCTGTGTAACAAAAGATGTGTAGATGTTGCTTATTTAAAATACAGACATATTACCTCTATAAATTAATAAAATATGGTAGTTTACTGTAAAAATGAGAATTTACTTTTACAGTTTGTACCGTATTTTTTACGGTAAAAATACTGGCAACCACAGCTGCCGTTTTTTTACCGTAAATTTTACGGAATTATCTTTACAGTAGGGTAAGTAGGCAAGTTATTATATAATGATGGTTTGTTCTGTAGACTATCGAAAAAAAATATTGCTTAAAGGAGCTAATAATTTTGACCTTAAAATGTTTTTTAAAAATTAAAAACTGCTTTTATTCTTGCCAAAATAAACAAATAAGAGTTTCTTCAGAAGGAAAAAATATTATCAGACATACTGTGAAAATGTCTTTGCTCTGTTAAACATCATTTGGGAAATATTTAAAAAAGAAGAAAATTCAAAGGGGGCTAATAATTCAACTGTATATATAACATACGCTGTAATGAATGATAATCAGGCCTAATCGACTTTTTTATACAGCCCATGAAGCTTTGCATCATTCTTTTGACTAACCTCTATTAAACTATAAACAATCAGTGAAGTAAAAAAAAAAACTAGGTTCATTATTCTCTCACTGTTCAGCCGTCAAATCTCAAAAGACAACTTATTAGAATTAACAAATTGCTTTCAGCAGACCATGAAAAACCCCAAAAACTCGAAACAAGTCTTTTCACAGCAGTATTACCAATGTGTTGATTATTACTGTATTGTATGTATGAAATACAAAGATGAACAAAACAAAAGAGCTTTGGCCACAGATATGCTTGAGATACTAATAATATGTTAAATTACTAAGCGTAACAATATTTTCATGACAGAAAAAATAAAGCACAAACAAAACATACATATTAATCAGTTTAACACAACCTTCATTCATTCATTCATTTTCCTTTGGCTTAGTCCCTTATTTATCAGAGGACGCCACAGCGGAATCAACCAGCAACTATTCCGACATGTTTTACGCAGCAGATTCCCTTCCAGCTGCAACCCAGTCCTGGAAAACACCCATACACTCTCACATTCTCACACACTCATACACTACAGCCAATTCCTCTATACCACATGTCTTTGGACTGTGAGGGAAACCGAAGCACCCGGAGGAAACCCACACAAACACAGGGGAGAATAGGCAAACTCCATACAGAAATGCTTCCTAGCCCAGCCGGGACTCGAACCAGCGACCTTCTTGCTGTGATGCGACAGTGCTAACCACTGACCCACCACACCGCCCTTCACACAACCCAAACTGAAAGTGTAAACAATAATTTGAAATGCAGTACTAATTACATGCACAAAGGCAATAAAGTTGAACTGAAACACATTTTTAAATCGCTCAAGATTCTATTCGACATTTCTTGTGCAACTTCTATCAACAACTTCTTTCCATCTTGCTTGATAACACTGGGCTAAAAACAAGGGTGTAGATTTACTCTTGACATTGGCGGGGTAATACATTCTTAGAGCTGCATTGAACAGCACAAATTCTGTTTCACGCTTTTGAAAACTTGAATAAAGCACTTAATAATATAAAATAAACACTTAATAATACAAATAACAATCACATCCCATGTTGTAAAAGTCAATTAACATGATTTTACTGCAGTCGGGCTTTGAGGAGGTATGAATGTAGAGAATTTTAGAGAGGTGTGTGACGCATTTTAACTGTTTTATCTACGTAGATTATAGTTTCCCATAATCATGGAGGCCAAAATCGAAAGTGAATTTCGATTAATTGCACAGCCTTGGTTAATAGTATTACGGTGAACTCGTAGCGAACTTGACTTTTTGCACGTGTAAATTACTAAGGGTTGACGGAGCATTATTTTATTATTTTGAAGTTGATCAAATTATTGGTAGGGACATTTCAGCAATTGGTGGATATTGGTGGGGACATGTCTCCTCTGTCCATGCCAATTCTATTTGGCTAAAAACACCAAATGCATCTCTCTCTCTTCAGTGAACTGCATCCAGCGGATGAGACGGACTCCGCCATTGGACGAGCTGCAGCCTCCGCCCTATCAGGATGAGGACGGATCACCACGCATGTCATGCACACCCTCTGACCTGGGCGATGCCAAATGTGACCTTTCACATGGGAGCGATAGCCCCAGACACAGCTACGGGAAATGTCCGAGCGAACTCAGTGGAGCCCAGGAAACAGAGAGTTTCCTGAACAAGGGCTATGAAGAAGATGTGCCAAGTGACAGCACTGCTGTACTCAGCCCAGAGGTGAGCGATGAGTAGATCCACACGGAATCTGCGTACACAGAAAACCACAGCTTTCCACAGATATTTAGCCCATCATTGAGTCTATTTATTTACTTGTGTAATGGTGTGTAAATTTATAATAATTCAGTTTTTTAAATTAATTTCAGTAATATTATTGGCTGAAATGAAAATGTTAATACTGTATATGGTTTATTTACAATACAGTTTGTAAAGTAATATTTTCTGTCTTGTAGTAGATATATTATATAAGAGATATGCTTTGTTTACCAAATAAGTGGATCTAATTGGATTTGCATTGTAAACATTAAATAAAAGCTAAAAAGGTATTATTTTTTATTTCATATATTAAGGTTTTAGTTATGATACTTCGAAAAACATCCCGCATAAATCTGCAGAATTTTTACAAAAGCAGAAATGGCAAAAAATGTCTGCAATGTCTGATGAGTAAAGAAATCTGTCTGCAGAAATTAACTTAAGGCAAATATGATGGCAGTCCAAATCATGAAATGGTTAGTTCATCTTCAGAACACAAATGAAAATGTTTTAGATGAAAACCTAGAGCTCTTCCACCCTGTATAGGCAGCAGCACACCCTGACCTGACGTAGGAGAGAAGACAAAAGCAAACTAAGCAATTTTTACATGTTTTTCTATGCACACAAAAGTGTTCTTGGGGCTTCATATTGTTATAGTTGAACCACTGAAGTTGCATGGAATGTTTTGACAATGTTTTTGGTTCTTTTTCTGGACTTTAAATGTCTTGGGACCATTGCTGTAAATGGAGGATCAGAGAGCTCTCAGATTTCATGTAAAATATTTTAATTTAATAATAGAATTTTCATTTTTGGTGAACTAACCCTTTTACGTACAGTAGACCTGCAGCAGACCTTGTTGCTTAATTTGAGCTACACCAAAAACAACAATACAACAAAACATTTAGTCCATGTTTAACACTGAATTGAAAGATACAAAAATTGGTTTGTCTGCTGTACATTTTGTAAGGGAACTTGCCAAACATGATGGGTTAAACATGGTGTAATGATCTTCAGAACAGAAAAAAACTGCATACGAACTGCGTAATATATCGTTTCATTATTGATATCGCAATGTCCGAATCTGCAATAGTCACATCACAAGATTTGCAATGTTGAGTTGGGATTATAATTATAATTTAAAACATTTGGGCATAACAAATGATCAAGTTTGTAGCCTCAACAAAGATTAATTGTATTTATACAATGAAGATACAGTAGCCAAGATTTGAAGTGGATCAAAAATGTTGTTAAAAATAAAAATGGGAGTTAGGACAAATTTGATGAAAAAAGTTTTGATCCACCTCAAACTCTTTACAGTTTTATTATACATTTGATTATTTTATTTCTTTACCTCAATACTGTTAGACTCTCCAGAAAACCATGAAGCACTATTTTATTTGTATCTTTTTTTCTAATGTATTCATTTATGCTTGTAATTTAATATATTTTATGCATGTATACTCCCGAATCAATGTAAAATTATGAATTCTTCCCAAACAGAGTTATTTAAACCATCTCAGAAAATTATATTCAAATCACAATATATAATCTCAGAAATACAACATATCACAATGTCAGTTTTTTTGTCCAATATCAAATCACCCTTATTAATATAAAAACATATTTAAATGAACTGAATTCTGGACCAAAAAAATAAGTACATTGAAACAGTAACACACATCCCTTGTGTCTTTAACATTATTGTTTTGGTTTATACTTCCATATTGTTTTTTATTTAGAGCAATTTTCTGAACTTCACAGGCATCGGAATTTGATATTACCAGCCTTTAATCATTCAGAAACATTCAAACTGTTTTCTAGTGGAAAGCTCATTTTGATCCAGTTTTGACCTCTCTTTTTAGGGCAGCGCTGTCAGGTGTCATTTTCTCAGTTTCCTAACCTCACTATGCACACAAACACAGATGCATGCACACACACACACTTATAATTCAGTATGCATGCGTTGTAGACATCTGTGAAATAATTGATATGTTTACTCCAGCAGTGATCATACCGAGCCACATCCTCAGTCTGACTTTTGTTATATGAATTATAGCAAGAATAATCGTGTCTTAGCCATCAATCTTTCAGTACATTCATCCATCACAGAATCTGTCATAACTGTATGTCTATAGATTTAAAGCTGGCATGTAGAGGGCCATATAAATATACACACTCTCTGCTCAGACATAAATGTTGCTGAAAACACTTTTATTTTCTCTCCACCATCTCTGCAGGATCTGTCTGCACGTGGATCTGCAGCTCAGCTTCCTAAAGGCTATGACCCGGAGCCTCTCACTCAATATGGGACACTTGATGTCGTGTTTGACTACGATTCATCTGACCAGCGTTTGTCCATCTCCATAACTGCGCTGACGGATATTCCTTCTCTCAAACGCACAGGGAACATCTCCTGGCAGGTGCATCTGGTGCTGCTGCCCACCAAAAAGCAAAGGGCCAAGACCATCATCCAGCGTGGCCCCTGCCCTGTCTTTACTGAGACGTTTCACTTCAGCCATATCGAGTCGGAGATGATCGGGAACTACGCCATTCGCTTTCGGCTATACAGCGTGCGCAGGATGAAGAAGGAGAAAGCTCTCGGAGAGAAGGTGTTCTACCTCACCAAACTCAACCTGCAGGGCAAGATGTCGGTGCCCATCATACTGGACCCCTACTGCAACATACCTGTGAGTCTGACAACACTTTTTCAAACGTTTCAAAAACGCTCATTTATGATGTTTTTAGGACAAATTATTTGCATTAAAGAAAAACTTTAAATCATTTAGGAAAAACATAATTTTTTTGTACTCATTTATGTTAAATGCTACATTTCTACACTTTACTGTTTTTTTAAATAAATTAATACTTTTATTCTGCAATAATGCATTAAATTGATCAAAGTGAAGCGTATTTATAAACTAATTTCGAGAGGATCACGTGTTTATGATTGACCACAGCCGGTCCCTCATTAGCTATCATATAATTTACCAATCAGATGAATCCAAACACACTATAAAAAACAGATTTTCTTACCTTAGTCATCTTCATCTTGAAGAATCCCCCATCCACCCCTAATAGGATAGGGCAGCACAGCGGCTCAGTGGTTAGCACTGTTGCCTCACAGCAAGAAGGTCGCTGGTTCGAGTCCCAGCTGGGCCAGTTGGCATTTCTGTGTGGAGTTTACATGTTCTCCCTGTGCTCACGTGGGTTTCCCCCGGGTACTCCAGTTTTCTCCCACAGTCTAAAGACATGCGGTATAGGTGAATTGAATAAACCAAATTGGCATTCACCACATAAACATATGCTGGTAAAGTTGGCAGTTCATTTCCCGGTGGCAACCACTAATAATCAAGGAATAGGCCAAACAAATGAATTCAGGGGAGTTCTCGAGACCCTGCCTGAGCTCAGACTCCCCTCTCTCCCGATGAAATGGGAGGGAGCCCCGGGCTCGAGGATATATTGAGCTCAGTGCTCTCTGCCGGGACAGCATGCCAAACACGCTTTATAATCAATCATCAGCTAAGTGTGAACTCTTGAAAGTGACAATAAAACATTTATAATGTTACACAATTGATCTAATAATGTGAACAAAATTATATTATAGTTTCTACAAAGATTTTAAACAGCACAACTGTTTTCAAAATTGATGATAACCAGAAATGTTTCTGGTTCAACAAATCCACATATTAGAATGATGGAGCAAAAAATGAAGTAAAGATGTTGAAAATACAGCTTTGTCTAAATAGGACAAAAAGACTTTTATATTTATATTATACATTATATTTATTGGGCGTCACGGTGGCGCAGTAGGTAGCAAAATCACCTCACAGCAAGAAGGTCGCTGGTTCGAGCCTCGGCTGGGTCAGATGTCATTTCTGTGTGGAGTTTGCATGTTCTCCCCGTCATCGCGTGGTTTTCCACCGGGTGCTCCGATTTCCCCCACAGTCCAAACACATGCTCTATAGGTGAATTGGGTAAGCTAAATTGTCCGTAGTGTATGTGTGTGAATGAGTGTGTATGGATGTTTCCCAGTGATGGGTTACAGCTGGAAGGGCATCCACTGCGCAAAACATATGCTGGATAAGATGGCGGTTCATTCCGCTGTGGCGACCCTAGATTAATAAAGGGAAAATGAATGAATGATAATTATTGTTATTTTAAATTTTGGCAATATGCTGTACATTTGTTTTATTTTAGTCGAAATTAAGACCGAAACAATTTAAAAATGCAAGCATTTTTTATTTTTTAAGCAGGCAGCTGTTTAGTGGCATCAAAATGATAATGTCACTATATAATTAATTTCTTTTCTTTTCGGCTTAGTCCCTTTATTAATCCGGGGTCACCACAGCAGAATGAACTGCCAACTTATCCAGCATTTGTTGCACTGTGCCACTGCGTCGCCGTCACTATATAATATAATATTTAATTATTTAATTATTTTATAATACAGATTTATTAGAGTCATTCAGCCTTTATTTAGTTTTGCTGTATTTAGGTGACTTATTGGTGTTTTACACCTTTGAAAACTCTAAGACAACAAGACCATTTAAACTCAAGACTTGATACTCAAAGTTATTAAAAAATGAATCCATGTCTCTCTCATGCAAGTGTTAAAGTAGCAGATATGGCCAAATGAAAAGAGCTCTCACATAAGCTATAGAGAAGAATGTTTTAGTATGGTAGAAAGTCTAGAAATGCAACAAAAAATAGTGTTGTTCATAAGTTCGAAATCATACTAGAAAATATTTGAGAATACTGAACAATATGATCAAGGGGAATAACTAAATGATTGATCAAAGCAATTGAGGAAAACTCTGAATTTACTGCCAAAGACAAGATGATGAAAGGAGAAAAAATATTTCAATGCAGAGGATAAAACACTAAAGCATGAACTGCTGAACTGAAGTCTTGACCATAAAAAACTTAAAAACTCAACTTGAACTTGAATGTCTGTTTTGTTGAGTAATGTGAATAAACTGTAACATTTTGGACCCATGGGTCAATAGTGTACAGTACATTGGGTTTTTATCTTGAGTATTTCAGGTCATAAATAATTGTGCTAAACAGTTCAGCAAAGTTTCTGTGCATCACAGGGCAGTGACTCTCAGGCAAGCATGTCAGATGTGTCGTGCAGTGAAACAGCCTCATCGTACCCGTCTGCGGCTCAAGGTTCTGCTCCAGAGATCCTGCTGGGTCTTGTGTACAACGCCACTACAGGACGCCTCTCTGTGGAGGTCATCAAAGGAAGCCACTTCAAAAACCTGGCCGCAAATAAACCTCCCAGTGAGTCCAGAACCTATTCAACACGATTGCTTCTAATCTTGAATCTCCTGCATCATTTTATATAAGAACCAAATCATGTCACCTTTCACCTCTGACCCTCAAGGTGCTCCCTCTTTCTTTCTTTTCAGTTATATTACCCTTCTGCTAAGCACTGACCTCCTAACCTTCCCGTAGCTTCAGTCACAGTTTGGTCAAGCGCACAAAACAAGAGCCTTATGCCTTCAGAAAACACTCTCACAACAACCATCAGTGGAGTCCCTGCCATAACACAAAACTCATCCAATAGAGTTGAAGAGACAGTGTTATGAAATAGTGATGAAAGCTGCCTGTCTCTCTTATGCACTAGCCCTGAATCTACTTGTTTTTTTAAACATACATTAGTATATATGAGCACAGCCTTTCAAAGTATACATGAAGTATCTGACAGCGTGCACAGAAGGAGACCAAAACTGCTGAAAAGATGGCTCTCTGTCTTCTTGTAAACATTAAGTGATGTGATTAAACAAAATAAATCCTATTGATTCTGTCTGAATTGTACAGCGATATATTCAAATTTTCTTTCACAAAATGAAACAAAATTAGATTTTAATTTCAATCTATATTTGCAATATAGCAGTCTTGCATGCTCAATAAGTAGCTCTCATGCAGCATCCAAAAATAATCACCAAAAAATTTAATTCAACAAAAATATTGCCTCATGACTGATTTGAAAATTTTTCAAAATGATTTTTACGTGATGAAATCTGATCATATGCATAAAATCTGTCATTTTTGTCCATAAGGACACTGGGCCCTAACATACACCCGGCACAATAAGGCGCAAGACATGTTTTGCGCAATTTGTTGCTATTTTCAGACCAGCACAACCGTATTTGTTTAAATAGCAAATACATTTGTCCCACTTTGTGGACTCATGGGCGTGCTGGTCTAAAATAGAGGTCTGTTAGGGCGCATTGATGGCGTCTTGCTAATTTGAAGAACTGAAATAGACTGCACCATTGACCATCTTAAAGCAGGTCCAAAGTCCAACGCAGAGCATATTAGTTATGCGCCTATGTGGGTTCAATCGCTTACACATTGCTTAATACACACAGAATGTACAGCAATACACAAATATCTTTACATATTAAAATGTTTCAAAAATTATTATTTTCTACATAAATATAAAAACCAATGCCTCCATCCCTCCTTCATGCCTTTTTTCAGTTAATTTATGACAATTTGCATTTGTTTAATGTTATTATTATTAGCAGCATTTATTATTTGCACATTTATATTTGTTTTAATAAAAATAAGTTTCGATTTGTCCACCTGTCAGGTTTTGGAGATGTATGCATCACTAAATGGGGCATAAGAATAGAGCGTGTGTTTGGATATAACTCCATTTTTTTGACC
This sequence comes from Danio kyathit, assembly GCA_903798195.1. Lineage (NCBI taxonomy): Eukaryota > Metazoa > Chordata > Actinopteri > Cypriniformes > Danionidae > Danio > Danio kyathit. Next base: position 37,476,864 of record LR812531.1, on the reverse strand, counting down.
ACACTTTGTTATTATTGTTCATTTATTTGTTTGCTGGAAATTAGAACTCAATTTATAAATAGTTTTGAAACCAATCTTTGCGCTTAACAAACAAAATTAAATATGTAGGCTAGTGAATGTCTTCAGTGGAGTGAGTTTCCACTATTTCCTTACTCCTCAAAAGTAAAGGAGTAAAGCAACGAGTGAAAGTAAAGAGGCAGAATGGAGGAATCTTCTTGAGCAAACGGTCTGTTTAACTGTTTTCTTACTAGTGAAGCCTTCAGTTTTTCTTCTTACAAAGTCCACCTTGTAAATAGCAAATGTGCCATGGCATGACACAACTAACTCCTTAAGGGAATGGGAGATGAGACTCTGATTGGTTTAATGCACGTTATGCTCAAAACACACCCATAACTCATTAAGAAAATAAGCACAACCCTGTTAGACCATGCGCCGTGGTGCAGAGCGTATTTTTCCTTCCTTAAAATAGCAAAAGTGGATTCGGAAACACGCTTAATGCTTTTGCACCATGCGCTTGAGACTTTGCGTCTAGATCGTTAAAATAGAGCCCACTCAGTCTAATATCTTTTGATGTTATAAAATGTTCAGAAAACTATTTTTTTTTAAGTGGCCAATAATGTATGTTTTAAAAATTAGATAAATGCTGTGTTGGTAACTTACTTGAAATAAAGGAAATAAATTATTTATTTTCATTTGGATAATTTGATTTCAACATTTTAACATTTAACGTTTGTGTTTTTTTACTTACATGCACAAGTTCTCAAATGAGAAATATACCATGCCATTTAGTTTTGTTTTTTTATCTTTCTTAAACATGTGAACACTAAGTTAGCCTGATATAAAATTTAATTTTTTTGTCTGAACCAAATAAATCTAAATAACTACAAATGTAAATCCACCTTTAAAATAGAGGATTGTGAACATGTTTTAATCCCCTCAGATAAGCTCTTTATAGACTGTGAAACACAGCCAAATTCAGTGTTGACACCTTGTCAGTCAGACTTACACATACTGTATGTATACCCTAGCGTGCAGATAAAAAGCAGAGCATACTTTGTTCTTTATCTTGAAGTGGCGCAGTGTGCTTTATGAACACATTACCTCTGACCTGATGTGATTAACCCTTCAAGCCTTTTGACCTGCTCTTTTTTTCCTGCCGTTGTTGACATTCTCTCTCTTTTTCCCTGATGATCCCCCTCTGCTCTCTCCTGTTGTCAGACGGTTTGTTCTGTTGTCTAAAGCACTTGATAGGTGGCCAAGTGTACATAATCCGAGGTGAGTGTTCTGTGGCTTACCTTTATCAGCAACGGCCGCTGTTCATCCATCTTTCTGTTTTCACGCTTTCTTTCTTCATCGACAATCCTTGATGTTAGACTGGCGAATGCTTCTACATGGATGGTCTGATCTGTGGAAAATTTGAACAGAAGGAAGATTTAGGAAATAGGAAGCACGTTATGCAAAGTATTTAGCCGTCATCCATGGAGAAGGTTCAAATGCTGTTATTTTTGGCCACGTTATGTTGGGTGGTATGCTAGTATTTTATGTTCTCTGTAGTGATGTGTGCATGAGTTCTATAACCATGTGGTTTAGATTTTTTTTTTGTATGCATTTACTAGATCATTTGCTTGGACCATTTTGAGTTTTTGCTGTCATGTGACTGGTAGTTCTAGTCTAAAATGCCAGAGAGATCTTTATAGACTTTGAACAATGTGAGTTGTTGTACTGTTTACTGAAAATTTGAGATTAAGAGACCACTTGAAAATTCTCAGTGTCTCTGGATTTATGATTACTAGTTGTGTCACCCGCTTCGAATATGATCACTCGATTGAATGGGCATTATCAGTGGTTATCAGCTGATAGATATGGGCCAGTATGGGCCTTCTGCGCCTACTAGTAGGCTCAAAAGGCTGTTATCATCCATCCACATGGTTAATCAGCTATACTTATAGAGAAGACTCCAGATCCAGATCTGTTTTTACATTACTGTGACGGTTGGGTTTAGGGTTGGGGTAGACATTATTAAAATACAATTAATGGAAAATTTAATAAATAATATAAATAATTCTCATTAACTTCTGGCCACAGCCGTATGTGATCTATAGCTGAATAACCACGTGGATGGATGATAACAGCCTTCTAAGCCCAATAGTAGGCGCAGAAGGCCCCTACTGGCCCATATTTATCAGCTGATAACCACTGATAATGCTCATTCAATCGAGTGATAACATTCGAATCGGCTGGTTGTGTTTAAGTAAACTTTATTTTTCTTTTATTCTGTTGATTACATTTCTCATGAATTTTAAATATAAAGAGATGATTTAAATAGTGAAAGTTGATTGGTATAAATTATCAGCAAATGTACTGTTTCCTGACATATTCATATATAGACAGACATATTCATATATAGACAATACAACAAAATATTAAAACAGTGTGTTATTCTGACAAATGGACAATTTCTAAAAAGAATGCCCTGAATTACAATATTTTTAAGGAATTTTAAGGAAAAATCTCAGAATCTCATTGTTTAAAGTGGGGTCTTAGATTTGATCTGTATCATAATAGATTTTCTTTCTTTTCTTGTTTTTGTGAATTAAAATGTCGTTATATAAAATGTTTTATTTGGCTTTATTAGGTTTTATTACAGTGAAATAATAGTGAAATTTATTTTTGCAAGCTGTTTGTGATCTTTAAATCATGCGTCATTTATATGAACGTTTTTCATAATATAACTCCCTAGAAATAAACAGTTGAGTTTTTAATCCATTCAGCCGATTTAGCACTTTTAGCTTAGCTTAGCATAGATCATTGAATCGGATTAGACTGTTAGCATCTCGCTCCAACAAAAAGTTTTGATAATTTTCTGATTTAAAGCTTGACTCTTCTGTAGTTACATTTTGTGTGAAGACTGACAGAAAATGAGAGTTTATTTTTGGAATTTTTTGAGAGAGATGCTAATGGTCTAATTCGATTCAAAAATCTATGCTAAGCTAAGCTAAAGGGGCTGTTTAATATTAATTAAATAGTAACTTTTCATTTTCCGTTGGTCTTAGTGTAACTATAGAAGTGAAGATTTAAATATGAAAATGATAGAAACTCTGGTCATTTTGTAATTTGTAAAGATTTCAAACAGTTTCCTAACTGGATATTTCTGTTATTAGTTTATGCTAATTATTTATATAAAACAATAACTGAATAATAAACTCTGGAAACATTCATACAAATACATGTGAGATTTATACACAAATGGTGAAAAGTAGGTCTCCGTACATAACTTTAGCAATGCAGATGACCAGGATTTTGTGTAATAGGAAACTTACTGAAGTGGATTTCTGTGGCAGTGTCAGGAAGCGCTTATATTCCTGAATAACTGCATCACAGAGGCTAATCAGCCTTTTTAACTAGCATTGAAATCACATTCAGCTTGAGGGGCTGGAGATGATTTCTTCACTGTCAGGTATGAAATCTGTGTTCCCATCTCTGAAATCTGCGCTTCTTATAGCTCGCCTCTTCTATTAGTTGAAAAAATAGTGGAGGGTGAAATATTTTTCTTGAAAACGCAGCAGGAAGACTCCACAGGAAGCCCGAACACAACCCTCGCCCTGACACAAAGACACAGAGAATACTAACGTCGCTTGTATTGTCGTGCATTCAGGCACTATGAATTAAATGCGATGAAAGGCCCTGAGCTGCGGCTCTCAATGCATCTGTAGAGGATCAGTTCAAAAGCCTCTGAAAGCAGAAGACAGAGCACTGATGCGGGACTCAATTATTAATCAGCGAGCATTGATTCATGCCGAGCCTTAATGCAGAAAAGAAACTGAATGGCCCATTTTCAGCCAATAAATTTCATCCTGTATTAATGAATGGAATAATCAATTGCTTTTCAGAGATTGAGAGATTGAAGTGTTGCTAGGCTGGAATCACAGTTTTGAAAACCTTCATGCTGGCAGAGGAGCTGTGCCACAACAATATCCTGTTTCTTAATTTAACGCCTTAACTTCCGCACCTACAATTTCCCTAATAGGAAATTACTTTTGGATTTTTCTTACCAAAATGAAAACTGATTATTATTGCAATTAGTGTAGTTTTCTTTTTCTTTTGGTTTTCATAGTTTATAATTATGATATAAAATAATTCATTTTAAAAGTGCATATTTTTGTCCGGTTTCCAAGTATTAACTTTAAAACTGTAATGTTTATTTATTATATATTAATGTATTTTTATAATATTTTATAATATACAGTTGCAATCAGAATTATTAGCCCCCCAGTTTTTTTTCCCAATTTCTGTTTAATGGAGAGAACATTTTTTTAACACATTTATAAACATAATAGTTTTAGTAACTCATTTCTTATAACTGATTTCTTTTATCTTTGCCATGATGACAGTAAATAATATTTTACTAGATATTTTTCAAGACCCTTCTATACAGCTTGAAGTGACATATACAGGATTAACTAGGTTAATTAGGTTAACTAGGCAGGTTAGGGTAATTAGGCAAGTTATTGTATAACGATGGTTTGTTTTGTAGACTATCGAGAAAAAACATATAGCTTAAAGGGGCTAATAATTTTGTCCTTAAAAGGGCTTTTAAAAAATTAAAAACTGCTTATTTTATCCAAAATAAAACAAATAAAACTTTCTCCAGAAGCAAAAAATATTATCAGACATACTGTGAAAATTTCCTTGCTCTGTTAAACATCATTTGGTAAATATTTTTAAAAAAATCAAAAAATTCAAAGGGGGTTTAATAGTTCTGATTGCTGATACTGAGCAGGCAATAGAGTAAGGTAAAAGTTGGGCGAGTTCTGCAAAAACTTTATATAGTTCATAATTTTAAGGCGCTTTCATCGAAAATATAAGATGGCAAACCTGTCTAAGACTTAATTACTCTACATAAAACGGCTGGATTCTTTATAAATCCAATTGGCGAGCATACTACGTGAATATAAGTACACAGGGAAAACTGCTGCTAATCAGGAGGATGCTAACACACCTAGCATGATGGGTATTTTTTTTTTTTTTTTAAGCATATAACTGACAAGCATACAGGACTATATGATAACATATGTAACAGTCATACAAAACTTAGTATCTAGCATGATGTCCGAGTCAGCCGAACACACTGACATTATGGAGATTAAAGCTGAGCTAATCTCACCTACCAAAACAGAAATAAAATTTCACAGGAGGGCTACTAATTTTGATGTCAACTGTTTGACATATACGATTGAAATCAGAATAATTAAACCTCATTTGAAATTCATTTTCTTTTTTGAATATTTTCAAAATTATGTTTAACAGAGCAAGGAAATTTTCATAGTATGTCTGATAATATTTTTTCTTCTGGAGAAAGTCTTATTTGTTTTATTTTGGCTAGAATTAAAGCAGTTTTCAATTTTTTAAAAAACATTTTAAGGTCAAAATGATTAGCCCCTTTAAGCATTTTTTTTTCAATAGTCTACGAAACAAACCATCATTATACAATAACTTGCCTAATTACCCTATCCTGCCTAATTAACCTGATTAACCTAGTTAAGCCTTTAAATGTCACTTTAAGCTGTATAGAAGTGTCTTGAAAATATCTAGTAAAATATTATTTACTGTCATCATGGCAAAGATAAAATAAATCAGTTATTAGAAATGAGTTATTAAAACTATTATGTTTAGAAATGTGTTGAAACAGAAATTGGGGGAAAAAATAAACAGGGGGGCTAATAATTCAGGGTCTTTAATAATTCGGACTTCAACTGTATGTATAAAGTACTCCATGACCCACTTTTAAGAATTCTTTAATTTCTACACACTTGAATTGAGTACAAATAAAGTCCACTGTTTTGTTTTTAACTAAATTAATTTAAAATTACATTTGTGTATTTTTTTTTTTTTTTGGCAGTGATTACAGAATCATATTCATCTGCGCAACAGACATGCATTTGCAACATAATCATGTATAACATAATGTCCAAAGTGGACATTCAAAATAAATTGTTACTCTATATTTTTAAGATATTTTACCAGAAAATAAAATCAAAATACCATTTAAGCGTATTACTATCATATGAAAGCCATTTCAATATTTTCATAATCAAATGTTCTTTTGATTGAATTGATGGTAAAAGTATGACAGCTTCTCCAACTGACCTTCTCTTTCCTGTTGTTTCAGACACGTATGTGAAGCTGACTCTGCTCAACTCAATGGGTCAGGAGATGTCCAAGTGTAAGACTTCCGTTTGCCGAGGCCAACCCAACCCCACCTACAAGGAGACCTTTGTGTTCCAGGTAGCTCTGTTTCAGCTCTCTGACGTCACGCTCATCCTGTCTGTCTACAACAAACGCAGCATGAAACGCAAGGAGATGATTGGCTGGATCTCTCTGGGCCTCAACAGCTCCGGAGAAGAAGAATTAACTCACTGGACTGAGATGAAGGAGTCAAAGGGACAGCAGGTGTGTCGATGGCACAGTTTCCTGGAGTCCTAGAACGTCAGTGAGCCACAGTGATGATGATGAGGAGGAGGATGATGATGATGTGTGTAATGGGATGGGGGACAGAGAGCAGGTCAGGCCCTCGAATGACCCCCCAAACGACAGGGCTGGCCCTCACTGCAGTGCATTAAGAAAAACACTAGTAGATCTGGGGATGGTGCCCGCTCTCCTTCCTAGTGCATAATGGGAAATGAGTTAGAGAAAATGATGAGAACAGGGTTAGATGTGACCGGATTAATGGAGGAAACAGGTTTGGGTTTTTTTAAATAGATATTTATTTGTATATTTGTTAACTTGATGTTTCTATTTTTGATCTGCTCGAGATGATTGTTTCTAATGGGCGTACTGTATGGTGCTTTAGGGTCAAACAGAGGGAAAAAACAAACAAAGTATCCATCTTTTTCCTATACCCCATGATGCTTTGCGTGATTGATCATGAGAATTGACTAATCAGAAAAGGTAAGGCAAGTTTATACACTACCTGACAAAAGTCTTGTCGCCTAATAATGACTTCTAGTTGATCATTTGGTATCAGAAGAGGCTTATATAAAGGCAAAGGCCTCTAAATTACGCTTATTTTAGCTAAATAAAATATGATCATGCCTTGATTTTTAATTATTTAATTAGGACAGTAAGGTCTGACTTTGCTATAGACTAAAATATGGTGCTGTAAAAAAAAAATTAGTATTGTGTATGACTCCCATGAGCTTGGAGGACTGCATCTATACATCTCTGCAATGACTCAAATAACTTACTAATAAAGTCATGGAATGGCAAAGAAGGTGTTCTTGTAGGACTCTCAGAGTTTATCAAGATTCTCTGCATTCTCCATCTTACCCCAGAAATGCTCAATAATGTTCATTTCTGGTGACTGGGCTGGCCAATCCTAGAGCACCTTGATCATCTTTCAAGAACTTAGATGTGGAGGCTGAAGTATAAGAAGGAGTGCTATCCCGCTAAAGATTTTGCCCTCTCCTGTGGTTTGTAATGTAATCGGCAGCATAAATGTCTTGATACCTCATGCTGTTGATGTTGCCATCCACTCTGCAGATCTCTCGCATGTCCCCATACTGAATGCAACCCCAAACCATGATTTTTCCTTCACCAAACTTGACTGATTTCTATGAGAATCTTGGGTCCATGCAGGTTCCAATAGGTCTTCTGCAGTATTTGTGATGATTGGGAGGCAGTTCAACAGATGATTCATCAGAAAAATCTACCTTCTGCCACTTTTTCAAATAATCAACTAGAAGTCAAGTTATTATTTGTTGCTCTTACAACTGGGATAACTGGGACAAAACTTTTGTCAGGTAGCGTATAGCACTTTTCATACTCAATGGTTATACAAAGTGCATTACACAAACAAGATGATTAAAATAATCCTAAAATAATCACACAATTTGTAAAAGAAATAAATACAACAAATAATTACAATAAAAAAAACAAATGTATTAAAAGACAACATATTAGAATTAACAAAATACTCTCAACAAGAAAATTAATAACCCCCCCAAAAAAACTCAAAACAAATCTTGTCGCACAGATATGCTTGTGATACTGATGTCATGTTAAAGAATGCCTGACGTAACATTAAATGATTGATATGAAACAAAGCACAAAGTTTTCACTATACAGTACATAGATTAATTGTTGCGCAGCCTTTGTAAAAGTTCCCCAAATCATAAAAACGGAACCCATCATTTAAAACATAGTAGTCATGTGTGGAAAAAGGTGGATATGTTTGAGATCCAGGAGTGAAAGTTCTAGAAAGACAAGTTAAAAAAGTCTAGAGTTTGTTTAAAAAAAAAAACTCTTTATTAAAAAGTCAGAAGTACTGTCAGGTTGACTAAATGTCATTTCTGAGGCATTCTAATGGAAACTCTGGCAGATGTGTCTACTGTATATGAATGGCTGGCCTCCGCGACATATGATCAGATCGTCTAGATCTCTGTCATGATTTAGTTCATTCCGCTTTGAAATGTACTATTAGAGTGCCAATCCGGACTTCACCACATATAGCCTGTCATACAGCATTATATGTCAGCTATTTCTCATTAATACTCTTAATACTCACAGTAGAAAACTAAAGCACACCACATAATGAATAGATGAAAAAAAATTCTTCTAACTTTTTTTTTACTGTGCTTATAGAAACACCTTATAGCTTTAGTTTCATATATTTACACCTATAATATAATAATACTCTAACATAAGTATGAAATATGAAATATTGAAAAATTTGTTGTTGGCGTATATGGACTAATACGACTTCTAAAACACAAGTATTTCATTTTTATTTATTCATAATTTTCATTCAGCTGGGCGTACAGCTTTCTATGTTTTAACTATACTTCAAGAAATGATTTATAGTAAAACATAATGTTAATACAATACGAGGTAACACTTTATTTTGTAGTCCATTTGAGTATTAGTAGACTGTCTGCTTAATATCTGATGATACTGCTCCTTCAACAGACATTTAACTGACCATAAGAAACTTTGTAAGTACATGTCAAGTTACACTAACCCTAACCCCAACCTAACAGTCTACTTATAATCTAATGAGAATTAGTTGGCATGTAGATGCAATGCAACTTAAATTCAACAAACGGACCATCAAAATAAAGTGTGCCCCAATACGATCATGATAATCTGCCATACAGATCAAGGCCTGTTCACAACAAAAAATGATAACTATGATGACTATATCAGTGCCCCCCTCTGTTTGTTCACTGATGTTCTGTCAATGCATTCCCTTTAAATGCTCAAGCTCATTGAAATCAAGTGGATTATGATTGGCTGCTACAGTAATAAGTGTGTTTAACTTTATCTGGATGTAACCAGTCTGTGAGATTTGTCCCTTGCATTCAGAAAGGAATTCAGCTACAGTCAGTTTCAGTTCAGTTTCCTTTATTTATGTCATTCAAAACATCACAATAAATTGTAATGCAGAACGAAATTACGTTACATCGGACCCAACAAGAACATAAAAAACATCAAAAAATATAAAAAATAAAACATAAAATAAGTTTATATGAAACTTATTATAATATAAAACATAATAAATACGTTTAAAATTCATAAATATAAAAAAAATAGTTATATAAAATATAACCCTTTTTTTTAAATCACAGAAGGAATAAGAAATAAATTAATACTTAAATAACTATTGCAGTTTGTTAGTTATAATATTAGCAATCTGTGCTAGTTTAACTATTTGATTTATTATTACATACTAGCTATCAAGTGTTTAAAATATGAAAATAGACTCGCCGTGTCACACAAAAGCGTCACTAACACAGTGTTTACATACTTTAGCACAAATGAAGTAAAATAAACCTAATATTTGTCACATACTGAAACATTTCAATACACTTTTTATTCAACACGAGTACTGCTTAATACAGCACCTAATTGTACAAGTTCTACCTACAGAATTTAAATATCAACTTTTTTATTTTTATCATGACAAACGTGACAGAATATTAACATTTAAAAGATCATTTATAATTTATGCATAATTATTTAAACTTACCAGTTGTTGTTTTCAACATTTTGTGTGAACAGGCCTCAAGTCATATCTAAAACAGTCCATTTTCAATTCAATAACTTCTGTAGAAATCACATACATTCCTACTTTATAGTATGTGAAAAACAGTATGCCAAATGAGTTCATAGTATTTAAAAAACAATACCCAGATGACCTACAACTTCTGCTTAGATTTTTAATATTTAATACAGACACTTTACAATCCATAAGCCTGTGATTTAGTACATCCAAACTTTATTTACACTACCCACCTATTGTTTGTAACAGTTGTGAAGTAAATTAATTTTCAAATACATTACCTTTGAACGCAATTTTACACCCTCCGCTTGTCCAAGACACGCCACTGACACATGAGATTCAAATCATCAGCTCTTACTTCAACTCTACAGCCATTTCTGCGACTGTTCTGAATCGTGAGACCTTTACAAAAAGCATTTTTCACTAGTTTCTAATATGTGGTGAAATTAAGGCGACATTAAGTTTCTATTATAGGTGTGCATTTTGACATCTTTTTACAACAGACTGTTCCCTCTTCTCTTTTCTATTGAATCTGTATGCTCCTGAATGTTCGAGTTTAGTACCTGGTGCTCTGGGTAACACTAGAGATGCAGAATGTCCACTAGAGGGTCGGTGATTAAACTGTGAGGATGTGTTCGGGGTATATGAGACGGTTCGCTTCTGCTCTGTCTTTACAAGTGTCCTGATCTCTGTGCGGTCGGCCTGTGAACTCGTTTATTTCCTTTCTTGAGCGATGGTCAAACTCACTCAGTGATTGTTACGTACTGTAAACGGCACATAGATTTTGCTGATCTATTTTTGTATCTATATATCTGAGAAAATGGACTCACTTTCTTGGTAAATGTATGAAGCTCTGTGAGCAGTATGGAGTTGTAGACTTTGTTCTACGTTCGCAGTTAAGTTGATATTTCATTCTCTTTGGTTAAAAGAACCGTTTTGTTAGTGAACGTGTCACTCATTCAGTGTGATGTTTCAAAATACGACAAGATGAAGGAAACTTCTCCATCTTCTCTTTACTGTTACAGGTGGATAAAGCGTATGGCAGGTTTGGTGGGATGTTACATACTGTTTTATGTATTCTTAGCTCTGCTGATGTCAACATTTCAGGTCATGATGATGTAGGCAACATAGGCTCATTCGGAAAACGTAGCCCTATATACATTTCTGGAGATCGCGAATTAAGTATGTATGGCTGCATTTCCTCTTTAAAATGAACCATACGGTCCGGTATGACGCTGTTCCTTTTCACATTTACCAGCTAACCTCCATGTGGACGGCTTTTCTGCTGTTACCAGTTTGCCTAGTAGCTCGCCATGTATGTCGGCGGACTTGAGATGCAGAGAGGAGTTGATCATGACGAAGGCAAGTTGATCATTGAGCCCGGCAAAGAACGATTCCAGAAAGCAGGAAAAACAAAAGCCAAAAAAATCTAATAAACAAGTAACAGGATAAGAATGTGGTAAAATCTGAAAACGTGGTTAAAAAACCAGGCGAGGGCTTTTCTTTTTCTGGATTGCTTTTCAAAACACTGTCGGTTAAGTTTGTTAGGAAGTGTGTGAGCAGGTCAATCGGTGCTTTTGAAAACACTATTGGTTGGGTTTAGGGCATAGCTGTCAACCCTCCCGTTTTTCCTAGGATTCTTTTGTATTTTACAGTTCTATCATCCCGTAAAGGTATTTTCCCATATTTCTCCCGTATTTTCAGTCTTTCTCTGAAGGATGGCAATAAACATTAAAGGGCCAGTTCTCCCTATACCCAACCCATACCGCCAAACCACCAGGGGCTGCCCCTTGCTCTTAAATAGGAGTCTGTTCTGTGCTTTCATTTTATTTAGGCATGAAAACACCGAAATAAATGAACCAGGAGGTGGGCCAAGTCAGAGCAATCACTCTGGTCCACCGGGCTCTGCGCTGGTTGAGAAAATTCCAAATTGAACCAAAAAAACAATCGATTGCAATTGGCTTAGGAATGGCAAGCAAATTCGGAACATTGCAACCTGCAGAACCTGGGAACTTTAAAAAAACAAAAAAAAAACATCGAAATAATTATAAAAACGGAGCGATTTCTTTCCTTTGTCATTACAGGCGCCGTCACCCCACCCACACAATCCTCAAAACAGTCATAAAGTGGTGCGTGACTGTCAGCTGACGCACTCCATAATGATACATAGACGCTGTTTCATTGATTAATGAGATTTGATAACTTGATTCTATTTCTTTATAATAGCTATTCATTTTAATAAGCTGAACTGTTTGCTAATTTAGTGGCTGCTAATGTATACCATTTATTTTTTATTTTGTAAAGCATATTACTGACCTTTTTTTTTGTTTATTTACAATGAAAAAGCTCTAGAAGAACATATTTAGTATTTTGGGATTTTTTTGGGGGGGGGGGGGTATGGTTTAGGGAAGGATGGCTCCCGGCCAGTCAGTCAGTCAACAGCGGCCTCTGGTGGATTTACGTGAGATCAACAGATGCGAATGGGACTCGAGGAGAAATTTGAGATCTGAAAAACATACACAGTGGCCTCTGGTGGATTTGTGAAAACAAAAACTGCAAAAAAACGTACCTCCTGAAACATATTTGCCGCTCCCCAGAAATGTATATAGCGGTACATTTTCAGAATGAGCCTGAGTTGGATGTAGGAATCTGTTTACCCCCCTCCTTGAGATAAAAAGAGAAGAAACAAAGTGACTGAGCTGGTATGTTTTGTAAGCTCAGAATTAAGCACATTTATAGGGGCACATAATGAAACACATCTTGTGAAAAAGTCTCAGGCTGCGATGGTCCACAGAGAGCCACAACTGGACAATGTCTACCACCCCCAAAAAAATAATAAAATGCACAGCTGGGCTGAGCTTTCCCTCTCACGCTGGGAGATGTTCTCGGTTTCTTCTTGGCACACAGAGTTAATAGTCGCAAACTTTTATTTTACCATTTAAGCCTGAGAAAATGCCACAGCTGTCAACATTACGATGACATAATGCAGCGCAATGTTGAAATGTAGGATGTTAAATGCATTCTGACTCGAAAACAGCTGTGTCACAAACTGACACAGAGAGGCTGTTATGTCTCACTTGTGACAGTTTTATGAGGGGCTTGGCGAACTCTTGCCTCATGCAGATAGAGTGCGGCTTCCAAATGATTTTCCCACTATAAATGAGAATCTGACTGTGGCTTCAGTTAAATCAGTGGCTTTTATGGCAGAGCTGCGGTCGCTTTGCAGTCCAGCTTTAAAGGGATAGTAACATTTTTGTTGTTGAGTACACAATCCGGGATTATTCCATGAGACAAATTAAAGGGATTTTATTTACTTTAAAAATAATTTTTCCTAGCCTCAAGTGTTTCCAAACCTGTATCCTTTTTCTGTTGAACACAAACCCAGCAAACAATTTTGTGAACAATCTAATACACATCCCAATGTAGACAGCTTGGCTAAAACAAGGCTAAACTTGGGCTGTCAGTGAAAATCAAATAGACGTCTGAGAATAAGCCAAAACTAGACTAGTCGTCAAATAGAGAGATTAGACAGACTTTATATGTGTAGTCATTCATTTGTGTTTATTCGATGACTAGTCTAGTTTTGGCCTATTCTTAGATGTCTATTAGATTTTCACTGACAGCCCAAGTTTAGCCTTGTTTTAGCCAAGATGACTTTGTTTAAACATCTATTAGACATCTTTTAAAACAAAAAAATGCTTGCTGGAAAAGAAGATCATTTGAAGAAAGCTAGAAACCTGTAACCATTGACATCCATAGTTGGAAAATCAAAGTTGATGGAAGTCAATGGTTACGGGTTTTCAAGATTGTATTAAATATTTGCTTTTGTGTTTAGGAGAAGAAATAAAATCAAATGGATTTGTGACAAGTAAATGGTGACAAAACATTCAGTTTTGGGTGAACTAGCCCTTTAAGTTGACTGAAAAATTAAGTCAGATAACTATCTCTTAAACTCAAAAAAATATATCACTTAAATTTATCATTAACTCTAACCTTTTGATTTATTTAATTTGTTAGTTTTTTTTAATATATGTTGTCAGATTCCTAAATCTGTTCAAATCGAATACTATTAGATTTATTCAATTAGAAAAAATTGAATGTAGTATAAATATGTATATCTAGCTGTAGAAAATTATATTTACATTTTATGAGATTGGTTTACTTAATATTAATTTAAAACACTATAGATTTATTGATATTATTACATAAATCTTGTTCTTATTTGTTTAATTTATGTTTCATTTAAGAAGTGTATTAGTCCAACTATGTTAAAAATATGTAATCCAAATGGATGGACATTTTTATGCAATCAGAATACATGAATCTTATTTGTTAGCCCTAAATATTTTTTTTTTGAGTGTAAGTCGGATATGATCATTTTTTGATGATCAAGAAACTATTAGTATAATAGTTGTTGCAACTTATACTGTCAGGATTTGTTAATGAATGGGATGTACAAAAATCTTATTACACTTATTGGTAGGTAACCCAGCAGGCACAGGACGTCAACATGACATCAGATTGACATTGTACCCTAACGTTGTGGGGACGTTGCATTTTGTTTGAAAATGAAAATCGGATTGACGTCAGAACCTAACGTCAGGCCAACGTCAATGTCCAACCCTAAAATCAACCAAATATCAACGTCTAATGATGTTACAGCTTGACGTTATCACTATGACATCTATCAGACGTTGGATTTTGGTTGCCATACCTGATGAATAAATGTCAGTATTTGACATCAATACGATGTTGGTTTAAGATGTTGGATCGATGTTGGATTTTTGTCACTTTCCAACACAACCTAAAATCAACCAAATATCAACGTCGTTATTGGACGTTAAAATAACGCTTTCCCTAGACACTGATTAGACGTTGAATTTTGGTCCCCTGACGTCAAAACCTAAATCTAACCTAATATTAACATCTTTTGATGTTGTGTGCCTGCTGGGAAGTATAATCGGGATACTTTTTGGAGCTTGGCACTATAATTCGCCATCTGCTTTTGTCTTATTCAAAGCAACAGCTTGGATGAGACATTGTTAAATTTAAATAAATTACAAAAAAATACAACAACATGATGAGGGAGAGTACTTAATGCCAACATATTCAATCTTATAACCCTAAAACACTTTAACCTGGTCTAACAGTGGTGAATTAGATACAATGGTTTCTTTACTATTAACAGAAAATGGCATTTTCTCCTATAATGTTTAAAGTGTGTGAATGTGTGCTACCAGTGCCTGAGAAATGCTCACAGCTCCACAGTAGATGTTGTTAGTATTTAGACAGCAGAGCAGTGACGGTTATTTGAAGAACCATCTGCACTCAGTCACAGTTTACAGAACCAACAAACACCAGCATTAAACCTTTTCGGCTTTATTGCACAAGAAGCATAGCACACTCTTTCTGTCCCAACATGATTCAGGTCAAACATGCCAACCTTCAGCTTTCACAAGGTGTGTTCCAACCCCTTTTAAACATTTTATACATGTTCTCAACAGTGTGTTTATATTTCCAGTTCTTTTCACGTTATTCCTAATATGCTTTAACTGAAATGCCTATATACCCACCGATTCAGTCGGTGCCTTACTTTTACTCTGGAGAACGTTGTTTTTGAAACGTTGCAGCGATGTTGTCGTGTCACCTTGTGTGTTCATACTTCTGTACAACCGCTGTAATTTTGATTTGTAAATGAAGTCTTACACAATAATACATTAAAAAGACGCATTTGTACGTGATTCTGTTTTGAAAAGAAACACATCTCTGCCTGCTTGCTTTTATTTCAGCACAGAATGTTGCTGACACAATGTCTTGAAGATCAGGATTTTACTTTAGTTTTTAGTTTTTATTATACTGTCTATGATGTAAGAGCTGAGAGACAGGGTTCCACCCAATTCATCCATGTTGTCCCAATTAATTTAAAACTAATTTAAGTAGACTGAACATAAAACAATCACATTTTCCAAAGACATTTCCAGAATTCTGTTGTTTCAGCTCAGTTTAAATAAGCAGTTTGAACAAGCAGCAAAAATATCTTTTTGAATATCTTTTTACTATAATGCATCAGGTCACCCCTAATAAAAAAAAGAAGGGAATAAGCTGAAGTGAGTGAATGAGAAATAATCATTTTAAGACCACACAGAAAAAAAAATATGAATTGGATTTAAAACAAAATTGCAAACAATTTATATGGGCTGAATTTATACAAACAAATTTAATTTAATGTTCAACTTAATCTGTTTGTTTAAATTCAGCCCATATAAATAGTGTACAATCACTTACCTTAGCAAAATCCATCGAATCATCCTTTTTTAGTGTGCCCTTTGAGTTTGGACACATCTCATAAAAAAATATGGCATGAACACTCACCGGCCACTATATTAGGTACACCTGTCCAACTGCTTATTAACGCATATTTCTAATCAGCCAATCACATGACAGCAACTCACTGCATTTAGGCATGTAGACATGGTAAAGACGATCTGCTGCAGTTCAAACGAGCATCAAAATGGGGAAGAAAAGTGATTTAAGTGACTGAACGTGGCATGGTTGTTGGTGCCAGATGGGCTGGTCTGAGCATTACAGAAATTACTGATCTACTGGGATTTTCATGCGCAACCATTTCTAGGGTTTACAGAGAATGGTCTGAAAAAAAGAAAATATGCAGTGAGCGGCAGTTCAGTGGGCGTAAATGCCTTGTTGATGCCAGAGGTCAGAGGAGAGTGGCCAAACTGGTTCGAGCTGGTAGAAAGGCAACAGTAACTCAAATAACCACTTGTTACAACCGAGGTATGCAGAAGAGCACCTCTAAATGCAAAACACAACCAACCATGAAGCAGATGGGCTACAGCAGCAGCAGACCACATTGGGTCACAATTCACATAAGCTTACCAAAATTGCACAATAGAAGAATGGAACAACGTTGCCTGGTCAGATGAGTCTAGATTTCTGCTGCGACATTCGGAGGGTAGGGTCAGAATTTGGCATCAACAACATGAAAGCATGGATCCATCCTGCCTTGTATCAACGGTTCAGGCTGGTGGTCATAGTGTAATGGTGTGGGGGATATTTTCTTGGCACATTTTGGGCCCATTAGTATTATTTGTCACGCATCGTGTCAACGCCACAGCCTACCTGAGTATTATTGCTAACTATGTCCACCCCTTTATGACCACACTTCCAGCAAGATAACGTGCCATGTCATAAATTGCCAATCATATCAGACTGGTTTCTTGAACATGACAATGAGTTCACTGTACTCAAATGGCCTCCACAGTCACCAGAACTCAATCCAATAGAGCACCTTTGGGATGTGGTGGAACGTGAAATTTGCATCATGGAGTCGACAAATCTGCAGCAACTGCGTGATGCTATCATATCAATATGGACCAAAATCTCTAAGGATTATTTCTAGTATCTTGTTCAATCTATGGCACAAAGGATTAAGGCAGTTCTGAAGGCAAAATGGGTCCAACCCGGTACTAGTAAGGTGTACCTAATAAAGTGGCCAGTAAGTGTACAACATAATAAAATTTATAATTGCAATGGAATGCATTTAATATCAAAATAAGTTTGAGAATTCAGCAAAATTGGGCTGCAAGTATTGCTATTTATGGCCTGCAAAGTCATTTAGTGAAAACATAATATATTTTCATATATTTAGTTTATTCCTATACAGCTGAATTTCTGACTTTATTGCTTAAGTTTTACTGTCACATGATTATTAAGACAACACCACTATATTATGTTGTTTTGATGAGAAAAATAATATCATTATTATTGTGTTTTGCCAGTCCACTGCATAAAATATATGCCAGAGTAGTTGGTGGTTCATTGAGCTGTGGCAACCCCTGATAAATCAGGGACTAAACCAAAAAGAAATAAATTAATGAATGTATATGTAGTGTAAAAAGAAAGAAAAAAGGAAACACTGCACTGGTCCTATGTTTACATACAGTGTGTGCACAAAAAAAAAATAAATGGTTGTATAAATCTCTGTTGACCAACGCTTTGGAAACAAATGAAATCAATCAGCTAATAAAATTCTGTAGCACAGTTTTAAGTTTTTTTAAAAAGGACAACTGTTTTACCTCACATGTAGATTTACTATATACTACTTTGATGCATCTCTCCTTGTATAAGCACTTTAGATGCTCATAAATATGTAGATGTCACTAGCAAGTGCGTGTCTGCGTGGGGTTTGAAGGGCCCATTAAACTTTCAGTTTTATCCTGAGGGAAGAGCTCTCTTCACAGTGCTTAAACATGGACAGCAGCTCCTGCAACTCAATATTTATTCCCTCTGCTTGACTGGAGTGAATAAAGAAAGATGCAGAACTAAACTCTTTTGACCTCAATAACCAGAATAACAGAAACATGTTGTCAGATCAAGATGGCTATTAGAGGACGAACACACACCAGAACAAGTGTATGTGTCTAAAGATCATTCAAAATGGGGTTTTTAGTGAAATAAGAGCAGGGTTTAACACTGACCTAAACTCTTCATGAACTGACTCGAAGCCAGTAGAGGGCGCAATTGTCAATGGTCATTTTAGCTAAAAGTTTTCCAACACAGTGCAGGTGAAATTACAAAAGAAAAGAATGCTTATAAATTGAATGTCAGATGTAAAATATAATAATAATAAATTGTGCACACACACACAAAAATAAATCCAACCATATATAAAAACAAGCAATATAAAGAATGTGTACGTGTAAAAGGGTCCAAAAAAAACTAAAAGGTTTAGTAATGTTTATTTGTTTAAACAAAATGGAATGAAACAAACAAAACAAACTAAATGAACAAAATGAACATGCTTATTTAATCCATTTGGCTTTATCCATTTACTATAAATAGTAAAAAGACAGAGAAAATGAGTATAAAAGTGCTGTTACAGCAGACCACAGTGCATGGTTTCCATTTATTTCAAAGATGCAGTTTCTCTGTGAAGCCCCCAGTCACCTGGAAGACTATTTCAACACAGGGCTGCTTTTCACACAAGAAAATAAATGACGGACTCTGGCACAGAAGTGAATGTCTGCTTTTAACTAGAAACAGGGTGTGTTTTTTGGAACCTGGAGTCAGAGGAAAACTGAGCAAGAAAAAAGTCTTTGTCTCTGTGTGTGTGTCTGTGCACGCTTGTTCTTGTGAGGAAGCGTTGCAATAAAAATGTCCTTAAAAATATAGCGAAATTAAAAAAATACTGTAAAAATGGGCCAAATAAATGTACCATAAAATTGACAAAATATTTAGTTGAATTCTAAACTTGCTGAAATCAGAGTGCTGTATTTTTTTTAGAAACAGTAAGTGTTTTTTTATTATCACAATAAAAGATACACATAAAAATATAAATAGATTTTTTTTTTAAAAAGATAACAACAATCATTAAATTACATTGTGTCATTTGTAATCTCATGTGTCTAAACTACACACTAAAAATGCTGAGTTGAGACTGTTTAGATCATTTTGTTGGTTGGTTTTAGTTTTTGGGTTGTTCTGCTAATAGTTCAGCATTTGTTTCACTATACTAATGATATCTGAAATTGTCCTCAAAACAGTTAAAAATAATGATAAAATAGACCTACAGCAAGCAAATATAGTCAAACTTGCTAAAACAGACTTATAATTAATATAGGTTTGTTATTTATTAATGTATTATTAAATAAAAGTACATATAAATAACTAAAATAATACAGTGGAAATATAGTCAAACTTGCTAAAACAGACTTATAATTAATATAGGTTTGTTATTTATTAATGTATTATTAAATAAAAGTACATATAAATAACCAAAATAATACAGTGGATCATTTATAAATAACATTAAATTAAATGCAAAAATCCCACATGCCACCCACAGTGAGTTTCTAACGGGTGCGTTTAGCAAAAGAAAAACACAAGTATATGGGGTTTTACTGTATAGGTTTGTGCGCGTGACAGGACAGGGGATGATGGCGGGACCTGAACCGCAGCCAGAGAGCCAAAACTCACTCACTCCACCTCTTCTATAGGGAAGACCGGAGAAAAGCGCTCCTGAAAAGGGAAATGTCTAACAGATGATTGGCCTCGTGCCCGCCCGCTCCACTTCTCCTGCGCGCTCCCTGCGCAAGTTAAACGCAGCTCCTCTGCTCTGACCAAAACCAGACGCGCACACAAACACACACGCAAACCGCCGAGGAGGCACTGCTGCTGGGACGAGACTGATCCGGAGCAAAAAGCTGCTGCTGTTTTCTGTTTGTTTCGAGGAATGGGGCGACGCTGCTCGTGTCCACTGACGTTAACGACTCCCGTTGAAAGGAAACGCAGCGACGTCGCACCGTCTACCGGTGAGGTCACTGAGGCACAAAGCGACGCGACCTGCGCGGACACGCAGCCGAGATTCCGTCACATCACAGCGGCTTTGTTCACACTGTGACTGACTGACTGCTCGTCTTTGGATGATACTTTCCCCGTCGAAACCCTATCGATTTCTGCAAGTCGGCGAGGCTCGCGCTGATGGATCGTGGATAAGTAGTTATTGATGAAGCCAGCGGGACCACAGGAGCGGAACGAGAGGGAAAACAGAGAGCGACACGACTGATTGCGCTTCAGATATCAACAACACATCTCTTATTTAGTCAACTCCTGAGGTAAAGGTAAGCAAGAATAATATAACATTATTCAGACGAATATCAGAATGAATTACACGCCAGCAGCCTCCTGAGGCAGACAGACATGGCACAGTGCCAACACAGAGCAACTATACTCGTATGATCTTTTAAGGGTTCAGCCACAAGGGTACACACAGATTACGGCATTTTACTGCAAGTTTTACAGATGAAATTGGCAAATGTGCTATATAGAAATGCACAAGGTGAAGTCAGTGCATTACATCTTGCAGTCACTACGTGTGATTATTTTTTAAAGTAGTTTGTTTTATGGTCATGCTGTCTGTTTTTATTATTTATTAATAAAATAATTAATAATTAAAATAGCTATTTATTTAAAAATTTTCATAATATTGAAAAACATGATAGTATCTTTGTAACATTAATTGACAATTCATCTACTAATTAACTTGTATTAAATGATCCTGCAGTCAGACAAAAATGTTTTTGAATTAGTAAATCATATTTATGTTGTTGTTTATAAATTCATATTTTATATTTATTATTTATAAAATGTTTATTTATTCTGGTCTCTTTATAACATTGTAATAAAATGTTGTTTGCTAGTTTGTATTGTAACTGAATTATTTAAATATTTTCATTTATTAAATTCAATAGATTTGTAAAACATTTAAATCCATATTCAACTTGTAGATTTATGGTTAAATGAATTTGTCATTTCCTCATTATTATCACAGTTTGTAAAACTGAGCCCAAATACACTATGAATCTCTAAAGAAACTAATGTCAGTAAGGTCACACAAATACACTGTTCCTTTCACTCATCAAAACACTCAAGCTCTCTCTCTTTGTGAGTGTGTGTGTGCGTGCTGTAAGGGCAGGGAGCTGTTACAGCTTGATTCCCTTACAAGGAGATGAATTGTACAAGATGAAAGCACAATAAGTTAATAGTTAGACACAGAGTGTGAATATTTGTCCTCATGAATGCGCAATTACTGCTGCACAGGAGAATTGAGCAGTGGTGTCTGTGTAGTGTAAATCTGGACTCAATCTGTGTGTGTGAGGCTATTGTTGTTGTGTAAGAGAGCGGCGCTATTGTATGTGGTATGCGAGTGTGAGTGGGATTATTTCTTGCTTCATTATCAAGTGATGGGTTCACTGCGCTGGCTGTGGCATCTGTTCCTGGTGCCGGGGGGCAGGAGTATGTGTGTGTGTGTTTGCGGGTATTCCCCCTGAGATCACTGTGCCAGTTTAAGAGTGTCTGGCATACCGCCACGCATTGATCCCTCCATCTACAGCGGGCACAAAGGAAAACCCACGCAATCGTTTACCGCCTGTGGTTCTCATCAGTCCGTTCCAGTCATTTGTGTCTGGGCACGGTGAGGATTTACTTCAAGAGACTTGTGAGGAGTCTGCGGGCTGCTCGTAATCATCTAAAACTTCAACCAGGGCCATTTCAGAAAGCTGTGGTTTGGGAGGGACACACACAGCACATCCTGTACTGATCATCTTCCTGTCAAACCTTCAATCACACTCTGGAGTGACTCACCTCATTCAGACACCCACAACATAAACTGCAGATGCACATTAGATACTGTATGTGGTGAGAACTGTACTGTCAGCAAATTATGGTGTGTGCTGCACAATCTGATCGAAAGTACTTTTATATAAGCAGGTTCTTGTGTAGTTGTTGAGTAGCACTCCTCATTGTTCCGATAAACACAATTAATACTTTTAATAAGTATTAAGCAAGGATAAAACAATAAAATAAAACAGTAGCAAAGTAACGATAATGATGTATTATAATAATATATTAATATATTATAATTAGGATGGCACGGTGGCTCAATGGTTAGCACTGCTGCTTCACAGCAAGAAGGTTGCTGGTTCGAGTCCCGACTGGTTCAGTTGGCATTTCTGTGTGGAGTTTGCATGTTCTCCCCGTGTTCGCGTGGGTTTCCTCCGGGTGCTCCGGTTTCCCCCGCAGTCCAAAGACATGCGGTATAGGTGAATTGAATAAACTAAATTGTCTGTAGTGTATGAGTGTGAATGTGAAAGTGTATGGGTGTTTCCCAGTACTGGGTTGCAGCTGGAAGGGCATCCGCTGTGTAAAACATATGCTGGATAAGTTGGCTGTTCATTGCGCTGTGGCGACCCCCGATGAATAAAGGAACTAAGCCGAAGGAAATTGAATGAATAAATATTATAATTATAATAATCATTTATAATGCTACAGAAAATTAGGTTTCAGACAAATGCTGTTCTTTTGAACTTTATATTATTCCACTATTTAAATTGTTTCTATATTTATGATTTACCTTGGCAAGCAACTGTTAAATTTCACACTTTAAAGTCAGCGTGAAATCAAAGTTTATAATGCACATTGTTGGTCTTAAGGTAAACAGTTAATCCCTGCAAGTTAATCCTATGAAAAAAAGTTTGTCTTTGGTCATCTTTCTTCAAAATCTGACCATTTGTTTTCACTCTCTGATGATGTCCCAGGTGACATTTTCTTAGCCATGCCCCTCCAACTATTTTACGTTCAGTTGTATGAAAATACACGATTTTTAAAAGCAGGCATGGCACCCAACCCAACCCCTAAACCCAACCGTCATTGGGGGATAAGCAAATCGTACTAAATTGTACAAATAAGATTGTACAATTTCATACAAATTAGCCACCAAATCAAAAAGTTACGAATTGCCGTGAGATTTTGTTGGCTAGTTTGATATGAGTGAAAGAAAGAACCCAAAAATAAAACCCCACCCCTACTTAATATTCTGTTTCAATAGGAAATCATCATACTGAAATAAAAGTCTCCAACAACTTTCGTATCCAACATAGGCTCAATCTGAAAATGTAGCCCTATATACATTTCTGGAGATTGTGAATTATGTAGCCAGAGCTACGTATGGCTGCATTTCATCTTTAAAATGATTGCTATGGGGCAGTATGACGTCGTTCCTTTTCGCGCTTACCTCCATGTGGACGGCTTTTCCGCTGTTACCAGTTTGTCCGGTAGCTTGACATACTGTATATGTCAGCGGACTTAAAACACAGAGAGGAGTTGACCATGACAACAGGGTTTGAGTCCAGTGAAGAACGGTTCCAGAAAACAGGTAAGATAAAAACAAAAGCTAAAAAATAAAATAAACAAGTAAATAACAGGTTGAGAATGTGGTAAAATCTGAAAACATGGTAAAATCAGGGGCTTTTCTTTTTCTTGATTGCTTTTTAAAACATTGTCGGTTGGGTTTAGAGAAGGGAGTGGGTGGGTCAATCTATGCTTTTTAAAACACAATTGGTTGGGTTTAGGGAAGGAGGAGGCTGGGGGTATCGGTCGGTTGGTCAGTCAGTCAGCCAACAGCGGCCTCTGGTGGATTTACGTGAGAACAGAAGGAGCGAATGGCACTCACAAGAGAAAATTGAGATCTGAAAAAGTGTACACAGCGGCCTCAGGTGGATTTGTGAAAACAAAAACTGCAAAAAAAAAAGCTCTTGGGACGTATTTGGTGATCTCCAGAAATGTATATAGGGGTACGTAATCAGAATGAGCCTGGGTTGTCCACATCACATGGACTGTAAAAATGCATGCAATGTGATTTTCTTTTTTTGGATTTATTAAAAAAAATGGATGAGTTTTTTTCAGACAAAAAAATGTGCATTGGACAACAAATAGGCTTTTTTTATAGTGACTGATTTTAATAAATATGCTAAATTAAAATGCATAATTTGTTAAAAGATAATCTTCATTGAACTAACACACATGTATGCCAAACAGGTGGAGCACAGAACTATAATAATCATGACTAAACACATTTTGCCAAAACATTTGTTGTTATACAATAAATGTGCCATATATAAAAAAAATTTCATGAAAGTATATTTAGTAATAGTAGTCAGTGACTGTAAAGTGATTATTATAATGGGGTAACTTAAATAGTGTGGTGAATTTAACTTTAAAAAGCATTATTTTTGTTTTTGGATTGTAATGATACAATTTTACATTTACTAATGTGAAAAATATAAAAACAATAGTAAAAAATATATCGCAATTCAGTCAAAAAGTACAGAGATGTGTTTTGTTTTTGGCCAAATGACCCTATTCTAAACACATAAATCACAGTCACCACATAGAAATAAATCAGAGCTCACTGCGATGTTAATATCTCACTCATTTGAACTATAGCACGAATGATGTGATTAGCCTTCTCCTTTGAGTATACACAGAGCACGTGCTGCCCTCCCTCTGTCTCAAACGCACACAGACACACACAGCCTCAGGCTCTGACTCTTAGCAGCAGGGATGCATGGGTAGCCAGAACATTCCTTCAGCACTGATGTGGCGTTGTGTCAACACGATCATATTACAGCGCTAACCTCACACGCTCATATGCTCTCACACACACACACCAATGCCAGGATGCAGGGCTGTTGGCCGAAGTCCACATCATTTTTCTCTTATTTTATCTTTCTAACACCGTTACACTCTCCGCTCGCAGTGCAGACATAGTGTAACTCTTTTTTTCTCCCTCTAAGTTGGATGTAACCTAGACAAGCTGAGTAGCTTTTGGCAAGCGTGAAGGGTGTTCCTACTTTCTTTTTTCTCCCTCTTTCATTTTTTTTCTTTGCATGTGTGTGCGAGACATGTTTGGATGGATGTTTTACCTCCTCAACTGGGTGTTGCCCACATTTCTGTCTGTGCATGTGAGAATGAAAGAGACTATCTAATGACCTAGATTACAGTCTACAGGATGTGTTCAGATCCCCAACGCAACATTTTGATTCTTAAATAAACCTCCTCTGTCTTGCTGATAGATTCAGGTCATGGAAAGCTTTAACCAAAACTGTTGAATGGAAGTCCTGTACCCTTATGGAAACACACATATGGTTTAAATGCTTCCAGCACCCAGACAGAAAGCAGTTTCAGAGAAGATGGATAATAGTTCTTGAAGAGGTTTAAGTGTGTGTTTGTATATATTGTGTGTGTGTGTTTGTGTCAGCCTCACAGTTGGCAAAGTATCTGTTGCCGTCTTTTCACCTTATGGTATGCTGGGGAGTCACTTCAGCTGGGTGTGTTTCACACATGTTACTGAGTGACTCTTTGTCAGTGTGGATTCAGCATGTGTGTGCTTGAATTATCAAAGTAATTTATGTTGCTCCAATGACTATATGATGTCCACTCAAACTTATTTTTCTATTAAACTGTCTTTTATGAAAAACGTGCACTCTTCATTCTAAAAGTTCTGTGCTCAAGTTCAACATTTGTCGCATGTCTTTGTGTATTA
The DNA here is from genome assembly GCA_903798195.1 of Danio kyathit. NCBI lineage: Eukaryota > Metazoa > Chordata > Actinopteri > Cypriniformes > Danionidae > Danio > Danio kyathit. The sequence continues at coordinate 37,450,909 of LR812531.1, read as the reverse complement.
TTCCCCACTCCAAAACCCATGTTTGTATTTTTGCTTTGTAAACTGTTCCGTGTGAATGGCTCTTAAAAGTACTATAATTTAGTTTATACAACATAAAGGTGCAGTATGTAATTTTGACACGTAGTGGTTGAACTAGATATTGCATGCCTGGTTCAAAACACATGCAAGCGCAGGTTGCCAGATTGACGATATCAACAGGAGTAAGCCTGACTATCGAGCCTAAAGGCTAAAGTCATGTGCGAAATAAAAGCAATGGCATGTGATAGAAGGATATTTTCCATATTAAAGGGAGTTTTTGTCCAAACCAACACCTGAAATGTATATTACAGGAATGGCTTCTATTTCTTGCAGCTAACCTCAGGTATACCTCATGTGCTTTATTCAGTGTTAAATGCTAATAATGTGAGTTTGAATGCCATTTTACATGACATTTATTGCTATACTACTGAAAGCAGCAGCAGTTCACCTCAGATCTTGAAAATAAAATAAACTGTTTGAAACTGAACTTTAGAACTGTGACTCAGTGCAAGCCAACTAGGGATGCACCGATCCCGATACTTGGATCGGATATCGGTTCGATATCGCATATTTTTGCTGGATCGGGTATCGGCCTGCTGGTACCGATCCAAATCCGATCTTGCGCGTGCGCTGTATTTTGTGTAATTTATAAGCCAACAAAAGCCACAAAGGAAGCCTATTATAAAGCACTAGAAAGTTGACAAGCAGACCTACTATATCATAAATGTTTTGAAGCCATTCTATAGTTTAATGTGAAGTACAGATGAATATTCACGTGGTTAAATTCATGTTCACTTCAGCGCTTCCCGCCGCTGCGCCTGTCAATCATTCTCCATTCATTCACAATTCAAACTGCGTGTCGCGTTCATGACAGCACGAAAAACTTTCTCCAAGACTATTTGTTCTTGTTAGTTTAAATAATCAGTCAGGAAATGCATTTAGTTTAGCATTAAATGGGTTCATTTTGACCTGAAACATGGAGATCATTGCTGTTTCTAAATCACGCGCTGTGTCTGTTAGATCAGCAGATCGCATTCACCACACTGGAGTAGGGTTAGCCAGCCTATTATCTCCGCTTCACACACAAAGTAGGCCTACCTGAAACTTTAAATTAGAAAAGGCTCAATTATCATTGGACATCCTCAACGCACTGATTTCTTCCCTTTGTGCTGCTGTTAGAAGTGTCCGTATACCGGAGGGCTGCGCGCTGTCTCAGTGATGCAGGCGCTTCATTCAGGCACCGGCTGCGCAGACGCGACATGCGCCGCTCCGTAAGATTATTCTTATAATAGGCTAAGTTTATGTTAATATGTTCCTTCCGCGAATGTTTGCTCCTTCTTATGTTTGTGCCGCGAAAAGTTTGTAAAGCCTGGCTCGTTGTGGTTTAGTTGATTAAATTATTAAAAGTGAAAATGACGGCCCGGGGGGGGCATGTGAATTGTCATTAACAGAAAAGTATTTAGCCTAATATAGGCTACTCTGAAACTGAATATTTCGCTGTAATTTTATATATATATATTAACATTTTATTTTACAGACCAGTTTGTCAGATTGTGCACTAAAGCTTATAAGCGGACCTTGTTTTGAACTTCACATCAAATATTCTTGTTTATTTTGTAGATAACTGACCAACAAAACTACATTAAACAAAACCAACAAATTATACCAAACGAAATTCGTTTAAAAAAAGATAAATTTTCAGACAAAAAATTATTTTACAGACATGCTTTCAGTTTCTCCATCTCACGCGGCTATAGGCGAGGGAATGTTTATTAAGTAAAACTGGCCTCAGACGGTTTAGTTTAGTCTGCTTCAAACCTGCAGGAAAATATCAGGCTTTGCTAAAAGGCCGACTGTTTTACCAATGATTAGGGTCAATAGCGGTAGCCTATTACAGATCTCAAAGAAAAATCTGAATATTAAAAAGGAAACATAGGCTGGACCACATCAGATCAACGTCATAATGAATGCTCAAATAATGTAGTCCATAGTTTATAGCAAGCATCATATTTAGTTAAATTGTGCCATCTGTCATCTACAGTAGCCCTATAGGTCTGTTATTTTTACTGAAGAAGATATATTATTTGAGTTAATCAGCAGAACTATAGAAACCATATTATGTTAATAAAAAAATAATAATAAAAAACAGCACAATATCGGGATCGGATCGCTATCGGTCGATACTCAGAATTTTAGTATCGAGATCAGATCGGTTTCAAAAAAATGGTATCGGTGCATCCCTAAAGCCAACAAATATCAGTAATTCAGCACCTACATTTAATAATGTTAAAGAGGTTTAATATGTATTAAAATTATTATAAACCTTACCATTTCGTTGGAGTGCACTATTCTGTGCTTCTGAATGGCTTTATTTAAATTTCTGTCGTGTTTTGTCTGGTGCAAACTGCCAAGTTGCTTATTGTTATTTAATTGCTTGTTGTTAAGACACAGGGTTACAATGTAACCTGCTCACCTAATGTTTACGTTCGTAATATTTATATTATTGGCTAATTAATAACCTCATGTCGAACTCTGAATCTGCATCTCATTTCGGGGTCTGCTACTGTCCCCCGGAGGTCGCATTTCAGTCACGAATACTTTGAGAGCCTTTATGACAGAATGAATGAAATGCGCGTTTTTTCACAATATCCTAACAAAAATACTAGTTAAAAATACCATTTACATTGTTTTGGTGGTCAACAATAGGTTCCTGCACATCTGTGATGTTGGCCAATTGCAACACTGAAGCTCTTGCATACTAATTTTCAAACGTGAAATGAGAGAGCTACATAGTTGAACATCTGGAAAGGAGAATCCATAGTCAAGTTTCCATTTCTCTCAAGACAGTCATCATTAAACAAGCCACATATCCATTGTTTGTTTACTCATTCTCTTGTTTCTGAAAATCAGTTGCTAGTTCCACCTTTTCTTTTTTTTAATAATTATTTTTTAGGGGTTTTTTCACCTTTAATTGAGATAGGACAGTTGAGGTTACAGACAGGAAACCATTGAGAGCAGAGAGAGGGGTAGGGTCGGCAAAGGACCTCAAGCCGGGAATCGACAGTTCCACCTTTTCAATGAAATCTCACATGATGTTAAAGTCTGCATAAACCGGAAGCTGCGACTGTTTTTTTGTATTGCGACACAGTTACAACAGAAACAGACTATTAAATAAGAAAACAGTGGGCGTGGCTTGTTTTTTCTACTACGTGCTGATTGGATGTAGTAGTAGGCATTTCATTCAGAAAGATCGGGAAAAGAGTTTCGGGGTTTCAAGTTATTATAACAGGGTGGCACAGTGGCTCAGTGGTCAGCACTGTCGCCTCACAGCAAGAAGTTTGATGGTTTGAGTCCCAGCTGGGTCAGTTGGCATTTCTGTGTGGAGTTTGCATGTTCTCCCTGTGTTGGCGTGGGTTTCCTCCGGGTGCTCCGGTACCCCCCCACAGTCCAAAGACATGAACTATAAGTGAATTGGGTAGGCTAAATTATCCGTAGTGTATGAGTGTGTGGGTGAATAAGTGTGTATGGGTGTTTTCCAATACTTGGTTGCAGCTGGAAGAGCATCCGCTGCGTAAAACATATGCTGGAATAGTTGGCGGTTCATTCCGCTGTGGTGAGCCCTGAAATAGAGACTAAGCCGTAGGAATGAATGAGTTAATACAACCTAAGAGACACCTCAACATTCCTGTTTGTTGTCAAAACTGACAGTTGGAGGGGCGTGGTTAAGTAATGACATGCACAAATAAATTGTTCACCACAAACTTGCAATGTGAGCTAACAAAATCATATGGTTAATTTTGATTTCATTTGTAATTTAAAGACAGCAAATGACGATGAGTGAAGACAGTCTGTCATGTTTCTAGTCCACCACAAGAATTTAAGTAAACATTTCAAAATCTGATAGAGTGACAATCATAATGGAAGTAAAATACATTAGACCCAAGATGTGATGTTTGAACCCACTGATAATCAAGTGATAATTAATGAATTTTGATTTCACTGATGTCAAGATTTTAGCGAACAGCAATTTGGAATTAGAAAACAAGTTATATAGTGCATTAGTTATGAACAGGTATGAACCAATTTTATTGTCCAACATTTATTTTTGTTAAAACTATTTCTTTAATGTTAAATACACATTGTGAGTATTTTCTATTCTTAATATAGTTTTCACTAGAAAGTCATCAGTTGCCATGAGATGTTGCTGTCTCTGCACAACACCTCCATATTTTGTCATAACTGCCATCTTTGAACTGGTGTGTTTATATCAGTTACTCATGTTTCTCATAAATCATAGGTCTGTTTCTGGGTCAGGCCGTGTGGGCAGAGCGTATAGCGTTAATGATGACTATGAAGCTCTGTGATTGTGCCAGCGAGCCTCTGCCTCAAAGGCCAAGAACAAGCTTGTGGTCGGCTTTCGCTGGACATATTGAATGATCTGTCAGCCTGCGTTCCAGAAAGCAGAGCAGGATATGAGCTGATGCAGAAAACCCTTCTCATAACCTGACTAATTGTGCAGTGTTTTGTTTTTCTTCTGTCTGCTCTGTCTCTCTTCTGGCTTAATTTCTACTGACTGAAGCAAATTGTTCAAATTATTTAAAAGGATTATATTTTCTGGTAGACTAACCACCCAGTTAAGTGCCCAAAGTATATTTTTACCCATCAATTGAAGTTTCAATTGTACATAAGTGTATAGGCTACTATATACATTCACCGGCCACTTTATTAGGTACAACTGCTCGTTAACGCAAGTTTCTAATCAGCCAATCACATGGCAGCAACTCAATGCATTTAGGCATGTAGACATGGTCAAGATGATCTGCTGCCGTTTAAACCAAGCATCAGAATGGGGGAGAAAGGTGATTTAAGTGACTTTAAACATGGCATGGTTGTTGGTGCGAGACGGGCTGGTCTGAGTATTTCAGAAACTGCTGATCTACTGGGATTTTCACACACACAACCATCCCTAGGGTTTACAGAGAATGGTCCGAAAAAGAGAAAATATCCAGTGAGCGGCAGTTTTGTGGGCGCAAACTCCTTGTTGATGCCAGAGGTCAGAGGAGATTGGCTAGACTGGTTCGAGCTGATCGAAAGGCAACAGTACCTCAAAAAACCACTCGTTACAACTGAGGTATGCAGAAGCGCATCTCTGAACACACAATACGTCAAAACTTGAGGCGAATGGGCTACAGCAGCAGAAGACCACACCGGGTGCTATCATGCCTACATGGAGCAAAATCTCTGAGGAATATTTCCAGTACCTTGTTGAATCTATGCCACAAAGGATTAAGGCAGTTCTGAAGGCAAAAGGGGGTCCAACCCGGTACTAGTAAGGTGTACCTAATGAAGTGGCCAGTGAGTGTTTACACAGTCACATGCACAATCTTTCCCTTTGAAATTGTGAACCGCATGTGCATTATAAGTATTCGTCTGGGTCCAGTGTCTGCTGTTCTTCTCTTAAAAAGTTAAGAGCAACACAAAAATATCTTTGTTTGCATAAACTGAAGTTGCTGATATTTTTAAATCTCTTCAGATGCACTCATCCATTTTTTTTACCATCTCAGACAGCATGTGGACAAACTGAGCAGTGCAAAATGTCTTTAAAATGTGCAAACTATATGCACAGGTTACAAAGATTAACCACATATATCCACATAGATCCCGTGGGCCAGCCTGAGCACCCACCGGTGACCTACACACACCTGCAGCTTCTCCACAATGGACGTCCAGAATTCTCCAGCCTAGACTGCAGCTCTCCACAAGAAGTTTGGCCAATGGAGAACTGGTCATGCTCAACTGAGCCTGGCTTCTCTCAAGGTTTTTTTCCTTCACTTTCATCAATTGGTGAAGTTTGTTCCACTGTCGCCACTGACTTTCTTGGTTTGGGACTTGTGGAGCTGCGCATCGATGGATTTGCTCTTCAGTGTTTAGACTTTCAGCAGTGAAATTTGAATTAAACTGAACTTCAACTCTGAAAACTGGACTGAGACAGTTTCAAGTTACTCGAACTTCTATGTTAAGCTGCTTTGACAATCTACATTGTAAACGCGCTATAGACATGGAGATGAATTGAATTAACACTGCGTATACAATACGTACATATACTGTACTATCCTGATGACCAATTTTACACCACAAATACTGATTACAGACTAGGCATGGGACGATAACCGTTTTCAAGGTATACCGTTGTTTGAAAAAGTCAAGGTTTTAAAACCGTCAAAAAATTTTGCAATACCGTTTCTAAGGTATGTGTAAAAAAATGTATTTACATTTTTTTGTTTGTTTTTTAGGACAACAGTATCTCCAGCAGAAAATATATCCAAAGACGCCATTTTAAATTGTAAAAAAATCTGTTTTTGACAAATGAAGACAGCAGAAGTGAATTATTCATTTGAATTATTTAGTCTGACATGTTTACTGCTCCAAAATATTTTAAATGTTTCCTAAAATAAAATATGTTGTGTTTAAAATGGAAAAACGTTTGAATATTTTACCCAGACATTTAAAAAGAATATATTTTAGAGCAGTAATCACAATACCACGAAACCATAATATTTTTATCCAAGGTTATCATATCATCAGAATCTTATACCGGCCCATGCCTACTGCAGACTAGGGCTGTCCCCAACTAAAGATTTTCTTAGCTGACCAGTAGTCGTTCATTAAAGCAATTAGTCGACTAATCCCCGGTTTATTAAATTAATTTAATTAGGCCTACTTACAGGAGTATGGGAAATACAGGAAGCATTTTGACTTGATGGGCTGAGAAAGAATGTCATTTGTAGCATTGTTTTATTCATTCATTCATTCATTTTCCTTCGGCTTAGTCCCTTTATTTATCAGGGATCACCACAGCGGAATGAACCGCCAACTTATTCAGCATATTTTTACCCAGTGGATGCCCTTCCAGCCGCAACCCAGCACTGGGAAACATCCATACACACTCATACACTATGGCACATATACAGCATTTCTTTGCATTGGGGGGAAACCAGAGCATCCGCAGAAAACCCACGTGAACATGGGGAGAACATGCAAACTCCACACAAAAATGCTAAATGACCCAGCTGGGGTTCAAACCAGTGACCTTCTTGCAGTGAGGTGACAGTGCTAACCACTGAGCCACTGTGCCACAAAATACTATAATAATAAGAGTTACAATTTGACACTAAGAACTTATAATCATACAAATAATATGATTATTAATGTGTTAAAGGGAAAAATGGCATGGAGCTTTGCTAAATTTATTAATAAGGATTAACATTCAAAACAGACCCTTGCATATGTTTATAAACTGAAGTATTTTTTGCGCTGCAGATCATAACAAGCTATACATAAGACAGTTAATGTCCCCAAAACTAAACTGAACTTCAACTCTGAAAACTGAACTGACACAGTTTCAATGTACTAAACGTCTATGTTAAGCTGCTTTGACAAAATCTACATTGTAAAAGCGCTATAGAAATAAAGATGAATTGAATTTAATTGAAGCGGTATAATATATTTATTACTGTTCAGAGATTGGGGTCATTAGATTTTAATTAATATATATAAATTCAGGAATAATACATTAAATTAATTAAAAAGGGATGATGAAGGTATAATGTTGCAAAAAAAATTCTTTCAAATATTTTGCTGTTCATCAAAGAATCCAGTAAAGCATTTAAAAAATATTAAGCAGTACGTTTTCAACTATTATAATCATATTTCTCAAGCATAAAATCAGCCTATTAGAATGATTTCTGGGGGACCGTATGACTAAAAGACTGAAATAATGATTGCTTAAAGTTAATCTTTTAATTTTGAACGAATAAATATAAATGCAACCTTGGCAAGCAAAAAGAGTAAAACTTTGCTGTATGTAATATGTTTCCATTAAGATGAAGCTAAGGAAATGTGCGAGTGGGCTTTACCAGCTTTTATGATCCAGTAAAAAGCATCATGAGCTTTGAATGTTTTGGTTATAGCGAGTTAAGCCAAAAATGACATTACCTCAATGGAAACCTGCAATTGTGGTTTTCGCATCGGAAAAACCACAAAGGCACGACGGAAAGCTTATCCCTTACATGATTTCTTAGTTTGGATCGCTCATTCTGTCTTTCTTTTTTCTTTGGCTCTCTCTGTCTGCTTTTAGCATCAACTGTGTTTTATAATTTGTACTTTTAGCATCTACTGAGCTTCACAGTTCTAGTGCACACTCCCTTCTGTACGCTGTGATATGAGTGCATGTGTGTGACTGATGAGGTGCAAATCCAACAGATCCAGCACCTTTTTTATGTTTTCTTCACATGAAAAGGAAAGTGGAAGAAATGGAGAGAGAGAGAGAGAGAGAGAGAGAGAGAGAGAGCATAAAGGCACAAAACGAGCAAAGAGACAAAGACAGACAGCTTATGTGTGTGTGAGCTCTGCCTCTGTGTCATCTCTCTGTCTTCTAAAGCGTAAATTCAAAGGCGAGTTGTGGGCGGAATGAGAAACAGGTAACGACAGTATGAGGGAGAGGAGGAGAGCGGGATCTGCTCTGATTAAACACGTCTCGCTCACATGAGCTCAGTGTGATCCAAACCCTGCGGACACAGACTAAATACAGGACGGGTTATTATCACAGCCGAATTAAGATTACTGCTAGAAGAGCCTTATTTGTGTTTGTGTGCATTATTTTTTTACCAATAATTTTAGATATTTATGTTATATTATATTATATTATATTATATTATATTATATTATATTATATTATATTATATTATATTATTTCATTTGTTTCATAAATTTTCCTTTGGCTTAGTCCCTTTATTCATCCGGGGTCGACACAGCGGAATGAACCGCCAACTTATTCAGCATATGTTTTACACAGCGGATGCCCTTCCAGCTGCAACCCAGTACTGGGAAACTCCCATACTATTGCATTATATTATATTATATTATATTATATTATATTATATTATATTATATTATATTATATTATATTATATTGTATTATAATATATTATATTATATTATATTTCATTTGCTCATTTAATGCCATTAATTACTGAAAAAAATAATCATACCCAGGCGACGTGGTGGTGCAGTAAGTAGTGCTGTCGCCTCACAGAAAGAAGGTTGCTGGTTCAAGCCTCGGCTGGGTCAGTTGGCGTTTCTGTGTGGAGTTCGCATGACCCCAGATTAATAAAGGGACTAAGTCGAAAAGAAAATGAATGAATAAATGAATGAATAATCATACCCAACAGCAGTGTTGGGGGAACGCATTACAAGTAACACGAGTTATGTAATAATATTAGTTTTCAGTAACAAGTAAAAAAGTAACTTATAAAAAAAGTAAGTAATAATATTTGAGTTACTTCTTTAAAAATGTAACGCAAATTACTTTTTAGTTTAAAAAAATTAATTGCGGAATTAAAATTAAAGTAGTCACGAGGAATCACACAATAAAAGAATGTGTTCATTATTTTGAACACATCGAAGAAAAGGAAAAGGGGCTTGTCTCAATGGACACTGATTTTACTTAAGACAAATAGTACAAAAGTAGCTTTAAACTTTCAATAATCTGACTGTATATGGCATGTAAACAGTAGCTCTGGGGTCAGGAAGTTCTCAAATAACATTATCCTAAAGAAATTTTTGTGTTTTTTTTTAAGGTAAATGAAGGTGCAGGTTATACAGTCCATTGTTAATTGCAGAGCTCCTCTATTAAAAAAAAAACGTTCTGAAAGCGATCAAGCCTCAGCCAGGTAATAAAAAGTAATGCAAAAGTAACTCAAAAGTAACGTAATGCATTACTTAACATAAAAAGTAAATAAGTAACACAATTAGTTACTTTTTTGGGGAGTAACTCAATATTGTAATGCATTACTTTCTAAAGTAACTTTCCCCAACACTACCACTAACAAGTATATGAATTAAATAACCAGGGGGTGTTCACACAGGAAATGTTTTACAAAAACTCTTGCATGTGAAATACAGTAAATGGATGCATTAAAAAAACACATACAGTAGCTACAAAAAAAAACATTTCCTGCATGAACCAGATGATAATGATCAGTGTTATGCAAATAAACCTGACACTTTCTGTAAAGGCAATGCCTTTGTTTTCAACAACAATGTAATGAAGTCTTTTCATTTGGAGGCTTTTCTCAGTAAATGCTTATACAGTGTGTGTGTGTGTGTGTGTGTGTGTGTGATTTATTTGAATAATCATACAGTGTGTTTAAAGGGGTATTTCACTCAAAACTATGCACAATTATTCGAAAAATAGACCACGATCTCGATTCGACCCCCTACACGATTTTAATCCAGCATTTCTACGATACAGACAATATATTTTCAAGGTCTGGAGAAAAGCAAAAAGACGGCCGGACAAGTCTTCACATTGATTTATATATGTTGCTCAGCAACGTGGACACCTCTAAATAGTGTTGAAAGAGCCACTTACTGTTAGGCCTGTCACGATATCCCATTTTTTGTTGTACGATATATTGCACCAAAATATATTTCGATAAACAATATTGTTGTCATTTTAAGACCATTTTATGCCCCTCATTATATCATGCCAGAATGATAATATAATATCATCACAATGCAAGTACACTCTTCCAAAGAACACATAATATTTTATTGTTAAGAATATTTCATTTTATTATCATTTATGCGATAAGTCAATATATTGATTATTGTGACAGGTCTACTTACTGTATTTATAAGGTATAATTCACCCAAAAATGTGAATTTCTGTCTTCATGTAATGATACATTTGCAGCTGTGAAATCACACGTAAGCTGACCGTGAGCTGTCTTTTTACCAGAGAGGACGCACGCTCGCTAATGAAGTCTACTTTAGTGAACAGAACTTGCATAGGCTATAAATAACAAGTAATAAAGTTTAAAAGAAATACGTTCAGTTTGTTGCACAGAGCGATCTTTTGGGAGCTGAGCGGGAAGTATGATTTGCATGCGTGTTTTTTTCTGAAACTACAATAGCCTATATAATATTGAATATAATGCAGGTGAGAATCTGATAATGGCAAATGTCTCATTTTACCAGTGAAAAAAATTGACTAATAATGTTGTCAATGACAGTTGTATTCTGATGTCATCACTTCACAGTGCATTAACAACCAGGAAATATTTAAAGTTTATTTAGGTTCACCGTTCCAAGTATATACAATATTTAGCATTTTAACCAACAGCAGACCTACACATAGGCCTAATATTATTATTGTTTATCTTACCAGATGTTTGAGAAATAACAATAATAATAGGCTAATCATTAACCTTTATTTTACATCTGCAGAATCGGGAGAAAATCGTGATCTTGAGTTTAAGCAACAACAAAAAAAATAGTATAGCCCTACCCAAAACTGAAAATTCATTTATTCAACCTTCATTAGATCCAAACCTGTTTGAATGTTTTTCTTCTGGTGAGCACAAAAGAAGACATTTTTAAAGATGCTGGAAACCTGTAACCATTGGCATTGACTTTGATTATCATTCTATGGAAGTTTGTGGTTATTTTCGATTTTATTAAACATCTTCTTTTGTGTTTAACAGAAAAAAAGAAACTCATAGATGTTTTCTTTAACTTAGTCCCTGATTTGAGTCGCCACAGCGGAATGAACCGCCAACTATTCCAGGATACGTTTTATGCAGCGGATGCCGTTCCAGCTGCATCCCAGTACTACGAAACATTCATAGACACTCTCACATTCACACACACATTCATACATTGTGGTTTTGTTTACCCAATTCACCTATAACGCATGTCTTTGGACTTGTGGGGGAAACCGGAGCACCCGGAGGAAACCCACACGAACACGGGGAGAACATGCAAACTCCACACAGAAATGCCAACTGGCCCAGCCGGGACTCAAACCAGCGACCTTCTTGTTGTGAGGCGACTGTGCTAACCACTTTGCCATGCCACCATTTTGTAACCAAATAAATGATCATTTTTGGCTGAACTATACCTTTAATGAATTTCTTTTGATTCAACTGACATCCCTAACAATTACAAACAAACGCAGTTTTGTTGTCATGTGAGAATTGTGTCTAGTGATTCAGAACAGCCTGGTGTAACAGTGGTTCAGTATGTGCCAACTGAACACACTACATGCGAGTAAAAGTGTGTGTGTGTGTGAAATTGTCAGTGAAGATTAATGACCTTTGTAGAGGCAGTCATCCAGAACTTTCCCCCTTTCTGTCTCTCTTCTGTCACTGTGTGTGTGGCAGAACAGAGAACAAAATGATTAAAGAGAGATCACACAAACAGATACCTTCCCTTTCTAAGCAGCTTTTATTGAATCTTGTTCACTTTCTATCTCGTTATCGGAGTGTTTTAGTGGGTGTGTTTGTGTGGTTTTGCTCTATTAGCTGTTTTAAAAGGTCTTGATGTGTTTTTCAAATGCCTTGTTAGTATAATCTTCAAACACAGAGGAAATAACTCTACAAGAACCGTGTGCAGTGTTGCTGAGAGCTTGCTTTCTTTAAAGAGGTCATAATGAGGATTCAAATTGTGCTTGATCCACTGAGATAAAGGAGTTCATTGTACTATTAAAACAAACTGTAACTTTCACAACTGTAAACTTGCTCCCCAGTGAGAAAAAATATATCTAGATGACTCTCGATGTTTGAAACTTGTGTCTTTATTTTTATGTCTCTGATCATTTCAATTCAATCTTAATGTGAGTGGCACATTTCAGTTTGTAAACTTGTAATCCAAGCTTTGAAAGAGGCTGTCATTGATGGATTAGTTGGTTTAGAAAAAACACAAGAAAAAAGAATACGAGTTTTAAGCAAAAACTTTCCTAACATTAAAGTTTACTATGAAGTAGGCTTGAGGGTAAAACTAGATAACAAAAACCTATTTTGTCAATGTTTCAGGGTGATGTTACATAGATATGATGTCTTTTTGAATGTATATTATATTTCCTTCCTTATCACGCAACACATGACAAAAGGTATCTTTTCCATGTTAATCAAAGTGTTTGTCCTAACATCTGCAACAAACAAAGCCTATTTTAGAAACAGTTTCTATTTCTGCAACTTCACGGCTGGAATAACAACATAAACTACAATGACAATGATAACCTCTGGTGCTAATTATGTGCTAATGAGTTGAATATGATTTCGCGTGACTTTACAGCCACACTGAAAGCACCAGCAGATAGTTTATCTCAGATTTTGATAATGAAATCCTAACTGGCATACATATCTTTTAAACAAGAACGTTAGATCTGTGCGAAGTAATATATAATTAATAATTAATATATAATTGATATCATTCACTCACTATGAACTTTTAATAATGTTAATGAGGTTTAACATTTATTAGTTAGATAATAGACCTCTCAATTTTATTTGGAGTGCTGTGAACTATTCTGCATGTCTGAATGGCTATATTTTTGTCGTTTAGCATCTGCTGGAGACAAACAAATTGTTTGTTGCTTAAATGGTCTGGTTAGGACACTGTAACTCTACCCCTGACAACAAGCCTCACAGAAGAGATTTTCTTAAAAGAAGAATAAAAGATTTATTAGCTGTTTTCCTCTTGACTGAACACATTTTCCTGCAAGATGAAAAAATGTGACATATTATACATCTGGGAACATTTATCATTTTTCTGTAAAAGAATATTTCAGCTGATTTTGTCTATGAAATGAAAACCAACAGCAAACAAAACAGTACTGGTCCAGACTTTAAAAGTTTAACCCAAAAACAAACAAACAAATTAAAAAAAGTGATATATTTTGTGTTCCATAGGAAACAAATGTAATGTAAAATTAGGTTTAATTAAAAATGTCAAATTGTAATGACTTAAGTTTGATTGCATCATATTCTTAGTTAGCATATAGGCAAAAAAAAACAGTATGTGACAAGAGCAGGATATCTAAATTCACAGAGCTTAAAGAGTATGCAAACTACTTTAAAACCACAAAATTCTGAAGTACCCACAAGTACAACACTTTACTACCATATTAGGCCACAGGAGAGGATTTGTTAATTGTAAAAAAAAACTCTTCTCTTAAGATAATGATTTCATTGTGCTTTTTTTTTCAGAACTAAGGTGAAACCATGGCTTTGGTCTTATCAATGAACCCCTTTTGTGAGCCTGAGACTGAATCCCCACCACCAATCTTTCAACCGATCTGGGAATCTGAACATTGCAGTAAAAGCTGCATCTCCAAGCCTTCACCACCAGGGGGCGAAACCCAAGGGCTCATAGAAGGTCTGAATCTAATCTCACTCTTTAAAAAAAAGACTACATTGGGCAGGTGCTGATGATGTTCTGTTCAAAAGCAGACATTTAAAAAATCTGTTACCCAATTTTGGAACAAAAGCAAAGCAGAAATTCTCTTTATTCAAGTCTTTGATTTAGAAGACACAGACTATTAATGAAGCTCTGTCTGAACCTTGTCTCCAGAGCCTCATTACAGACGAGCTCCTGATCATGTGATGGATCGTGTGGCCGTGTCACGGATTTCTTATTTCAAGAGGAAGTTTGTGGAGGATGAAGAACCTGTGCTGAGCTTCAGGAGTTACTGTCACACTGTGAGTCTGCTACCTTTACATAACACTGCAGATTTATACTTAATATATATGATTCTCTCTCTCTCTCTCTTACTCTCTCTCTCTCTCTCATATATATATATATATATATATATATATATATATATATATATATATATATATATATATATATATATATATATATATATATGACATTTATATATATTATTATTATTCTTTTAAAACTTGTAAACACTGGGGGTATTAAAGAGTTATATAAAGTTAAAGTTTAGTCACATTAATACAATGTACATCCATTTTATATTGTCAATAGTGTTGCAATACATTTTCATTCTTTTAGGTAAAACTAAAAGTTTTTCACTCTTATATGCAATTTTAGATGATTTGGATTTCAATGGAAATTACTTGATTTTGTGTAATGTGTAGAGCAATTGTTTTTACTGCACTTTAAAGGGCACCTAGGTTACCCCTTTTTCCAGATTTAATATAAGTCTTTTGTGTCTCCAGAATGTGTCTGTAAAGTTTCAGCTCAAAACAACTATCAGATTATTTATTAATTTATTATACCTTTTGTAAGTTTCTATTTTATAACTCTGAGCACCAGGTGGTGGTTTTTTGTACTGCGCCTTTAAGCCTAGTCCTCCCCGCCCACCGTTTCTACGTGATTTTCAGCGTGCCTCAATCTCCTCCCTCAGCTACTTCAGACAACAGACAGACATAAAGGAAGAATATCTCACGTAACGTTTGTGAGAAATACTACAGTAAGAACTTTACCGATGAGTATTTCATGCATTTGTTGTGGAGTTGCAACGATGAGTCATACACAATGTCATTACAAAGTTCACGCACACACACACACACACACACACACACACACACACACACACACACACACAGCACGGACACACACACAGACAGCGCGCGCGTTTAGCTTTGCACTGTTTTTGCGCGCAAATGTGACAGGATACAGGTTAATATCCACTGCTGTATGAATATCTGTTATGTTAACGTACAAAATAAACCTGATTTAACGTCCACAAACCGCGATTGAAGCATCTTCTTTTATAATTGTACTGACATGCAGCTGTGGTGATGAAGTAAAGCTAAAGTAAATCTCTGTAATTCATTACACACATGCACTGTTTTAAAACATTTTAAACTTGTAAAACTCACTCTTGATCACATTTGATGATGATTGATGATCCTAGCAAATTGAACAGATCTTTTATTCCCGGTTGCTTTGCGAACGTCCTGTCTTGTTGATATGATTATACGCGTTACTACGTAGACATGTTAATACGCAGCTGTCAATCAATTCGGTGGGCGGGAGGAGCCCCCTCTTACCTCAAGTTGCGGTCGGTCTCAAAACCGCTCCAATTGGTCCACCGTTTTGTGTTGTTAAATTGAAAAAAAAAAGGACTGGGTGTGTTTATATCACCCCAATATGACAGTATATACACTATACCTACACACGTCTGTCAAAACAGCTTGAAAAGTAGATTTTTCACCATAGGTGCCCTTTTTTGTTATAAATATTTTACGTTATATTATACGTTTTGTTTTAAATATTTTTTGTTAAATGATACACAAATATATTTAACATTTGTCAAGTTTACTTTAAGATTTAGTTTGATCTTATATTGATCAATTTTAGCTATTAGAAAGCTGTATGATTATAGGCTACATTAAACCCAAAACAACATTTATGAGTAATTTTAAATTAGATTATGTTTGTATTATTTTGCAAACTGTATTACTATTCAAACTTAGATTTCAGATTAAAGGTCCCATGAAATTAAAATAAGCTTTAACGGTGACAAAATTAGCATTTAGGAGATATAAAACATGTAACATATAAACATGTACAGTAAAGCTTGTAGTTTTACACGTCTAAATGGATCAACGGTTTTGTTCATGTCAGCCCATACTTCAATTTCTCATCAACTCATGCCCAATCAAATGCTTTCTAGTATCAGACATGCCCCGCCCCCTTCAAGATGCATCACATTTGATGGGCTCTATTTAAACGATCTAGGCGCAAAGTCCAAAGCGCAAAAGTGTTAGGGCGTGTGCGAATCCACTTTTGCTATTTTAAGGATGGAAACACAGCGGCATGGTCTAACAGGGTTGAGCTTTGATCTCTTAATGAGTTATGGGTGTGTTTTGAGAATAAACCAATCAGAGTCTCATCTTCCATTCCCTTTAAGAGTCAGTTGCATCGCGCCATAGCCCATTTGCTATTTACATGGCAGACTTTGTAAGTGTAAAAACTAAACACTTCACAAGCAAGAAAACAGTTAAACAGAGCATCTGCAGCGCTAGAATGAGAGAATGAGCCTCCTTCATTCAGCCTTTACTTTCCCTTTCACTTTCTCTCTTTTGTAGATAAGAAAACGTGTTGTACACGCAGACATCCATTAGCCTACATAGTTACTTTTGCTTGTTAAGCGCAAACATTTGTTTCAAAACTATTTCTTAATTCAGTTCTAATTTCCAGCAATTGAATAAATGAACAATAACTTGAGTTATATCCAAACACATGTCCTATGCCTCATATGGTCCAAAACCTGCCATGTGGACAAATCTAAGCTTGTTTTTAATTAAACAAATATAAATATGCATTTAATAAATAATACTACTACTAATAATAATAACATTATTACAAAGCAAATTGTCATGAATAAACTAAAAAAAGCGCTGATTAAAACAAAATGCTATTGGCTGTTTTTACTTTAAAAGGGGAGGAGGTACACTATGTCCCACCCTCTCTTGATGTTTTAGTTGAGGTTACATCAAACATCAAATAAAAATGCACATTTCAAAGCACTTCATGGGAACTTTAATGTTTTTTTCAGTTATGTTTTGAAAAATAACACAAAACAAACCAAACCACCATTTTCCCAATAATAACCTATGAAGATAACTAACCTTCACTTATTGTTCATTTTGTCCTCCGAGCCAGCAGGTGTCACCAGTCCTGGAGGAGCGCGCTCACATTCTCCGTCTCTCTCTGGAGAAGCTGCGTTTCATGGATGACCCCGAGTCCTTCTTACGGCGATCCGTGCTCATCAACAACCTTCTCCGGCGTCTCAGAAACGAAATCCTCCTCCAGAGCGACTGGTGCTTTCCGTCAGGTCTGACAACCACACCTTGTCCCCTCCAAACCCCAGCCACAAATACACCTCTCTCCCCTCCTGCCCTGCAGCCCTGCATGACGCCACCGGGGTCGTACCGGAAACGACTGCGTCTGATGAGGAGGGAAGGGCCCGAGTGTGTCCCTGCCTGCTGCTGTCTATACGCAGCCGGACGTTACCTCCAGCTCCCCCTGTCTGTGTATGAACGGGAAGTGTACTCCAACTCTCACCCTTCGTCATCAGCATCTTCATCATCTTCATCATCATCATCATCATCATCAGTTCGATTTCCACAGCTGCTGGAGGAGGAGGAGGAGGAGGAGGAGGAGGAGGAGGACAGTGATGACGAAGAGGAGGACTCGGTGTGTCCCGTGTTGGCTATGTGCCAAGCTGAAACCAAAGAGCAGAACAGGACATGGGACGGTCTCCGGTCACAGAGCCACAGGGATGACAAAACCCTGGAGAAAGAGAGAGAAAAGGGGAAAGAGAGGGTTAAAGGAGGGGAGGTTTCACAGCGATGGCTTTCAGACACTATAGGTACTAGACACCATGGAACACTAGCAAGGGCTCACATAAGAGGAAAATAACAACTGAGCACTTGCTGTGGAAACAATGGAAGAAACTGGTTTCCTGCAGCCTAATAGATCAGTTCCACAAAGCAGAATATCAATTGTTAATAGTTTTGAATTTTTAGGTACTTTTTGTACCAACAAGGACTGAATTTACATATGCGACCCTTGACCACAAACCCAGTCATATGTGTCCATTTTTACTAAGCTTTCCATTGATATATACCAGAGATGCCCAAACTAGGGCCCGCGGGGCAAAGTTGGCCCATGGTAATCTTTAATTTGGCACTCCATCCCATCTGAGAAGAGAGGAAGAATGATGGGAAAGGTTGAAGCAAATGCCTTTAACAGAGATCATAATTTCTAATTTAACGTAACCTTTTTGGTTTGTTTCATTGCTGAGCTACAAAAAAGCAAACTGAAATTAAATGTTTAAATGACATGTTTGTAAATTAATTAGATTTTTTTTTAAATACAAAAACACTGTCACTCGACGGATAGAGGACAATGCAGAAGACATTGGCGAGCAAATCAAGGCAAAAACAGGAGCAGCTTGACTAGTGTCACCTCATTCTGTTATAAATAAGATGTTATGAAATGTTTTTACCTGTAATAAGTCCATTATAAAATTAAAAGATATAAACTGCATTAGGCAATATAAAGCAATGTTTTCTAGTTATTTTTATAGATTAAATAAATTAAGAAACTACCCATGACAAATTGAATGGAATAAAGTTTGGTAAATTTACCTTCGGCCCACCACACTCAATCAAGTTTGGTTTTTGGCCCTTCATAAGAAAAAAGTTTGGGCACCCCTGATGTATACTTTATTAGAATAGGACAATATTTGGCAAAGATATGACTATTTAAAAATCTAGAATCTGAGGGTTTAAAAAAAATCTAAATACTAGGGCTGGGCGATTAATTGAAAAGTAATCGAAATCAGCAATCAGAACCAATAATCGATCTAATTTTTCTAGGTAGATTTTTTCAATGACTTTCCCTACCCTTACTTTCAAAAACATTGAAAATTATTTATTTTGTTTCCAAAAGTGCAAGTTATTTATTTTCACTTTTTTAAAAGAAAAAAGTTACTGCTCGATTTAGTTAATTTGTGTGTTAATTTCAGTTGTTCAACATTGATGTTCAATAAATAATCATAGATACACAATAATAGTAGATAGTGTGTGTTTCCTTCAGTTATTTTAAAACCATGTAATGCACCCTTCATTCTAAAATCTCTCACTTAATGTAACATGAGAGCATATTCATGTACAAAATCTGTCAGTGAACTATGAGGGAAAAAAATAAATAAAAAAATCAATAAAATAATCTTCATTAATCGTAATCGAGTTAAAATGTTCAATTAAACGAGATTTTGATTTTATTACCCAGCCCTACTAAATACTGAAAAAATCACATTTAAAGATGTCCAAATTAAATTCTCAGCATTGCATATTTATTCATTAATTTTCATTCAGCTAAGTCCCTTTATTCACAAGGGGTCACCACAGTGGAATGAACCGCCAACTTATTCAGCATATGTTTTACACAGTGGATGCCCTTCCAGCTGCAACCCAGTACTGGGAAACATCCATACACACTTATTCACACAAATAAACTAATTATGTCAATTTAGTTTATTCAATTTACCTATACATCTTTGGACTATGGGGGAAACCGGAGCAAATGGAGGAAACCCACGTGATGGGGAGAACATGCAAACTCCACACAGAAATGCCAACTGATCCAACCGGGACTCGAACTAGTGACTTTCTTGCTATGAGGCAACAGTGCTAACCACTGAGCCATCCTGTCACCTCTAGCATTGCATATTACTACTAATAATATATTTTTGGTAAGAAATTTTATCAAATATCTTTATGTAACATGATCGTTATTTAACATTCTAATGATTTTTGGTATTAAAGATAAAATGTGTTTTGGCTATTGCCAAAAATATACCTACGAAACATAAGACTGGTTTTGTGGTCCAGGGTCACATATTGCTTGTCTCAAAAATGACCACACTGTGCCTTAAATGTTCTTGTATAATCTTGCAGTGTTTGTGGATATTTGTGACTGATGTAATCCACTACGATGGGCACCATGTAAAGTGACAAAGAAAGATTTAAGCATTGAATCAAACTCATTCAGAATTTGTTTTTAAAAAATTGTAATAATAAACTGGCTCACACTTTACAATAATCTTCCATTAATGTTAGCTGTATCCTACAGGGATACTAACATGAAATAAGAATAAGCAATATTTGATGTGCACAGCATTTATATAGTTCAACATTTACTGCATTAACCCATAGTTGCGCTTTTCAACATTAGTTAATGTACGGTGAGTTACCAAAAATTAACAATAAACAACTTTAGTTTCAGTTACTGATGTTAACGTTGAATAAATACTGTAATGTGCATGGTTTGTCAATGTTGATAACTAACATTAATGAAACCTTATTGTAAAGTGTTACCATAAAATATCTGAAATTGACTTTTGTTAATATCATAGGCACTTGACTTGACAAATGCATGACATGACGATCATCACATTTACATGCAGTGGTTTTTACCAGTAATGCATGAGGCCCAGAATGAGGCTTTAAATAATGTTTTTAAAAAAATCTTGTTCTCTTTAGCACCCTTAGCATTTCATGCGTTCACATATTAAGAAAAAAAACATGTGACTATCACAGACGAAGATACCTCAATGTTAATCTGTTCTGTTGTCTTGGGGGGCTTCACTAATTCAAGTGTTTCTTGGTACGAATTAGAAAATGATTCACTACCAAAGCTTTTATTTCCATGCAGTTCTTAATTTTATACCAGTTGTTTATGCATTACTTTCTACATTTCTTTTTTTATTTCTAAAAGCACATAACGGGAGACCCTCAAACAAAAGCAGAGCGTATAGAGGCAACAATGCTGGTAGGAAATGAAATCAAATTTTAAACATTGTTCGGGTTTGAATGTGTGTGCGTGTTTTCGTGAAATGTGTTAAGAATAAAGGAATGATCCCGAGCTCGCAATGTTCCCTTATCTCCTTTTGATGTGATTATATCTGGCACACAGCTTATTTCTTTGGATTCTCTCTCACTCATTCTCTCCCTTATTACTCTTGTTGTCACCTTTTCACTTTCTTCCTCTCTTCTCCATTATCACTATGGAAACAATGTTTACTGGAAGAGCAGTCTGGGATCCCCTGAGGCGAAAAAAGGTTCATGGCAAACATAGACACACACACACACACACACACCACGGTCACACACATGCACTCAGTGGTTATTATTATGAACACACCCTGAGACGAGATGCTCTTATGAAGTGCATTTCTTCTGTAGTAGACGTGAGGTGATGGAATTCGTCGAGTTCTCTTTTCTGTGCTGTCGTCGTTTGCCAGGGTTGTTGTCATGGCCTTTCACTCTTCAAACCTGACATACAAAAAGCGAAATTTTAAGCCCAGAATTAGCCTGTTGCAGGTTTCATATTCGAGTTATTTAAAGTTGTCATGTTCCAACATTATCCACTTGGTTTGTAAATATTTGTAAACATTATCCACTGTCGATTTGTAAGTATTCGCATATTAGAAATGTTAATGCTGCTTAAAGTACCATGACGTGCTCGACCACACACGTTACAACCTATTTGTTGGTCTAACTTACCGGTGGCCATTTTAACCTTTTCACACCATCAAAATAACAAAACCACAGAAGTTTGTTTTTCTCTGAAGCTGAAACGGACAGCGTGAACGTGAATATTTAATAAGGTAAGTACCAAGGCAGTTTATGATTGGCTAATTTTCTCGGCTCATGACGAATCAACTCCATGGAATTAGACCAGAAACGCACATTATCTGTAACTGAAATAAAAACATAAATACAGTGAATAAAAAGAATTTCATCCCCAAAATTTTCTAAAATGGACTGATGGTTGATTTCTGTGAGTTGTTCTGTAAAGGAATATGTAAGTCATTTAATTCTCAGATGTTTTTTCTTTATTAAAACACTTTAAAAAATTTACAAACTCTGCATTATCCTTGTCCTCAGCCTAATTGAACCTACAGCTTTAAGTTTTGCTATGCTAAAAACTGTTTTATTTTATTTAGAAAAAAAATACTTCAGAAATAGCAAGTTTAAGTTATCATTCACATCAATTGATTAAAAACATGAAATTGTAAATGAATTCTACAAATAATTGCTGCAAATATATAATACAAATAAATATACTATTGTTCCCATGTTTCTATCAGTCCTGTTAAATTTGGATAAGATTTAACATAAAATGCCAGCAATGCACCTTTAAGGCTATGATTCGGAAGTGACATCATTTGACGGAGAAGAAGCTGACAGTGATCAAGGATGCGTTCTATCATTAAACTGTATGATTTTATGTTTGTTTTGTATGATTCTTTTGAGGACAACAAGCTAAATGTCAGGCTCTGTCACATTTTTTTAAAGTAAAAATGTACGTTTCTGGTAGAATGTCCCATATCCAACAGGATGTTTTAACTTTAAATCATTGATCTATTAACTGTAGCTTGTTTACATATACACACATTAAAAATGTGTTGCCTTGATAGTGGAAAGTCAATAAATTACTGTAGTTTTAAAATATGTATGCTGATTTTTACACCACCAAAGTAGTACTACTATGTTGTTTCAAGTCCTACAATTTAAGATTCCTGCAAGAGTCTTGCTTGTTTCCTCTAGGATTCCTGTAGGTCTCCTGCATATTCCCAGGTTTCCTGCATGTTCCCTGAAGGAATCCTGCAGGAGTCTTGCTTGATCCCTCTAGGATTCCTGTAGGTCTCCTGCATATTCCCAGGATTCCTGCATGTTCCCTGAAGGAATCCTGCATCAGTCTTGCACGTTCCCTGTAGGGTTCCTACAGTAAATGACTCCTGCTGTAGGATTCCTGCAAGAGTCCTGCAAGTTTTCTATTGGATTCTTGCAGGAGTCCTGTCCTGCATGTTCTCTGTGGGAGTCCTACAGGCAAGGGGTTGCAAAATCATGTTGGATTCTGTATTAATGTGCAGGCAGGGTGCGAATTACAGGGGGGTTTGGGGGGGGGATTAACGCTTGATTCCCTGAAAGACGTCAAAACAAGTTGTATGGGGGGTCAGCCCTTTAATAGTAAGAAATATTTTTTTCTTATCTGTATCTTAAATATGAATGTATTTAAAATTATATTAAATACTTTAGGTTTACGAAACACAAATACAAAACACAAAACTTAAATATGTTTTATTAAAAAAATTAGATATAACTTAAATAAATACTGAATCATGCATTAAACAAACTAACATTACTGGAAAAGTTGACCCCCCTGATCATCATTGTGTAATTCGTACCCTGTGTGCAGGATGCTGCAGGATTCCAGCCTTTTGTAAGGTGTGGAAAATGTAGCCTATAGGCCTTTAGGCAGATTTAGAATGATGCCAAAAAGTCTTAATATTACAACTTTCATTGGTTTAGAACCACTGGTTTAGGATCATGAAAAAGAGCCGTGACTGACATGTAAATCAACTGTTAATTTTGGTCATGTTTTGGTGTATGAAAATGTATTGTTTATTCCCCTACACTGTAAAAACAAATCCACAATTTTACTTTGTTTTCAGTAATAATAAATTTTTTTTCCAGCAGCTGGGGTGCCGGAAAAAAACCTAAAATAACTGCCATTAAATTACAGAAATTTATTGTAAAATAACGACCATTAAATTACAGAAATTTATCGTAAAATAACAGACGTTAAATCACAGAAATTTACCACAAATTTAAATTTAGGAAAATTTCTGTAATTTTTAACGCTGTTATTTTACGGTACATTTCTGTAATTTAATGGCGGTTATTTCACGTTTTTTTCCAGCACCCCAGCTGCTGGTAAAAAAAAGCATATTACAGATTTTTTTTACAGTGTATAATAACAGGCTAGAATATAAAACTGTAATCAGATTAATTTTTCCGTATGAGGGGGTTTGGCATAAAGTACACAAGTCATTGTAAATTTCAGCAGGAATCAGATTTATCCTAACAAATCTTTTTAGTAATTATAATCAAGGTCAAAACGGTGGCTTAGTGGTTAGCACTGTCGCCTCACAGCAAGAAGGTCGCTAGTTTGAGTCTCGGCTGGGTCAGTTGGCATTTCTGTGTGGAGTTTGCATCTTCTCTCCATGTTTGCGTGGGTTTCCTCCGGGTGCTCCAGTTTTCCCCTCAGTCCAAAGACATGCGATAGGTGAATTGAATAAACTAAATTGGCCGTAGTGTATGTGTGTGCATGTGAGTGTATGGGTGTTTCCCAGTACTGGGCTGCAGCTGGAAGGGCATCCGCTAGGTAAAACATATGCTGGATAAGCTGGCGGTTCATTCCACTGTGGCGACCTTTGATCAATATAGGGACTAAGCTGAAGGAAAATGAATGAATGAAATACTATCAAAATTCACTGGTACAAATCAAAAACTTTGACACAACTGACTATTTTGGGGTGTGGCTTAGTAATAACCGAAGCAACCAAGGTCTCATGTTCAGACATAACAACCCTTTAGGTAGAGCTAATACCTTTGAATGGAATGACTCTCAGTCCTGATGCCTACTGTTTGGTTGATCAGCTCTAAGACTATCCTCTTTCAGAATCACAAAAGCGAAACACTCCTTGATTCCCTGATTAATGGTGTTATATAAAGCCTCATCAAATGAAAGAATAATGAAGGAATGTTGATTTTATGTGGCTCTTTATCTTTTTCTCATTACCAAATCTTTTGTCTTTTTTTCAGTCTCTCCTGAACTCTTCTTTTCCAACATGCAGCATTGTTGCAGTTCAATCATATTCTCGCTCTCTCTCTCTCTCTCCCCCACCCCCCTTCCAATCTCCTTTTTTCATATCTCTGTAATGACAGGTCTGGCTGCGGTTTTGAATTATTTCAGAAAAGTGTTCTCCGTCTGACTAATGATACAGGATTCGGGAGCTATCAGACAGAGAGAGACATATTTCATCCAGAAGAACGTTATTTGTGGCATTTACGCACAGTTAAACAAACAAGACGTAAACAAAAAAGCTTCACACACTCCGAATGCACTTAAATGTCACAGAAGTCTAATTTGAACCACGGCAGCCGGCCTCAGTGTTCACCTCACCTTCCCTGGAGCTGTATGGGGGTGTGTTGTGATGCACAGTTTGACAAGCATCATGTCATTGTCAACACTAATAGAGGAGCAGAGGAGCATGATGCATCTACTCTCTCTCTCTCTCTCTCTCTCTCTCTCTCTCTCTCTCTCTCTCTCTCTGTTCTTGCAGCCGTTGAATTTGTCTAATGCTACCGGCTCAAACTGTCATCCATCAACACATATCTTTGGCAGCTCGTTGTTGCCATGGCAACTGCCCCTTTCCAGGCAAAGGTTTTAGATCAAAAGGCATTCAATGGCAGTTTCCCCCTTTGCCCCTTTTCTCCTCATCAGTGGTCAACTTCCTATTTTGTTTGCTTTTGTCCAAATGTTTTTCTTGTTTTTTTTTTTCTTTGTTCATCAAATCGTCATCCATCTGTCTTCTTATGAGCATTTCTCTGTCTTTCAGTCAAGAAAAATAAACAAAATAATAAGAATGC
This sequence comes from Danio kyathit, assembly GCA_903798195.1. Classification (NCBI taxonomy): domain Eukaryota; kingdom Metazoa; phylum Chordata; class Actinopteri; order Cypriniformes; family Danionidae; genus Danio; species Danio kyathit. The sequence continues at coordinate 37,425,059 of LR812531.1, read as the reverse complement.
ATTAAAATCTGTGTGTAAATCTTCATTCGTACAAACTATTTATATTGTTCATGACTTACAAATTTTGTCACCTTGGAATTATAAGGTTCTATTTGCGTTCTAAATGATTTTGAGATGGGCGACGCAGTATCAGAGTTGGTAGTGCTGTCACCTCACAGCAAGAAGGTCGCTGGTTCGAGGCTGGGTCAGTTGGCGTTTCTGTGTGCAGTTTGCATGTTCTCCCTGCATTCGCGTGGGTTTCCTCCAGGTGCTTTGGTTTCCTCCACAGTCCAAAGACATGTGGTATAGGTGAATTGGGTAGGCTAAATTGTCCGTAGTGTATGAGTGTGTATGGATGTTTCCCAGAGATGGGTTGCTGCTGGAAGGGCATCCGCTGCATAAAACATGTGCTGGATAAATTGCCAGTTCATTCTGCTGTGGCGACCCCGGATTAATAAAGGGACTAAGCCGAAAAGAAAATGAACGAATGATTTTGAGATATTGAGCTTCAAAGTTTTTGCATTCCATATAGCAAACAATATGTGTGCAACAGTTCTCTTTCATACATTAACAGGACAGAGACCCTAAATGTACTCTAAATGTAAATGATCAAAATTCTCTTTAATTTGCAAATTGGGGTAAATAAACAGGGCAAATGCAGACAGAAGCTTCTAATTCTAAAAAGTAATTTTCCACATAAGATTCTGTCTGGCAGATCATTAATTAAAGCGTTACTTTTCAAGAAATACAATTACAAAAAAAAAAAATTGGTGTTGTAACAATATGTTGATGCTTGAGAAAGTTACAAGGCTGTGCTTAATATTTTATCCAGTGGAGTTGTTAATTTTATGTAATTAATATGGTAATATTTATTGAATTTTATGCTTTATGTGAACTATTGAATTATATTTATTGAATTATACGCCCAATGAATTAAATGAAGTATTTGCTTATCAAGGCTTAATATTAATTTTAAAAACTTTAAATGAAAACAGACAATGAGCAAATGAGTTTAATAAACACTGAAAAATGTTTCACTGACTATATATACATAAAATATTTCACATTAAATATTAAATTTTTTTAAATAAATAAAGTTTCTTTTTCAACAATGTAAAATTTTACTTTTCATCTTGATGTCAAAAAATGTTTCTAAATCTTCACATTGACACATCTTTTTAGTTTCAGGTTTCGTTTCAATTTTGTGTGGTGCGGCATTATTTAGTCGACTCACATTTTGTGTTTCTTTCTGGTCTTTCCCGATGTCAATGGAGCAGTCCGGAAAAATGACAAAGAAAGTTGATCCTGATTGGCCCTCGTGCGTGCATTCGAAATGCTGATTGGCTCACAGAAAGAACCTTATAGAGCCAAGCTAGAGTTCGACTTTGTAGATAAAACCTTTTTTATTTTTTAAATAAAAAGTCTTAAAATGTAAATAACTTATAAAAAAAAACCATCACATAATGTAAATAAGTTTTCATTTAATAAGAATATGTGAATAACTCAATTTTGACGAAAATGTCAGAGAGAATTTTATAATTCTAAGGTGACGATATGTCAGTGCATTTTTCTATTGCATTACTTTGTTTTAAGTACATCATAACTTACCTTGCTATAAATACACAACAATTTATTATTTTGTAACCTCGTTTACATGCAAGTTTCCAATTTTTTTAAATTAATTCAAAGTTTACTCATTTTACTCTGTTTATTAACAATAATATGATATGCATACATCATAATATGATGAGGTTTACTGGCTTACCAATCATAAGAGAAAAGCATGAAAGGACAGTGTGTGCCTTTTTTACAAAAACAATAATTAATTATATTAAATTAATTAATTAATAATTTATACTAGTAATATGTGTAATATTTAACTAAAACCATGTAGAAAATTAGTAAAACATTGGCAAGATTTACAAGAAACCACACAATGAACTTAAAATGAGGCAATGAATACTGTAGTTAAACATGCTAATGTATAAGTAAGCATAGAGTAAATAGTTGATTAGCGGTGAGTCTAAACTTAACGTAAGTTGATCGTATACTGAAACATAAAAACAAGATTTATAGGATTTTGCCACCGATTTAATAAAATGTAAAACAGTTAAACATTTCCATAAGAGTTTGTTGAAGTCATTTGTCTTTCATGCGTGCTACAGTAACAGCCAATCAGAACAAATGTATAATTAGATGCAGCATTATAGAGGATGTTTACATAACACCACCTTCATTGCCGTTCATTTACAAGCCCACTGCATTTTCGGTAGGCCTAAAATTCAACATGAATTTCAAAGTGACAACAGTAAAGCTATGTGCATATTATGTTTTCAGTCTATAGGCATGCATGAATACATGACGATTAAAACAACAATGGTGGACTGCAACACTGCATTTTTTGTGCATAGAAAAATGT